>CM035174.1:18977051-19577051 GCA_020205615.1 Panax quinquefolius | reverse complement strand
TTGCTGCCTGGGATCAGACTCAAAGCGATTAGCTTTTGAATATAGCATGAGAACCTTCTCTGATACCAATTGTTAGTTCTCAGAAGGCACAATAGATCTAGAAGGGGGGATTGAATAGATCCTTTTTCTTTCAAATACTTTTCTGGTTTATATTATATTGTTCATAATTAACATATGACAAACATAAGAATCTTTTCAAGCACAGCGAAATAAGTAAAAGATCCCCTTTATTGATATATTCATAATCATACATACATTGTTCGTAGAGTAAATTTAGTTGTAAGAAGTTAAAACATACATAGCAGTTATAGCAGTTATAGCAGTTATGGTACATAATGTAAATGACATAATGTAAAAGACACAAGGAGTTTTAAGTGGTTCAGAGACTCAAGCTCCTAATCCACTCTTCTGCTTTCAACTAGCAGGATTTCCACTAAGGAAGGGCAGCACCCTGAATCACTAAGATTCCTTCAAGGCCAGCAGCCTTGGGACTTCAGTTCACTAAGAACTCTTCAAGGCCAGCAGCCTTGGGACTCCTCTAGTTCCCTAGGAATTCTTCAAGCCCAGCAGGCTTGGAATCTTCATTTAGTCCCTCCGGACAAGGACCCCTCAGGACCTGGCTTTGTTTAGTCCCTTCGGACAAGGACCCCTCAGGCCCTGGCTTTGTTGAGTTGTTTGTTTGTTGTTGTTGGAGTCAGTGCTGAGCTGCTAAGATTTCTTCATGCTCTGAACATCTTCTATACTTAGCAGCTTGGCTTGATCACCCTTGAAGTGCAATTGAGTGTTTGTATGATGCTCAACTTCTTCGGTTACTCAACCACTTCGGATGACCCCTTTATGAACTGCCTTGAAGATCCTTCTCCTTGGTACTTGATGGCTGCACATGATAGGCTTCTAAGATGACTGTAAGCTCTTCTGTTATGTACTTAGAAGCTTTCTCATGCTTGACACCAAGATGGCATTTGTGATCTTCTTTCTTGCTACTTGATGCCTTCTCATGATGGACTTGCTAAGATGACTGTAGGCTCTTCTCTATTGTACTTAGAGTCTTCCCATGATGGACATCAAGATGACATGATACTCTTCTTTCTCTCGGCAGTTCAGAACACTCTTCATGTAGTAGAACTCTCACTTCTACATAGTAGAACTCACACTTCTACTTCTTTCTTTTTCTAACATCTGAGTGTTCTTGGTGGATCGTAGAGTGAGCCTTTGGACTCACTATCTCACATGGTTTAGATCAGTACACCTTATCTCCAAACTTAGCAACTCCAACAACCTTCAATCTTTGAAGCTCTTCTAGATTTTTACTCCTTCCCAATCCTTTCATTGGAAAGTAGCCGTTGAAGGCTATTCAAATATCTTCACAGATCTCGAGTTGACAGAGGTAGACTACTGATGTGACATGTCATACTTTATCTGACATTGCAGTCTACTGTTTCACCTACCCGTTAGAGTTGTCACTTTAATGTCTTGGGCAGGTCAAAGGCTTTATTTCCTCCTTCTGATTTCTCGATCAGAGGTTGTCCTTTTGCATCGATGTTCTCAATAAGCTTTTGTCTGAATACCATCCTTCAGATTGAATCGTTGCCAATGCTTCAATCTTCGGGTGTTTGAACTCTACGATTCTGATGCACGACTTCGAGGAACTGATCGTAGTGTCTTGTTGAGTGTTGCTCATTGACTTGTAGAGTTAACACTACGATCTTGAAGAGTGTTGATTGGATCTCTAATGTAGTACACCTCTTCCTTCTATTGTGCAGTGCTTCAATACTTCTATTTGCTTCGTCTGTTCTCAAAGACTGATGGCTTAATTCCTTGCTCTGGTCCCCTTCTGAATATCAAGACACTTTAGATTTGTGGGGCGTCTAGCTTGCTTTGTCCTTGTGATCTCCCGTTCACTTATCATCAATGAACTGACCCTGCACTTAATCACTTTAGCCTTGCTCTTCAGAGGCTGACCAGTATCTCGGTTCACCTTCCATCAGTTCTTTCTTTGTTTGGCAAACACTACGATCTTGGTTGCTTCCAAGATCATTATCTTCTATTCACTTGATAGCTACTGCATTTGCTGACTTTCCTTAGTCAGCTTCTGAAGTCTTCTTTGGATCTCTTCGTGGAAGACTTCATCATGAATGGCCTTACAACTTAATCTTGATGTTGATTGGGTTGGTCCTTAGATCTTCTACTAGCCTGCATGCCATTCGTTGAGTGTTCTCTAGTTCCCTTAAGGTGGAATGCATCTTTGCAGTGCCAACCAGAGGCTTCATTCCTTTGGATATTCTGGGAGTGCTCATTTATTGAGAACCGTATATGCTCTACGATTCAGCCTTGGCATTGTGAGCACTTCATTGAGGCTCGTAGTTTCGCACTTCACGATTCACCACAGTGCGACATTCACGATCCCGAGATCAGATCTTGACACTCTATGATTTCTGCCTTGTGCTTGTTGTCTTCATCTGATCTTGCTTAACTACAATCTCTGCATGTAATCAATAGACTCTACGAACTACGAGTGTGATCTACGATCCTTGACTTGGCTTTGACATCAGTAGACTCTACGACTCTGAGTGTAGTCTATGTTTTCGTCTTGGCTTCGCAGATGATCGGTTTACTCGTAGGTAGGCTGTCTCTATGATTCTGAACATGACTTCCTCAGCACACTACGATCCCAAGTAAGCTCTACTCGACACACTACTGTCCTTCTTCTTTTCCCCTGGCAGTCTACGAACTCCGAGATCTACTATCTTGCATACTCCTATTCTGCCTCGATAGCTCTCGAGTTACCCTTGACTCTCCTGGCAGACTACGACTTCTGGTGTAGTGCTCGACGATCAGACAAGCCTATCTATTACATCATAAGATCAACCTAACAAGCTTGATCTTTCTATATTTATAGTTCTTGTACATCATTTCTTTTTAAGGACTTTATAAAGCTATTTTGCTTATGTAGGATCTACCTAACATATTTGATCAATTCATTCTAAGTCCTTGTACATATATTTCTATTATCTATCAAAGGACTTTACAACTTTTCTTAATGCAAGCATACTTGCATATTCATTCATATATATCATAATCAAATCATATATTAAATAGGAATATCTTTCACATGTTTATTCCCAACACAATGATTTTATTAACTTCTGAAATGGTCAAGCTTAAGTAATGACAACAACCCATCAAATTAAGTGAAGACAACAGCTCAACAAATTATGTCTAGCCATTTTCAGTGGACGATATGGACATTTATTCCAGCGAGAGCTATTCAGTCTTATTCAAAATTGACCAAGATCTATCCAAGAACTACTGGATTTCAGTAGGTGTAAGGGGCAGGAAAGTTAATACTCCCCAAGCCGCCGTCGCAAAACTTCTCCGGTCTTTACGACGTCATGAGTCCGCCGACGAATCGGAACTCGACGTACGGGAGTGGAGTTTATATATTTAAGTTTAATACTACTGTGGACGTGATACTGCATAATGCCAAAGCATTGGCAGTGAACGCGAATGAGATTCAAATTTATATATGCTAATAAATTGTGAAGAGGAAGAAAAAGAAGAACAACTGAAAAGATCTCTCCTTTCCAAAACTTAACGGAAGAGATAAGGGAGATAATCATGGGCCACGATTAAAGGATATTTAAATGTATTAATTTTGTAAATAAATATATAAAAATGTATTATTTTTGTAATTATTTTATCTATGCACCATTATTGTAATTATTTCTAAAAATATACTAAAATATGTAATTAATCCATAATTTAATTGGAATTGAAAGTCTCATATCACTTTGAAGTATTTAAAATAATACTCTCTCCATTCCTAAAAGATTGTCGTTTTAGGAAGTAATTTTTGTTCCAAAAAGATTGTCGTTTTGAGTATCAATACACATTAGCTATTTTTTCCATACTTTACCCTTATTTAAAGCTTTCTCATATTTAAAGTTTTCTTCCCTTCTTAATGATTCTTATTCAATTCAATGCTATAATCCAAGTAGTAATTGGTTGAATAAGAAGTAATTGGTTGAATTGAATAAGAAACATTGGAAATAGAATAATTGGTTGAGACAATTAATAAGGGTAGTATAATATTTTTACTAGGTATTAATTATATTACTTAATCTGTGTGCATTAACCTTAAACGACAATCTTTTAGGAACATGGGGAGTACTTGATATGGTTAGGAATTTATATGAGATAATTGTAACACCCCAGTCCCACATCGAAAGATAGAGGGGAAATTTGTCTGCATATAAGGAAATAAGTTACTACCAATAGTACCTTCAAGTCATGACCTTTTGGGAGCCTGTGGTTGGCTAAGATGACCCAAGAAGATACTATTGGGCCAGTAGTTTGAGGCCTTATTTTGATGGATTTGATTCGATTCAGACTTGGGATTTGACCCGAGATTTATTTCGGACTCGGGATTTGACCCGGGTTGTTTCATATGGTATCAAAGCTAACTCTCGAAAGCTTGGGTCGGGTCATCCGATTGGGTTGCCGGAGGTGGGGACACGAAGGCTGGTGGTATTATCCCACAATGGAGAGATGGAGGTTCGGAGGTGGGGACACGAAGCCAGCCGGTATTATCCCACAATGGATAGAGATGTAAAGATCTTTGGGCCGTGTGTGTGATCGGTTCTGACGGGGACGTCAGAAATTTAAGTGGGGGAGTTTGTAACACCCTAGTCCCACATAGAAAGATAGGGGGAAAATTTGTCTGCATATAAGGAAATAAGTTACTACCAATAGTACCTTCAAGTTATGACCTTTTGGGAGCCTGTGGTGGGCTAAGATGACCCAAATAAGATACTATTGGGCCAGTAGTTTGAGGCCTTATTTTGATGGATTTAATTCGATTCGGACTTGGGATTTGACCCGAGATTTATTCTGAACTCGGGATTTGACCCGGGTTGTTTCAATAATTCTCCTAATTTATTCCGTTGTAGACTTATCGCATTTTGATTGGGTTTTATCGTTAAATACTAATGCCTACAGTGAGTAGGGTTAAGGAAAAATAACGCATTATTTCTCTCATACAATTTCTCTTGAAATACACTATCTCTAGTGTTTTCAAGATTCCATCAATAGGCTTGGGTATACTTGGTGTGAACACTTTAGTTTGTTCGCATTGTTGCTAGTAACAACTTTATATTGACGAGAAGTATGAAGGATCGTGGTAGTTGTGTTTGTGGTGTCGCTTATAGATTTAGCATTTCGGTTCAATCGCTTCCATTTCGTGGATACTAACTGATTCATATGTAAGTATTATTTACATGTTAGTTTCCATTTAAATTTGTAACATTGGCATCAGAGCCAGGTTATATGCTATACCTAATCTCGCATAAATATTTTGTCATTATTTTTGGTTTTACACTAGAAAACTTGAAATAAGACATTAATGACATAATATGGTAGAGTACATATTAGAGGATGAAAATACAGTATGATGTAGTCCACATTCATGTTAAGACACCTGCAAAATATCATTGCAATTGAATTTATATTTTGAGAGAAAACGCAAACCCTAATTCGCATTTACGTTTTTTCAAATGAAAATATGTTTTTCTACAGAAATCAAAAGTATATTTTCTTTAAATATTAAAATAGTACATGTCGCCGGTCGCGATTCCAGAAATATAAAGTTTGTATTTTTTGGACTTTTGTAAAATTAATTATGATTTTTTTAAAAGGGTACCAAATTGTAATTTTGCTTTTAGTCTGCTGAGGAAGAAGAAGACCTTTGAAGTCGTGATGCATCAATGCGTGTCGACACGATCGTCGTGCGGTGGAGGCCACAAGCCAAATTTTTTTATAAAAAGGGTCTTTGCAGACGCCCATTTCTTGCTTATTAAGACGCGATGGGATGCGCATACGTTGCTCGACATTTTTAAAAAAACTTTTTTACAAAAAATTTATTTTTATTTTTGGGTCACTTAAAATATTTTTCTGAATTTTTTCAGTAAATAAAAATATTTTCAAAAAATATTTTTAGTTATTTAAAGTGGTTTAAAAATGGTTTAGAAAATTGTCCAGAAATGTGTTTTGGCCCAAATTTTTTCCTGTTATTTCATAGGCATGTTTACAAGTTCTCCACTTATTAGTGTTGAGAATTGGATTGTTTTAGTGTCTTAAATTATTTTACTATCATTTATTATTATTTTAAAAAGTAATTGCATTAATAGTAAAAAAAATTCAAAAAATCCATAAAATTCACGATATTACATTTTCATGTATACATATTGTTAGAAAAATATTTGGTCAATTTAGAACAAAATTGAATATTTTTCACATTTATTGTTGTATATTTGTAAGACCCCGACTTTTATGAAATAAAAGTATAATTTAATTTATGATTATTATTCTAAAATTGTAAAATGTTAAATTGATAAATGGTCAAATGAACAATTAATCGGATAAATGAAAAAATAAAGAAAATAATTTTTAGCCATGTTGGCGGCTGATATGTGAAACTAATGGGGGAAACATGTGGGGATGACAGAAAGAAAAGGAAGAAAAGAAATAAAGAAAAATAGGGAAGAACGGAAGAAAAAGAGGGAAAGAAGATAAAAAGGGGGAGAGAGAAAAAGAAAAAGTGGGAGAAAGAAAAAGAGAGAAAGGGAGAATGATTATCTATACACTCCCTCCCGTAGCCAACTTCAACAAAAGGAAAAGAGAGAAAAGAGAGAAGAAAGAAAGGAAAGAGAAAGAGAAAGAGAAAGAGAAAGAAAAAGAAGAAGAAAATCCAATAAGGTAATGAATAAAACATTTATTAATACTTTGATTTTCATGATAGAAGTTAAGTTAAGATGTTGGTGTATTTATGTTTATATGTGATAGATTAAACTTACAAAAATACGAATCAAAGGAAAGAAATCAAGAAATCAAAAGAAGAACAAAATATGGAGATTTTCAGAAAAAATTAGTTTACTACTTGATTTTGTAAAATCCATAACTCTTTGTGTATAATGAGTTAAGAGATGAGACATATATCAAAAGAAAGTCCCGGAAGTAAGCTAACCTCAAAAATTTGAATCACCCAAAAATTCATTGTGGATTTTTCTTGGTGACTATTTGAGTGAAATTGGTTTGAATGACTCATAGTCCGAAAAATCAGTGTTCTTAAGCTCTATTGCGTGAGTTATAATTTATAATTCGACCGTTGGATCGTTGTAATTTTTGGTTATGTTATACATATATAAGTTGAGTATATTTCCACAAATTTTGAACTGTTAAAGATTAACGTATGATTTGTTATGAATTTTAAAATGTGACTGATTCAGAAATTTTTGTAGCAAAAATTTTGGCAAGTCTTTCTCTCTATGTTAGAGGCGAAATTTGTAAGACCCAAAATTTTGTGAATCAAATTTTCTCGAAATATTTTTTTTGAATATTGTGGTGTGAATTTGATATAATGTTATAGTTGTGGGTAATATTTATAAATTTTGCAAAGTAAGCAAGTGGTTATATAATATTCGATTGGTCGGAGAATATACTTTTTGTTGGGGAATATTCGTACGACGACACAATCATTGGTGGACCCCACAACGGAATTACTGTCGAAGTTAGAAAATGACAAAAATATCTTTTTATGAAAATAACGGCAGAAGTTTTACCGTTAACTGTTAAATCACCCGGTGATAAAAGTACAGTAATACGCGTGGTTGGATAGTAGCACACAGTATTGATTATTGATGCTTACGTGAGAAGTCACTCAGTTTTGTTCAATTATTGCTACAGTAATTGCTGCATAGTATCTCACGTTATTTTATTCAATTATTATCGATATTTTATATATTATTAAATCAATAATTGAGATGACATGTTATTCATATTATTATTTGCATAATTAACAATGTCTAAAAAGTTCTGTTGAGGAGAGGTTTGGTCACCTAATTGCGTGCCAATAGGGAGAAATCCTTATCGGAAAGCCCCCTCTTTCTTGGGAACGATCTGGTTGTTAATATTGCGAGTTATAATAACGATGAATAAATGTTGTTAAAAATATTGAGGATATTTTTTTTTGAAGTACTTGATGTAAATTTTGCTTATTTTATGGACCCTTATTTACCCACTTTTCAAAATAATCGGTAGAAAATCTATATAATAAAACAGAATACATTTTGAATATTTAATTTGACAAAGCACAAGGACGGTTCAGATTCATTCTAACTTAATTTTTCTAACTTAATCTAAAGGCTCATATTTCTTCCCGCCCAAATCAAATTCACTCATACACACTACTCTCTCTCATATTCACACACAAAATCTTTCTCTCCTCTTTTTTTCACACATACACATACACAAACATATAATAATAGTACTAAAAATAATTATTATTATAATTATAATAATAATAGTACTACTACTACTACTACTACTACTACTACTACTACTACTACTACTACTACTACTACTACTACTACTAATAATAATAATAATAATAATAATAATAATAATAATAATAATAATAATAATAATAATAATAATAATAATAATTATTATTATTATTATTATTATTATAATAATAATAGTAATAATAATAATAGTAATAATTATTATAATTATAATAATAATAATAATAGTAATAGTAATAGTAATTTATATAACAAAGATTCAGATTCATTCTAATTGGTTTGAGCGGAAAAGCACAAGTACGGTTCAGATTCATTCTAATTTTAATTCAAAATAATAATAATAATTATATTAATAATAATATTATAATAATAATAATAATAATAATAGTAATAAAGTAATAATAATTATAGTTGTAAGACCCCGATTTTTTTTTTAATAAAATAGAATTTCCTTTATTTATTATTTTGAAATAGTAAGGGTTTATTTGATTAATGTGGTTAGTTATGGGTAAAATACGCAAATAAGCAAGTGGTTATAAAATATTCATTGTTGTCGGGGAATATTCATACGACGGCGCAGCCTTTTGTGGGCCCCATAACGAAAAGCGATTGAATAAAGAAAACGACAAATATAAGTTATTTATAAATAACATCGTAGTTATTCAATTATCTTGTTGGAATACCCGGTGGTTAAAACACACGATGTCGCGTTGTTACAAGATGGCACCTGCGGTATTGCACCAATTATTGATTCTTACGTAAGAAGGCTTTACTCGATAATTGTTACGGTGAATTCTTGTTCAATATTTTATTTTATTGATTCAATAATTGCTACGTTGATATTTTATATTACTGTTGTTTCAATAATGGTCACTACACAGTATTTTCCATTATCGGAGCAATAATTCATATTATCTGAATAACATTATTAGATAGCATTATTGGCAATGTCTAGAAAGTTCTGTCTAAGGAGAGGTTTGGTCACCTAATTACGCGCCAGTAAGGAGAAATCCTTATTGGAAAGCCCCCCCTCTTTCACAGGAGCGGCACGGTTGTCACGATTGTGATTACGTAATATTATTTGTGAATAATTAATTATTGATTTATATGATGAGGAAAATATTGATTTTATGTGGATATAGATGGAGAAAATTTTTAAAGTGACAATTGTTAAAAATTGATATGTTATCTTTTCTGATAAAATAATATTTTATTATATTATTATAATATAATAATGGTGATATTTTTACAATGAATGTGGGATATATGAGTATATGAGGAGGAAGAGTATTTTTGTTGCATTAAATGATTAACACATGTTTTGTGTGTCGGTGGACCCCATTTCTTGGTCGAAATTTGATTATAGCTTTGTAAAATAAATGGTTTGTGGATTTCGATCAATTTTGTTTAGAATTTGGAAAAACTTTTTACGCAAAGTTGTAGAGAATGGAATTTCCTATGGAAAACACATAATGTTCGAATTTTTCTGACAAAAGGATATTTCTTATGAATTATTGAAGTTCTGAAATAATTGATTTTTGGAAGTTTTAATTATGTTTATTAAGAAAAACGTTTTTTTTGTTTTGTGGGCTACACTAACATGTGCATAATGAACTGAGATCAGTTGTCTAGGTAGGGCTTGAAAATATATATATATATATATATATATATATATATATATATTAATATTTTATTAAATTTTCTACTTTTGGTGTTCAAGCATTTTTCTATAAATAGGGTGCTTAGGTTAGAATTGAAAATCACACGGCTGAAGTTTTCTCTTTTTCTCTCTATATTATCGAGCGTATTCTTGTGAGTATTTTGATACTTTGAGTGTTCTTTATCTGATTGCAAGTTCCTTGAAGACTATATCCGATATTCTACAATGAAATCTTGTCTTTTCGAGGTAAGGATGTTATTTTCTTCATATATGATATTATTTCTTTCAATATCATTATGTCAAGTATTGATCTGAACTTTTATCAAATTTGGAACTTTTTGTGTCGGGAGTTACTATTCACGATATCGTCACTATTCACGATACGACCTTTATTCACGAATATGGCTTTATTCATAGAAAAATGAAATTTTCTTCTTTTTGTCCAAAATATCTATTATGGATACTAGCTTTGATTGTATCCATGTTTTGATCATTCTTAAATTTTACTCCACTATGATTACTTATGAGGTATTTTTGGACATGGATAAACCGAAATACGAATCCTTAATATTTGTTATTTTGTTTCACTGGATTCGTTTTCTTTAAAATATATTTTTCATCATCCTCAGTCCTAAATGATGATGTTACTTAATATCTTTGGCCTGTAGTGCAAAGATGAATGATTTCTTGATGAATATCTTTGGCCCGTAGTGCAAAGATGAACAGGTGTTGAGATGAACATGACCAACTGATGAATATCTTTGGCCTATAGTGTAAAGATGACTATTTGATTCAAGATGTATATTGATTGATGTTACAGGGATAAAATATCGATGATGGACTTTTAAATTTATAGATGATAGTAGATTTCATTAACTACTTAACTCTTCTAATGAATTATTGTTTTCACTGCAGTTGTTGATCTAAAACTTGTTGTCTATTGTATTCTATCAGATTTTTCCCTGTTGAAGACTTAGGATAATTTTTTGTACATTATCTTAGTCATAATATTCTTTTCTGGGCTAGTTGAGCTCACCCTTTTCCTTTTTATTCCATTTTTCTTCTCAGGAGACGAGAATATAGCGGGAACTAGTCGGGGTGTGGAGTAAAGGTTCAAGATAGTTGTTTTAGTAGTCCTCACTATTTTGTAAAATAGTGTATCAATAATTGTAATGAGGACTTATTTGAGTGTGGATATTGTCTAGAAGATAATATTTGTATTTAAACTCACATTTTATGTGTTGTCGTATTTTGCACGACAATTGTATTAATGATGTTGTAGTTATTTTTGTACCATGTATTTGGCGACTCAGAATGGGTGATGTATACCTATTTTGGGGGCGTCACAGTTGGTATCAGAGCTTAGGGGTATGGTCTCTGGCGGAGATCGGGGAATAGAACTACGAGGGGAGAAACGAGTAAATCCTTCGCTAATGTGTCCTACCTAAGCTTATTTGTTATTTAATTGGTCGGTCAGAATATAGGGTTAATATGTCGCATGTCAATTAACCATTGTTTTGTAACAGTAAAATGGCATCTGAAGATGTTGAGATAAAGAATGGAGCACATGAGATCGTTGAGTCACCACTGATCAATACCCAGGATAAGGAAGGCAATAACCCTCCTGTAAACAATAACACCGACCAAATGACGAACGATGGTATGTTTAGGAACTTTCTAGAATTCATGCAAAACCAAACAAGAGAGACTACTGTTCAAAATGCAGGTGGAAACACTGGCAACTCACGAATGGTCACCGCTAAGCAGTTCAAGGAGTTAGGACCGCCGGAGTTTTTGGGAAAGCAAGAACCGCTTACGGCAGAGACGTGGATAAAATAGATCACTAAGATATTTGATGTCTTGGGATGCTCAGAGGAGCAAAAGGTTCCTTTCGCCACCTTCATGTTGCGAGGAGAGGCAGATTATTGGTGGGAATCAGTAAAAGCGTACTCAAACTATCACATGAAGATGTCTTGGGAGAAGTTCAAGAATTGTTCAACGACAAGTACTTTCGAAAGTATTCATCACATGAAGGAGGTAGAGTTCATCGTTGGAGCAAAACAATATGAACGTGTCGCATGACTGAAGCTAAGTTTGCCGAGTTGTCCCGATTTGCATCCCATTTGGTTGATAATGAGGAGAGAATGATGCGAATATTTCTGCGAGGTTTGAAACCTAAAATACGTCAATACCTCATTTCTCACAAACTTTGTTTATATTTAGATGTTGTGAATAGGGCTCAGTTATTGGAGCGTGATAATGAGTCGGCTCAACTGAAGAATAATGACCAACAACTCGATGATAATCGTACTGGTGGCGACGGTCATCGGAACAATGATAACCATTGTGGAGGAAATTATCATGCCAGCAACGAATTTTAGGGGAGGAGAAAGACCGCCAGTTAGATGCTACCGATGCGGAGAAGAGGGACACATAAGTCCAAACTGTTCACAACCTTCCAAGGTATGTTATAATTGTGGAAAAGAAGGTCATATCGCTCGAGATTGTACGGTAGCGAAACTAGTCCAGCGGGGATGGTGACTCAAAAGGCTGTCCCAGAAAAGTCAAAGTCAACGGTTCCTGGAAGAGCGTTTGTCGTGACTGGTCAGAATGCGAGGAACCCGAACGAAGTTAGCACGGGTTAGTTAATTATAAATTCTTACAAAGTTTATACCCTATTAGATACCGGTTCTACCCATTCATTTATCTCTCCCGCTTATACTTAACATTTAAACTTGACTCTGGAGAAAATTAGACTTTGACTTATCTATTTAAACTCCGTTAGGAGAAACTTTTGTTACATCCACTGTTTATAAATCTTGTTTGATCCAAGTTGGCACCATCACATTACTTGTTGACCTTATTTCTTTAAAGATACTTGCTTTTGATGTGATTTTAGGGATTGATTGATTAACTACTCATCATGCCAAAATTGATTGCTTTCGTAAGGTTGTTAGTTTTCATATTCCTAAGCAACCTGTTATTCGAATTCAAGCAACCAAACCATTGAAGTCAAACACTTTCATATCAAGCCATAAAGTCATTCATTTATTGAAAAATAGATGTTATGTTTTCTTAGCCCATGTTATGGACTTGAACAAAAATACGTCAGATTTGAATGATATTTCTATTATTAGTAAATTTCCTGATGTATTTCCTGAAGAATTTCTTGGCTTACTCCCAAAGTGTGATATTAAATTTTGTATCGACTTTGAACCCAGTACAAAACGCATTTCTAAAATCTCATATCAAATGGCTCCTATTGAACTTCAGGAGGTAAAAACCTAACTATAGGAGTTGGTACCTTAGCCTATATCTGGTGACTTCCTTTATGGAATGCACCGAAGCCAGACTCTCCGTAGGGGACGCCATATTTGTGTGGTAGTAAACTGATAGGTACCATTGTGATGTGCTATCCAAGATTGGGATATGAGTCATAGTTGAGAGCAACCTAAGTCAGTAATCGACATACGTAGCTTTCTAGGCTTAGTTGGTTATTATCGGAGATTCGTGGAAAGATTTTCTCGAATCGCTACTCCATTAACTCAGCTGAGTCGTAGAGATACAAAATTCGAATGGAGCAAAGAATATGGGAAGAGCTTCGAAGAACTCAAGAGGAGACTCATTTTGGCACCTGTTCTGACCATACCATCCTGAAAAAAAAAACGAACGTGGTAGCTGACATGTTGAGTAGAAAATCGTATGTGGTTACGAGTGCGATGTTTTTAACAAAAAGACCCATTTCGTATTACTTACAAATGATAGAGATAGAGTTAAAGACTCTATGGATCACGTGATGATATACGAGTAAAATCGACTTTAATCGATAAAGTTAAATCCGCTCAAGCTACACATCGGAGCTGATGAATATGAAGAAGGAGGTGTAAGAAGTTGTTATTTCAAAAGTGAGAATCGGCGATGTGAGGAAAGCTCAAACCTTCGATTTATTAGTCCATTTGAAATCCTCGATCGAATAGGAAATAGGGCCTATAGACTCGTTCTACCGCCAAGTATGTCGCGTGTGTAAGACCCCGAATTTTATGAAATAAAAGTATTCAATTTTTCTATTCAGTAAATGGTTAAATTGATAAAAGTTAAAGTTAAGGGTGATATATGAATTTTTTTTTTTTCAAAATACATGAGGGGTATAAAGTATTCATTATTGTCGGGGAATATTCGTTTGGTCGTGGAATATTCTTTACGCCGGGAATATTTAAATGACGCAGTAGCGACTATTTGTGGGCCCATAATGTAAGAATAAGCATCGGATGAAAAGCGACAAAATTAAGTTTTTATAAATAACGACGTAATCGTTCACAGATTAACCTTTGTTGGAATACCCGATTGGTAAAATAAAATGTCTGGCGTTGTTGCCGCGATGTATTGCGGTATTACAGTATTTTGAATTATTGATTCTTACGTAAGAAGGCACTACTCAATAATTATTACGATAATTCTTATTCAATATTTTATTTTATTGGTTCAATAATTGATGCGTTGATATTTTATATTATTGTTGTTTGATAATTGTCAACGCACGATATCTCCATTATCGGATCAATAATTCATATTATTTGAATAATATTATTAGATAACATTATTGGCGATGTCTAGAAAGTTACATCGAGGAGAGGTTTGGTCACCTAATTGCGGCGCCCGATGAGGAGAAATTCTTATTGAAAGCCCCTCTTTCAGGAGCGCACTGGTTGTCATTATTGTGATTCTATAATATTATTTATGAATAATTAATTATTGATTTATATGACAATGAAATATTTATTTGATGTGGATATAAATGATGGATTTATTTATG
Source organism: Panax quinquefolius (assembly GCA_020205615.1). NCBI lineage: Eukaryota > Viridiplantae > Streptophyta > Magnoliopsida > Apiales > Araliaceae > Panax > Panax quinquefolius. The sequence continues at coordinate 19,562,221 of CM035174.1, read as the reverse complement.
TGGTTATAAATGAAGGAATTAATGTTGAGGTATTTTTATCGATTATTTTGTCGGATTGGAGGTATTAAAAATCAATCGATTATTTTTACGATATATTGCGTGAGTTATAATTTTTAATCCAAACCGTTGGATCGTTGTAATTTTGGATATGTTATACATACATAAGTTGAGTATATGTCCACAAATTTTGAACCGTTAAAATGAGCGTATGATTTGTTATGAATTTTAAGAGGTGGCGATTAGGAAATTAGGTTTTGGTGGAAAATTCTAGAATTGAGTGGGCCCCACTCTTGGTTGTTATGGGAAGATGGCTGATTTTTGGTGGGTGGAATAGTAGCAGGTAAAGCCATCGAGTTTGCGGAGTTAAATGCTTGGCGTCTGCTAACATTTTCCTATAAATAGAGGGCTAAGTTAGAATTGAAAAACACACCGAAACAAGTTTTCTCTCTTTTCTCTCTATATTATCGAGCGTATTCTTGTGAGTATTTTGAGTATACTTTGAGTATTGTTAGGCGGTGCAAGTTTCCCTTCAAAGACTATATCAGGTGTTTCAACTAGAATCTTGTCTTTCGAGGTAAGGGATGTTATTTTCTTCTCGGATGATATTATTTCTTGATATCATTATCTTTGAAATATTAGTTGGAACTTTTAATCAAATTTGGAACTTTTTCATGTCGGGGTTACTATTCATGAGTTACTATTCACGAGTTACTATTCATGAGTTATTATTCACGAGTTCTTATTCACGAGTACTATTCATGAAGCGTGAAGATGTTTTTTGTGGAATTTCTATCTTTTGGTGTAGAGTTCTTATTCACGTATACGGCCTTTATTCACGTATATCGACACTATTCACGAATACGGCACTATTCACCGAAAAATGAAAATTTTTCTTTTCGTCTAAAATATCTATTTTGGATACTAGCTTTGATTGTATCCATGTTTTGATCATTCTTGAATTTTACACCACTATGATTATTTTTGAGGTATTTTTGGGACGTGGATAAAATCAATGCAAAGATGAATGATTTAGAAGAATATCTTTGGCTGTAGTCACCCGAAGATGAATAGGTGTTTAAATGAACATGACCAACTGATGAATATCTTTAGCTAGTAGTGCAAAGATGAATTATTGATGAATATCTTTTGCTCGTAATGCAAAGATGACCTGTTGTTGAATATCTTTAGCCCGGTAGTGCAAAGATGAATTATTGATGAATATCTTTTGCTCGTAATGCAAAGATGACTGTTGTTGAATATCTTTGGCCAGTAGTGCAAAGATGAATTATTGATGAATATCTTTTGCTCGTAATGCTGAAGATGACTGTTTTTGAATATCTTTAGCCATGTGAGTGCAAAGATGAATTATTGATGAATATCTTTTTTCGTAATAATCAAAGATGACTGTTGTTGAATATCTTTTGCTTTTGTAGTACAAAAGATGAATTATTGATGAATATCTTTGGCTTGTAATGCAAAGATGACCCGTTGTTGAATATCTTTGCTTTGTAGTGTAAAGATGATGGCTGTTGATGAATATCTTTGGCCGTGGTGCAAAGATGAATTTATTAGTATGATTATGAGCGAGGGCGTGATTTGGTATAACCATGATCTTTGATGTTTTGGGTAAAGACAAGTGATGAAAATTATCTTTGTCTTGGATGAGGAAAGGAATTTAGAACTACAATTACGATTATGAAGTTATATACGTGATTGTGGGACGAGGAATTGTTGATTGATGTTACGAGGATAAAACATTGTTGGTGGATTTTTAACATGGAAGACAATAGACTTTATAGTCTATTTGACTCTTCTAATGGATTGCTCATTCACCGCAACTATGGTTGAAAAGTTTTATCATCTACCATATGTTCTAAATCTACGATTTATTCTTGATGAAGACTATTGATAATTTATTTATCTTTAGTCATAATATTCTTTCTTGAGCTAGTTGTGCTCACCTTTTGTTTCACAATTCCTTCGAGGTAATAAAAAGTGTATTTGGGTCGGCGGGGATAGCGAGGGAATAGAGTGGTGGTCTATAGATGTTGAGGTGAGGTGAATTTAACTTGGAAGGGTGTTTTGTCACTATCATACAAGATGTCTAATGACATCTGACCTCGTGTTATCATAAGACATGGTTGTGCTCATCCACTTCTTTGAGTATATTTACAAGCACTACCTATATAATCTTGGTGTTTGTTTGGAGTATAATACCCAATTAAAAGACAGTGAAGATAATGATATGTCAAGAGAAGACTCACCATTGGGAAGAATATGATAGTAATCTTCTCGTTTTTCTTTGGGGTTTATTAATTGACCGAGGATAATTACGTGGCCATATGATATCTACCATAACCTAAAAGCATGGCCTCCCATGTATGAAGGTTTCCTTGAGCACTTCCCAAAGATTCTAATTTCTAAAAGCAGTTTTTGACTATACCTTTATGTAAGGTGTCATTGTGACGTCTTACGGTTGGTATATATTTGTATCAAACTCACAAACATATGTGTTGTTGTATTTTGCACGATAATTGTTGTAATAAAGTTGTAGTTGTTTTTTCGTACCATATATTTGGCGACTCGAGAATGGGTTGGATGGAATGAACCTATTTTGGGGTCGTTACATTTTAATTATCGAGCTATAAGTAAAGAGCCCCGAGCCTCACCGGTGGTGACTTCATTGATGGGGGATGCCGCAGAGCCGGACTCTCGTAGGGGGGACGCCAGATTCTGCGGTGGCAAACTGATAGGTACCACTGTGAGGTGCTGTCCACGGTTGGGACATGAGTTACATTTGGTATCAGAGCTTAGGGATATGATCTCTGGCGGAGATCGGGGAATAGAACTAGGAGGGGAGAGATGAGTAAATCCTTCGCTAGTGTGTCCTACCTAAGCTTATTTGTTGGTCAGTCATAATATCGAGATATTATGTGATATGTTAATTTGCTCAATTAACCTTTGTTTTGAAGCTGTATTCTAGAATGATATCTGAAATACAGGAGATGAGCAATGGAGAAATCATGATGACAGGGGAGATAGAATCTGAAATGAAAACAAGGTATTCTCAACTCTTTGAAATACAGTGCGTAAATTTCGGGGACGAAATTTCATAAGGAGGGAGATTGTAAGACCGAATTTTATGAAATAAAAGTATTCAATTTTTCTATTCGGTAAATGGTTAAATTGATAAAAGTTAAAGTTAAGGGTGATATATGAATTTTTTTTTTTCAAAAAATGCGAGGGTATAAAGTATTCATTATTATTAGGGAATATTCGTTTGGTCGTGGAATATTCTTTACGTGGGGAATATTAAATGCGATTTGGTAGCACTATTTGTGGGCCCATAATGAATAAGCATCGGATGAAGAAAGCGACAAAATTAAGTTTTTATAAATAACGACGTAATCGTTATGATTATTAACCTTTGTTGGAATACCGATTGGTAAAATAAAAAATACTGGCGTTGTTGCATGCGATGTACTACGGTATTACAAGTATTTTGAATTATTGATTCTTACGTGAAGGCACTACTCAATAATTATTACGATAATTCTTTATTCAATATTTTATTTTATTGGTTCAATAATTGATGCGTTGATATTTTATATTATTGTTGTTCGATAATTGTCCTTTGCATGATATCTCCATTATCGGATCAATAATTCATATTATTTGAATAATATTATTAGATAACATTATTGGCAATGTCTAGAAAGTTACATCGAGGAGAGGTTTGGTCACCTAATTGCGCGCCCGAGAAGGAGAAATTCTTATTGGAAAGCCCCTCTTTCTGGGAGCGCACTGGTTGTCATTATTGTGATTCTATAATATTATTTATGAATAATTAATTATTGATTTATATGACAATGAAATATTTATTTGATGTGGATATAAATGATGGATTTATTTATGTGGTTATAAATGAAGGAATTAATGTTGAGGTATTTTATCGATTATTTTTGCCGGATTGGAGGTATTAAAAATCAAATCGATTATTTTTACGATATATTGCGTGAGTTATAATTTTTAATCAAATAGTTGGATCGTTGTAATTTTTGGATATGTTATACATACATAAGTTGAGTATATGTCCACAAATTTTGAACCGTTAAAATGAACGTATGATTTGTTATGAATTTTAAGAGGTAATCGATTAGGAAATTAGGTTTTGGTGGAAAATTCTAGAATTGAGTGGGCCCCACTCTTGGTTGTTGGGGAAGATGGCTGATTTTTGGTGGGTGGAATAGTAGCGGTAAAGCCATCGGAGTTCTTGAGTTAAATGCCTTGGCGTGCTAACATTTTCCTATAAATAGAGGGCTAAGTTAGAATTGAAAACACACGAAACAAGTTTTCTCTTTCTCTCTCTATATTATCGAGCGTATTCTTGTGAGTATTTTGAGTATACTTTGAGTATTGTTAGGCGGTGCAAGTTCCTTGAAGACTATATCAGGTGTTTCAACTAGAAATCTTGTCTTTCGAGGTAAGGGATGTTATTTTCTTCTCGGATGATATTATTTCTTGATATCATTATCTTTGAAATATTGGTTGGAACTTTTAATCAAATTTGGAACTTTTTCATGTCGGGGTTACTATTCATGAGTTACTTATTCACGAGTTACTATTCATGAGTTACTATTCACGAGTTACTATTCACGAGTACTATTAATGAAAGCGTGAAGATGTTTTTGTGGAATTTCTATCTTTTGGTGGTGTTAGAGTTCTTATTCACGATATCTGGCCTTTATTCATAGAAAAATGAAAATTTTTCTTTTCGTCTAAAATATCTATTTTGGATACTAGCTTTGATTGTATCCATGTTTTGATCATTCTTGAATTTTACACCACTATGATTATTTTTGAGGTATTTTTGGGCGTGGATAAAATCGATGCAAAGATGAATGATTTTCGAAGAATATCTTTGGCTTTGTAGTGCAAAGATGAGCAGTGTTTAAATGAACATGACCAAGTGATGAATATCTTTAGCTAGTAGTGCAAAGATGAATTATTGATGAATATCTTTTGCTCGTAATGCAAAAAGACTTTGTTGTTGAATATCTTTAGCTTGATGAGTGCAAAGATGAATTATTGATGAATATCTTTTGCTCGTAATGCAAAGATGACTGTTGTTGAATATCTTTAGCCGGTAGTGCAAAGATGAATTATTGATGAATATCTTTTGCTCGTAATGCAAAGATGACTGTTTTTGAATATCTTTAGCGATGAGTGCAAAGATGAATTATTGATGAATATCTTTTTGCTCGTAATGCAAAGATGACTTTCGTTGTTGAATATCTTTAGCACTTTGTAGTACAAAGATGAATTATTGATGAATATCTTTGGCTTGTAATGCAAAGATGACCCGTTGTTGAATATCTTTGCTTTGTAGTGTAAAGATGAGCTGTTGATGAATATCTTTGGCCCGTGGTGCAAAGATGAATTTATTAGTATGATTATGAGCGAGGCGTGATTTGGTATAACCATGATCTTTGATGTTTGAGGTAAAGACAAGTGATGAAAATTATCTTTGTCTTGGATGAGGAAAGGAATTTAGAACTACAATTACGATTATGAGTTATACACGTGATTGTGGGTGAATTGTTGATTGATGTTACGAGGGGATAAAACATTGTTGGTGGATTTTTAACATGGGAAGACAATAGACTTTATAGTCTATTTGACTCTTCTAATGGATTGCTCATTCACTGCAACTATGGTTGAAAAGTTTTATCATCTACCATATGTTCTAAATCTACGATTTATTCTTGATGAAGACTATTGATAATTTATTTATCTTTAGTCATAATATTCTTCTTGAGCTAGTTGTGCTCACCCTTTTGTTTCACAATTCCTTTCGGGTAATAAAAGTGTAATTTGGGTCGAGCGGGGATAGCGAGGAATAGAGTGGTGGTCTATAGATGTTGAGGGTGAGGTGAATTTAACTTGGAAGGGTGTTTTGTCACTATCATACAAGATGTCTAATGACATACAACCTCGTGTTATCATAAGACATGGTTGTGCTCATCCACTTGTCGAGTATATTTACAAGCACTACCTATATAATCTTGGTGTTTGTTTGGAGTATAATACCCAATTAAAGGCAGTGGAGATAATGATATGTCAAGAGAAGACTCACCATTGGGAAGAATATGATAGTAATCTTCTCGTTTTTCTTTGGGGTTTATTGGGTCAACCAAGGATAATTACATTGGCCATATGATATCTACCATAACCTAAAAGCATGGCCTCCCATGTATGAAGGTTTCTTGAGCACTTCCCAAAGATTCTAATTTCTAAAAGCAGTTTTTGACTATACCTTTATGTAAGGTGTCATTGTGACGTGCTTCTGGTTGGTATATATTTGTATCCAAACTCACAAAGCATATGTGTTGTTGTATTTTTACACGACAATTGTTGTAATAAAGTTGTAGTTGTTTTTCGTACCATATATTTGGCGACTCAGAATGGGTTGGATGGAATGAACCTATTTTGGGGTCGTTACAGCGTGTTCATAACATTTTTCACGTATCGAAGTTACGAAATTATGTGGAGGATCCGAACCATGTTATTGAGTTAGAACCAGACAAAATAGCCGAAGATTTAACGTACGAGGAGGTACCTGTCAAGATCTTGGATAGGAAGGAGCATGTCCTACGCACAAAGGTCATACCGCAAGTTAAGGTTTTGTGGAGGAACCATGCTATTGAAGAAATGACCTGGGAGTTGGAAACAGAAATGAAAGCGAGGTATCCTTACCTTTTCGAAACACCAGGTATGTACGTCAATTTTGAGGATGAAATTTCACAAGGAGGGGAGGTTGTAAGACCCCGATTTTTTTTTTTTAATAAAATGGAATTTCTTTTATTTATTATTTTGAAATAGTAAGGGTTTATTTGATTAATGTGGTTAGTTATGGGTAAAATGCGCAAATATTTTTAAATAAGCAAGTGGTTATAAAATATTCATTGTTGTCGGGGAATATTAAATGCGATGGCGCTGACCTTTTGTGGGGCCCCATAACGGAAAAGCGATTGGATAAAGAAAAGCGACAAGTATAAGTTGTTTATAAATAACAACGTAGTTATTCTGAATTAATCTTGTTGGAATACCGGTGGTTAAAACACACGATGTCTGGCGTTGTTACTTGGCAAGATGCACACGGTATTGCACCAATTATTGATTCTTACGTGAAGGCACTACTAATAAGCTATTACGGTGAGTTCTTTGTTCAATATTTTATTTTATTGATTCAATAATTGCTACGTTGATATTTTATATTATATCGTTGTTTGATAATTGTCACTACACGAGTATTTTTCCATTATCGAGACAATAATTCATATTATCTAAATAATATTATTAGATAACATTATTAGCAATGTCTAGAAAGTTACATCAAGAAGAGGTTTGGTCACCTAATTTATTTAGTAAGGAGAAATCCTTATCGAAAGCCCCATCTTTCCGGAACTACCGGTTATCGATATTGTGATTACGTAATATTATTTGTGAATAATTAATTATTGATTTATATGATGAGGAAAATATTGATTTTATGTGGATATAGATTGAGAAAATTTTAAAGTGACAATTGTTAAAAATTGATATGTTATCTTTTCCGATAAAATAATATTTTATTATATTATTATAATATAATAATGGTGATATTTTTACAATGAATGTGGGATATATGAGTATATGAGGAGGAAGAGTATTTTTGTTGCATTAAATGATTAACACATGTTTTTGTGTGTCGATAGACCCCATTTCTTCGATGAAATTTGATTATAGCACGTAAAATCGCCTTGGTTTGTGGATTTGATTCAATTTACATTTAGAATTTGGAAAAACTTTCTTCCGCAAAGTTGTAGAGAATGGAATTTTCTATGGAAAAGACATAAGGTTCGAATTTTTCTGACAAAAGGGCTATTTATTATGAATTATTGAAGTTCCAAAGTTTTGAAATAATTAATTTTTGGAAGTTTTAATTATGTTTATTAAGAAAAACATTTTTTTTGTTTTGTGGGCTACACTAACATGTGCATAATGAGCTGAGATCAGTTGTCTAAGGTGGGCTTGAAAATTATATATATATATATATATATATATATATTAATATTTTATTAAATTTTTTACTTTGGTGTTCTAAGCATTTTCCTATAAATAGGGTGCATAGGCTAGAATTGAAAATCACACCAGAAACTGAAGTTTTCTCTCTCTTTCTCTCTCTATATTATCGAGCGTATTCTTATGAGTATTTTGATACTTTGAGTGTTGCTATACGGTGCAAGTTCCCTTCAGCACTATATCCAGTATTCCAGTCAAAAGTACCGTCTTTTCGAGGTAAGGGATGTTATTTTCTTCATATATGATATTATTTCTTTCAATATCATTATGCCGAAGTATTGATCTGAATTTTTTTTTATCAAATTTAGAACTTGTTGTGTCGGGGTTACTATTCACGTATACGACACTATTCACGTATACGACACTATTCAAGAATACGACACTATTCACCGAAAAATGAAATTTTCTTCTTTTGTCCAAAATATCTATTATGGATACTAGCTTTGATTGTATCCATGTTTTGATCATTCTTGAATTTTACTCCACTATGATTACTTATGAGATATTTTTGGACATGGATAAACCGAAATACGAATCCTTAATATTTGTTATTTTGTTTCACTAGATTCGTTTTCTTTAAAATATATTTTTCATCATCCTCAATCCTAAATGATGATGTTACTTAATATCGTTGGCCTGTAGTGCAAAGATGAATGATTTCTTGATGAATATCTTTGGCCCGTAGTGCAAAGATGAACAAGTGTTGAGATGAACATGACCAACTGATGAATATCTTTGGCCTGTAGTGCAAAGATGACTATTTGATTCAAGATGTATATTGATTAATGTTACAGGGACAAAATATCGATGATGGACTTTTAATGTAAGACCCCAACTTTTTAATGAATAAAATCAAATTTCCTTTATTTATTATTGTGAATAATAAGGTATTAATTTGATATAATAACTTTGGTTATGGGTGAAATGTGAAAATTTTACAAAATATGCAAGTGGTTATAAAATAATCATTGTTATCGGGGAATATTCATTTGGTCGTGGAATGTTCTTGTTGTCGGGGAATATTCGTACGACGGCGTAGTCAATTGTGGGCCCCATAACAGAATAATTATCGGATGAAGAAAACGACAAGTTTGAGTTTTTATAAATAACGGCGTAGTTATTTGTTATCAGGTTAACAATTGTTGGAATACCCGGTGGTTAAAATACGATGTCTGCTGTGGATGCACAATATGGATGAATTATTGATCCTTACGTAAAAAGACACTACTCAATAATTGTTACGATGAATTCTTTGTTCAATATTTTATTTTATTGATTTAATAATTCTTTGCATTGATATTTTATATTATTGTTGTTTGATAATTATCATTACACAAGAGATTTCCCATTATCGGATCAATAATTCATATTATTTGAATAATATTATTAGATAGCATTATTGGCAATGTCTAGAATGTTACGTCGAGGAGAGGTTTGGTCACCTAATTGCGGCGCAAGAGAAGGATAAATTCTTATTGAAAAAACCCTCTTTCACGGAACTACTTTGGTCATCATAAATGTGATTACGTAATATTATTTGTGAATAATTAATTATTGATTCATATGATAAGGAAATATTTATTTTATGTGGATATAAATGTTGGATATATTTATTGTGGTTAAAAATGAAAGAGTTAATGTTGAGGTGTTTTATCGGTATTTTTGTAGGAATGAAGGTATTAAAAATTAAACTAGTGTTTTTTGAGATATATTAACGTGAGTTATAATTTTTAATCAAACCGTTGGATCGTTGTAATTTTTGGATATGTTATACATATATAAGTTGAGTATATGTCCACAAATTTTGAACCGTTAAAAATGAGCGTATGATTTGTTATGAATTTTAAGAGGTATTTGGTTCGGAAATTGTTGAAGTATCCGAATTTAGCATTTTGGTGGAAAATTCTAGAATTGAGTGGGCCCCACTTGTGGTTGGTGAAGAAATGTGCTGAATTTTATTTCAAATGTGGTGGGTGGGAATAATAGCAGGTAAAGCCATCAGTTGCAGAGGTCAGTATCTCGCTAACATTTTCCTATAAATAGTGGGCTAAGTTAGAATTGAAAATCATATCAGAAACATAAGCTTTCTCTCTTTCTCTCTCTAGATTATTGAGTGTATTTTGTGAGTATTTAGATACTTTGTGAGTTTCTATTCATCAGTGCAAGTTTTCTTGATTTTATACCGATATTAGATCGTAAGTAATCTTGATATTTTGAGGTAAGGGATATTATCTTCTTCTTAAATGATATTTTCTTCAATATCATTATCTTAGAAATATTGGTATGAACTTTTTATCAAATTTGGAACTTTTTGTGTCGGGGTTACTATTCACGATATCTGACTATTCACGATACCTGACTATTCACGAATACTTGTATTTATTCACCAAAAAATTAATTTTTCTTCTTTTTGTCCAAGTTGTCTATTATGGTTACTATCTTTGATTGTATCCATGTTTTGATCATTATTTTTGAATTCTGCTTCAAAATTGGTTATTTCAGAATATTATTGAACTTGGATAAACTGTAATACGAATCCTTAATATTTGATCTGTTATCTCACTGGATTCGTTTTCTTTAAAATATTTTTCATCATCCTCAGTCCTAAATGATGATAGAAATGAATATCTTTGGCCTGTAGTGCAAAGATGAATGATTACCTATTGAATATCTTTGGCCCGTAGTGCAAAGATGAATAGGTGTTGAGATGAACATGACTAACTGGTGATACAAATGAATATCTTTGGCCTGTAGTGCGAAGATGAATATTTGATTCAAGATGTATATTGATTGATGTTACAGGGATAAAATATTGATGATGGACTTTTAAATCTTAGAAGATAGTAGAATTCTTTCTCTACTTGACTCTTCTAATGGATTACTGTTTTCTGCTGCAGTTGTTGATCTAAAACTTGTTGTCTATTATATTTTATCAGATTTTTCCCTGTTGAAGACTAACGATAATTTGTTGTATATTATCTTAGTCATAATATTCTTTACTAGTCTAGTTGAGCTCACCCTTTTCCTTTTTGTTCCATTTTTCTCAGGAGGTGAGAACATAGCAGGAACTAGTCGGGGTACAGAGTGATGGTTCTAGAAAGATGTTTTAGCAGTCCTCACTATTTCTGTAAAATAGTGTTTGAATAATTGTAATGAGGACTTATTTGAGCATGGATATTGTCTAGAAGACAATATTTGTATTTAAACTCACAGTATGTGTTGTCGTATTTTGTACGACAATTGTATTATTGAAGTTGTAGTTTGCTTTCTGTACCATGTATTTGGCGACTCAGAATGGGTGTTGTATACCTATTTTGGGGGCATCACAATTGGTATCAAAGCTTAGGGATATGGTCTCTGGCGGAGATCGGGGAATAGAACTAGGAGGGGAGAGATGAATAAATCCTTCGTTAGTGTGTCCTATCTAAGCTTATTTGTTGGTCAGTTATAATATAGGTATATTATTTGATATGTTAATTTGTTTAATTAACCCTTATTTTATGGCGGAGATTTAAGAATGGTCATTTGCGAGAAGCGTTAACAATGGAGTGTATGAGACTGTGGAACAACCTTTAGTTACAAACTAGAGAACGGCAACAGGGAAGGCAATAATCCTCCCGTAAACAACACTCACTAGAACAAATGATGAATGATGGGATGTTGAAGTTTTTGCATTTTATGCAAAAAACCGAACGAGGAAACTCGTGTACGTAATACGGTGGAAATGATAGCAATGCGCGGCTTGTCATAGCCAAGCAGTTCAAAGAGTTGGGACCACCAGAATTTAAGGGAAAGTCGGATCCGATCATGGCGGAAACGTGGGTCAAGCAAATTACTACGATATTCGATGTCTTGGGATGCACGAAGGAACATAAGGTTCCATTCGCCACCTTTATGTTCCGCGGTGAGGCAGACTACTGGTGGGAGTGTGTGAAGCGTACCCAGCCAGCCACACTCAGCATGTCTTGGGAAACATTTCAGAAACTATTCAATGACAAGTACTTTCCTGAAAGTATTCGTCATATGAAGGAGGTGGAGTTTATCAGACTGGAACAAAACAACATGACGGTGTCCCAGTACGAGGCGAAGTTTGCATAGTTATCCAGGTTTGCACCTTATTTGGTCGAAAATGAGGAATGAATGACGAGGATGTTTCTGAGAGGTCTAAAGCCCGAGATTCGACAATATCTTATCTCTCATAAATTTTTTATATTCGGATGTTGTAAAATGAGGCTCAATTATTAGAGTGAGATAATGAGTATGTTCAACCGAGGGAACACAACTGTGGTCATACTGGGTAGCGGCCATCCTCGAGCAATGACAACCGAGAGGAAGGAAAGCATTAGGACAAAAGCGGTAACCACTCTGGTGGTAATCGTGGCCGTGATAATAGAAGGAGCGAGTCGGGAGGAGATTTCAAAAGGAGAAGGTACAACAATGATAGCGTAAAGACGTCGGCACCAACATCAACTATTTCTAGGGGAGGAGAACGACCACCGGTCGTATGTTATAAATGCGGGAAAGAGGGACATATCAGCCCAAACTGTCCACAATAATCCAAGGTATGTTACAACTGTGGAAAGGAAGGCCACATAGCTCGGGATTGTTCTGTAGCAAAAACAAGTTCAACGGGGATGGTAACTCCAAGGGCTATCCCGGATAAGTCAAAATCAGCGGTTCCTAGAAGAGCGTTTGTCGTGACTGGCCAAAACGTGAGGAACCTGAACGAGGTGATTACGGGTACGATAATCTTGAACTCTTGCAAAGTTTATACCTTACTAGATACCGGTTCTACCCATTCTTTTATCTCTCCTGCTTGTGCTCAACGTTTAAACTTGACTCCGGAGAAATTAGACTTTGATTTATCAGTGGAGACTCCATTGGGTGAAACTTTCGTTACATCCACAGTTTATAAATCTTTCATGATCCAAGTTGGCACTATCACATTACCTGTTGATCTTATCTCTTTAAAGATACTTGCTTTTGATGTGATTTTAGGAATTGATTGGTTAACCACTCATCATGCCAAAATTGTTTGTTTTCGTAAGGTTGTTAGTTTTCATATTCCTAACCAACCTGTCATACGAATTCAAACAACTAAACCACTAAAATTAGTCACTACCATATCAAGCCATAAAGCTATTCGTTTATTGAAAAACGGATGTCAAGCTTTCTTAGCCCATGTTATGGATTTGAACAAAGACAAGTCAGATTTGAATAATATTTCTGTTGTTAGAGAATTTTCTGATGTATTTCCTGAAGAACTTCCCGGTCTACCCCCAGAACGTGATGTTGAATTCTTTATTGACCTTGAGCTGGGTACAAAACCCATTTCTAAAACCCCATATCGAATGGCTCCTATTGAACTTCAGGAGTTAAAAGTCCAACTACAGGAATTGTTAGACATAGGTTTCATTCATCCTAGTACAATGAGGTCATCACGGGTAAGCTTATCATAAACTCTAATGAAGTCTATACTTTATTTGATACCGGTTCTACCCATTCTTTTATTTCTCCTACTTGCGCTCATCGATTAAATTTGACTCAGGAGAAATTAGACTTTGACTTATCTCGTGGAAACTCCGTTGGGAGAAACCTTCATTACATCCAATTGTTTATAAGTCTTGTTTGGTTCAAATCGATACCCTCACATTACACCATCGATCTTATTTCATTAAAAATACTTGCATTTGATGTGATTCTAGGGATTGATTGGTTAACTACTTATCATGCAAAAATTGATTATTTTCGTAAGGTTGTTAGCTTTCATATTCCTAATCAACCTATTATGCGAATTCAAACGACCAAACCATTAAAATCAATCACGGTCATCTCAAGCCATAAAGCTATTCGTTTATTGAAAAAACGGATGTCAAGCTTTCTTAGCTCATGTCACGATTTAAATAAAAATAAATGGTTTTTAAGCGATATTCCTATTGTTAATAAATTTTCGACGTATTCGAAGAACTTCACGGCCTACCCCGGGCGTGAAATTGAATTTTGTATCGACCTTGAACCCAGACAAAACCTATTTCCAAAGCCCCATATCGAATGGCTCTATTGAACTTCGGAGTTAAAGACCCAACTGCAGGAATTGTTAGACATTGGCTTTATTCATCCTAGTACTTCTCCTTGGGGTGCTCTGTTCTATTCGTGAAGAAGAAAGATGGGAGTATGCGACTTTGTATTGATTATCTGGAGTTGAATCATGTCACCATCAAAATAGGTATCCATTGCCACGTATTGATGACTGTTTGACCGATTGCAAGGAGCCAAATTCTTTTCAAAGATTGATCTTCATTAGGATATCACCAATTGAAGATTGTAATCATTGACATTCCAAAAGACGGCCGTAACTCTAAGACGGGCATTATGAATTCCTAGTCATGTCCTTTGGATTGACTAATGCTCCCGCCGCCTTCATGGATATGATGAACCGAGTATTCAAGGAATATTTAGATCACTTTGTGGTCGTCTTTATTGATGACATCCTTATTTATTCCAAAAGCCGTGAAGATCATGAAAGCAACACTTGAGGTCGACACTCCTAAAGCTTCGTGAATATAAGCTTTATGCCAAGTTGAAGAAATGCGAGTTTCGCTTGAAGAAGTAGCATTCCTTGGGCACGTGGTATCAAGTCATGGAATATCTGTTGACCAAAGAAAGATTGAAGCTATTCAAAGTCGGGAACAACCTAAATCGATGGACCAGAAGCACGTAGCTTTCTCGGTTTATTTGGTTATTATCGGAGATTCGTGGAAGGATTTTCTCGAATCGCTATTCCATCGACTTCGGTGACTCGGGAAGATACAAAGTTCGGTTGGAGCGAAGAATGTGAGAAGAGTTTTCAAGAACTCAAGAGGAGACTTATTTCAAAGACTGCTCGACAATACCATCGCTCGGAGGATTTGTCATCTGATGATGCTTCGAGCAAAAGGTTGGGATGTGTTCTTATGCAACATGGAAAAGTTATAGCTTTATGCCTCGCGACAACTCAAAGAATATGAGAGGAATTATCCTACTCATGATCTAGAGTTGGCAGCTGTTGTCTTTGCACTTAAAATTTGGAGGCATTACTTGTATGGGGAGAAAGTGGAGATCTTTACGGATCATAAAAGCCTCAAATATTTCTTCACTCAAAAGGAACTCAACATGCGACAACGACGTTGGCTTGAATTGTTGAAAGATTATGATCATACCATCCAATACCATCCTGGAAAAGCGAACGTGGTAGCTGACGCATTGAGTAGAAAATCATATGCAAGTACGAGTGCGATATTGTCAACGCAAAGGCCCATTTTGTGTGACTTGCAAAGGATGGAGATAGAATTAAAGACTCCAGGGACGCATGTGATGATAGCGAGTATACGAGTAGAACCGACTTTAATTGATAAAGTTAAAGCTGCTCAAGCTACGGACACGGAGGCGATCGCGTATGAGGAAGAAAGTGCAAGAAGGTGCTATCTAGGAAGCAAGAATCGATGAAAAAGGAATACTTCGAGTCAACTCCAAACTTTGTGTTCCTAACGACCCTGATTTAAAGTATAATATCATGATGGAGGCACACAACACACCATTTGCAATCCATCCTGGGAGTACCAAAATGTATCATGTATTCGTCATACATTTTGGTGGAGCAATATGAAGAGAGAGATAGCGCTGTTTATCTCAAGGTGTCTAACTTGTCAACGAGTTAAAGCGGAGCATCAAGTACCAAAAGGTCCATTGCAACCACTTGAAATTCCAGAATGGAAATGGGAGCACATTACCATGGATTTCGTTACCGGTCTTCCTAAGGTTTCTCAAGGCATTGATGCGATTTGGGTCATTGTTGATAGGTTGACCAAGTCTGCTCATTTCTTACCGATACGAGAAACTTATACACTTGAACGTCTTGCTCGTATGTACATAAACGAGATTGTAAGATCGCATGGTATGCTTGCAGTATCCATAGTTTTCGATCGAGACCCAAGATTCACTTCACGATTTTGGGTTAGTTTGCAAAAAGCTATGGGCACAGACTTACGATTTAGCTCTCTAAGATATCATCCTCAGACGGACGGACATCGGAGAGGACTATTCAAACTCTTGAAGATCTATTAAGACTCTGTGTCCTTGATTTCAAAGGGAGTTGGGACAAGTTCTTACCATTGGTGGAGTTTTCCTACAACAACAGGTTATCAAGCATGTATTGGCATGGCTCCATTCGAGCGTTGTATGGAAGAAAGTGTCGTTCTCCGGTATCTTTGGGATGAGGTGGGTGAAGCAACGTTGTTGGGACAGAGTTGTATGCGTATGACTACTTTAAAAGATTCAAACAATCCGACAACGTATAAAAACCTCACAAAATCGATTAAAAGAGTTATGCCGATCTTCATCGAAAGGCGTGGAATTCGATATAGGAGATCATGTGTTGTTAAGAGTTGCTCCATGGAAAGGAGTTACAAGATTTGGAAAGAGAGGAAAACTTAACCCTCGATTCATCGGTCCATTTTTAATCCTCGATCGAGTAGGAATCGTGGCCTATAGACTCGCTTTTATCTGCCAAATATGTCTCGTGTTCATAACGTTTTTCACATATCTATGTTACGTAAATATGTGAAAGACCCGAACCATATTATTGAGTTAGAACCGGGACGAAATAGCGGAAGATTTGACGTATGAAGAGGTTTCTGTTCAAATTTTGGATAAGAAGGAACATATTCTACGCTCAAGGTTATACCTCAAGTCAAAGTTTTGTGGAGGAACCACGATGTTGAGGAAATGACTTGGGAGTTAGAATCAAATGAAATCAAGGTATCCTTACCTCTTGACATACCAGTACGTACCCTAATTTCGAGGGCTTAAATTTCATAAGAAGGGAGGTTGTAAGACCCCGACTTTTATAAATAAAGATGAATTTTTCTATAAATATTATTTTTGAATATTATGGAATAAATTTGATATAATGTTATAGTTGTGGGTAATATTTATAAATTTTGTAAAAGTATGCAAGTTGTTATAAAATATTCGTTTTGGTCGGGGAATATTCTTTTTGTTAGGGAATATTCATAACAATGGCTCAATCATTGGTGGACCCTACAAATGTATTGTCGGATTGAGAAAATGACAAAAATATTTTATAAAAATAACGGCGGAGGTGTTACCGTTAAAAGCTGATTGAACTCTAGGTGGTAAAAAATGCGATGTACGCGTGGTTGCATAGTAGACACGGTATTGATTATTGATGCTTACGTGAGAAGTCACTCAAATTACGCTCAATTATTGCTACATGATAATTTGCCGCATCATATCTCTTATATTATTGATTCAATTATTGTCACAGTATCATCTGTATAATATGTTATAGTATTAAATCAATAATTGAGACGACAAGTTATAAATGATTAATAATTGTTGAAAGATTAAATATGTGTTGATGAAAAAAAATGATTTGTGGTAAGTTTGATTATTTTATGGGGGGCTCATATGTCATCATCTAAGAGTCTCTTCGTCAATAGTATTTACCTTCGTCAATAGTAATTACCTTCGTCAATAGTAATTACCCTTGTGAATAGTATTTACCTTCGTCAATAGTAATTACCTTCGTCAATAGTAATTACCCTTGTGAATAGTATTTACCTTCGTCAATAGTAATTACCTTCGTCAATAGTAATTACCCTTGTGAATAGTATTTACCTTCATCAATAGTATTTACCTTCGTTAATAGTAATTACCTTTACCAGACGTCGAACCACTTGTCGTTTCACATTACAGGCGTCGAACCACTTGTCGTTTCACATTACAAAGCGTCCAAACCAAAGAGTCGAGCCCACTTGCCTTTTCACAGCGGTGCTAAGCTAGAAATCTTCTATAAATAGAGGCCTCAGGCTTCATTATTTTCACTTAATTCATTCAAGTTATAGAGAGAAAGTATAGAGAGAATAAAGAGAAAGAAGAAGAGTATTTTGTTACTTACTGCCGCCGCAGATTCAATCTCCTACCAAATGTAAGGGTGTTATTCTTTCCTATTCATAAAGAGAAGCTGTTGTTATTCCATTGCTTATTATTCTCGTTGGAATAACCTATATACGCGGCTTACCCTATACTTGGTGACATTCTTCTATTATTCATTTGGAACATCTCATGCGTGTGTGTTTTACAAGGACTGGTTCCGCGTCTTTATTATTATTACATTGGAACATCCTGTGTGTGTTTTACAGGACTGGTTCCGCTCTTTATTATTATTACATTGGAACATCTCATCGTGTGTTTTACGGACTGGTTAAAATCTTTATTATTCATTTGGAATATCCTATCATGTGTTTTACACGGATCTCGGGTTCCATCTTTATTATTCTCGTTGGAACATCCTGGCTTGGTGTGAATTTCACCGACTTCGGTTCCGTTATTTATTATTCATTGGAATAACTCGTATGCATGCGGTCTATCGCATGCATGGTGATTTCTTTTGTTATTCCATCCTTTATTATACCCAGTTGGTTAAAACTTTGACTTCTATACTCCATGAAATTAGTAGAATATCCTTGATATTTGCGTTTCATCCAAAGATCTTTTCATGGAAATATTCTTCCGATCATTCTTGAATTTTACTAATTTGGACGTTAATAATTCTCGGATAAAATAATTCTTGAACTTGTTTTATTGAATTCTTATATCATTGTCATCATCCTCATGTTTATATTTTTTTAAAGTCATCCGTGGTTCACAAAGTGCATAGATGGACTTGGTATGATTATGACGAGAGACTATTCGATTGTAATCATGACCGTAATGTTACAAATGATGTGGTAAAAATCCTCAAATTGGTAGTAGTGCATTGATGGATGATTGTTGGCATGATCATGACCATTAATGAATACACAAATATTCTTCGCACGTAGTGCATGAATAATTGTGGTCGTGATACTAAAGAATATCCTTGGTCAGTAGTGTGGGGGTGATTCGATGATGTGGAATATTTATTAAAATTTGAGTCTCAAACTATAACATGATGATGAAAACCTTTAAAACCAAAAGATAGTAGACTTTATTTTCTACTTGACTCTTTTAATGGATCAGATATTCGGCCGCAGTTAAACCTGGTTGTCTATTGTATTTTATCGGTTTAACATTATTGAAGACTATTGATAATTTATTCGCATTATCTTAGTCATAATATTTCTTCTTTGGGCTAGTTGAGCTCACCCTTTCTTTCTTTCGTTTCTCTTGAAATGATAATATAATTTGGGACGAGTCTGGGAAACAGTGATGGTCCCGAAGATAAGATTAGTAGTCCTCACTATTCTATAAAATAGTGTGATAATAATCTGTAATGAGGACTTTTGTTTGAGTTTGTATAATAATATCTAGAGCGATATTTGTATTTAAACTCACAGTTTATGTCGTATTGTACACGACAGTTATGTTTATAAGTTGTATTTAAATTCTGTACCATGTAAGTGTCGACCCAAGATGGGTGATGTATACCTAATTTTGGGAGCGTCACACAATAATTGTATTCAAACTCACAGTTATGTTTTGTCATATTGTACACGACAGTTGTATTAGTAAGTTATATTTGAATTTTGTACCATATATCTTACGACCCAAGAAGGGTGATGTATACCTAATTTTGGGGGCGTCACAGTTGGTATCAAAGCTTAGGGATATGATCCCTGGCTAAGATGTGAGACTAGAATTAGGAGGGGAGAGACGGGGAATTCCTTCACTAGTAGGACCTACTTAAATTTATTTTGTATTTAAATTGGTTGGTCAGAGTTTAGAGATATTATGTTACATGTCAATTAACCTTTGTTTTGTGGCAGTATCTGAAAATGACATCCGAAAATGTTGAGAATAGCAATGGAGCACAAGAGGCCGTTGAGTCTCCACAAATCAATAATCAGGAGAATGTGCATCAGGAAAGCGACAATCCTCATGCAAACAACTGTTAGGTTTGTAATATTCATGAAAGCAATCAAATTGCAAAATTAATGCGGAAGCATGTAAAATCAGAGTTTAAAAAATTTACAAACCATATACCCGGATCACCCTTTATGCACAATTATTAATTAAACGAAAAGATAAAGAATAAATCATACCCTTGAAGATCGAGCTTCCTCAGGTACAAGTTCACCTCCAAATCCTTTCGCGTTCAATCTTGAATCCACCGGGTTTGGTTCCTTCCTTTGATCAACGTTAGCCACCCAAATGTTTGGCCTCTAGAGGTGATCCACCAAGGAAGAAGAAAATTCAAGAAGAAGGGGTGGTTGGCTAAACCCTAGTTTTTCTATCTCTATAGAAAAGGTGTACTCTCCCAACAATTGGAATTATGTCGTATGTTGAAAAAGTCAACAACCCTCACACCCATAATAAGACTCCTCTTATTTATAGATGTGGGCAACCCACCTTAACAATTAAGGAATTAATTAAAATTCTTTTAATTAATTAAGCTCCCTAATCTTATTAGGGATAATTAATTAAACTCCTTTAACTAATTTTCCCTCCTAATCCTATTAGGAATAAATGAGAGTACTTATATTAAATTAATTCCTAAACTCTTTTAGAAATTAAAATAATAATAATTGTAATAATATTAATAAGACTCCTCTTATTAATTTATATTTAATATTTCTAAAATATTAAATAATAAATATTAAGCTATTTAATTTATTCTATCACCATAGATTAAATTAAATATACTTAATATATTATTACGATTATGCCATTAACTTCTTAAATAATTATTCTTCCTTTTATGGAGTGACCCTTTAGGTTCTCCATATTAAACCGGTTGTGAATAAATCAATTAGAAACAATTCTAATCTTATTTAAATAAATAAATTTAAACAATTAATTTATTTAAATAAATAATATTTATTCTACAATAGGGATAAGCCTCCTATCGATCGGCGACTTTCCGGATAATATAGATTTCAACATTAATCATAAAAGAACCTTTGAGTAAATAGTTACCGTATAATTCAATCCTTCCACCATACAATGTCCCAATTAAATATAAGACATGGAATTCTTGTCAAGTCTTATTTTATTTAATTATATGTATTTCGACTCTAAAATGCACAACTCAAATAATGCAAATTAGAAACTCCTTTCTAATTTCATTACGCCTTTTGCCAAGGACTCTTTGGGTTGTCATTTATCGAATCACATAGGACATTTCTCTTCTTTTATTAGAAGTGGTAGATTCTTTATTGATCATACATTATCTCCATGTATAACTTATTATACCCAAGCATACCCTTTGATATACCCTAAGGGTCTTAAGGAATAAGTCAAAGTATAACTCATCATACATAAGATACTATGATGATCTCAAGTCCAAGGATTACTTCTACTACTATCACTACAGAATTCCTATTGTGAGCAAATAAAACTCCATTAGGTATTCCTTAGCGAGTCGCGTTCGATTGAACTTATTCTCTAATAAGCACTACATACTTGCTTTAGTGTCTCCACACAAATGATCATGAGATCAATCATCCTCATCCAATGAGCAAGCAACGTATGTACCAATCTACCCGGATTCACTAATCCCCAATTTAGTAATCCAATGATTGGGAACTATTTTAGTTTTAAGCTTTCTAAGAATTTAGATCTCATTAGAATGATCATCATCATTATTCTAAAAGCATTGCTTAAAACTATGGGTTTATCACATATTATAAAACAGCATCATGTAGATAATTAAAAGCCTTTAATAAATTAATACTTTTTATTAATAAATGAATAAGATTGTTACAAAGTATATGCTTTATCATCAAACATGATTGGCTTGTGTGCATACTACTTTCAACAACAACACTGACCAAATGATGAATGATGAATTGTTCAGAGGCTTTATGCAATTCATGCAACAATGAAAGTAGAGCGGCTCCCCGTCGAAAATGTAGGTGGAAAACACCTGAAACTCTCGGGCGGTCACCGCTAAAAGCGATTCAAGGAGCTGGGACCACCAGAGTTTAAGGGAGAGCCAAAACCACTTATGGCGGAAGCATGGATAAAGCAGATCACCAAGATATTTGATGTCTTGCGATGCTCCGAGGAGCAAAAGGTTCCCTTCACGCCTTTATGTTCTTGCGGAGAGGCGATTCTTGGTGGAATTGGTAAAATGTACTCAACTCCGCTTGATCTTGAAGATGTCTTGGGAGAAGTTCCAAGACATTCAACGACAAATACTTTCCCGAAAGTATTCGTCACATGAAGGAGGTGGAGTTTATCAAATTGGAGCAAAACAATATGACCGTGTTGCAATACGAGGCAAAATTTGCGGAGATATCCCGGTTTGCGTCCCACTTGGTGGATAATGAAGAGAGAATGGAGCGAATGTTTTTAAGAGGTTTGAAGCCGGAGATACGTCAACATCTTATTTCTCATAAACGGTGTTTGTATTCAGATGTTGTAAATAGGGCTCAGTTGGTGGAGCGCGATAACGAGTCAACGCAACCAAAAGAGAGCAGCCAACAAAATGATAATACCAGTGAGAGCAGTCATCGAAGCGGTGACAACAAGCGTGGAGGGAATCAATAAAGCGAAATGGTAACCACTTCGGTGGTAATCGAGGCCAAAACAATAAGAATGGACATTTCAAGAAGAGGAGATTCAACAATGATGGAAAGAGCGTCAACACCAACACCGTTGTTAAGGAAGGAGAAAGACCACCTATCATATGCTTCAAATGCGGAGGGAGGACACATCATCCAAATTGCGCGATGCCATCCAAAGCATGTTATAATTGTGGAAGAGAAGGTCACTTAGCCCGATTTTATCGTTCAAAGAAGACAAATTCAGCTAGGATGGAGGCACCAAAGGTCATCCCGAGAAAAGTCAAAGCCGGTAGTCAAGGGAGGGAGAGCGTTTTGTGACCTCCGAAAGCAAGGAACCCGAATGAGGTCATCACGGGTAAGCTTATCATAAACTCTAGCGAAGTCTACACTTTATTTGATACCGGTTCTACCCATTCTTTTATTTCTCCTACTTGCGCTCAACGATTAAATTTGACTCCGGAGAAATTAGACTTTGACTTATCTGTGGAAACTTCGTTGGGAGAAACCTTCATTACATCCACGGTTTATAAGTCTTGTTTGGTTCAAGTTGGTACCCACACATTACCTGTCGATCTTATTGCATTAAAAATACTTTCATTTGATGTAATTCTAGGGATTGATTGGTTAACTACTCATCATGCAAAAATTGATTGTTTTCGTAAGGTTGTTAGCTTTCATATTCCTAATCGACCTATTATGCGAATTCAAGTAACCAAACCATTAAAATCAATCACTGTCATCTCAAGCCATAAAGCTATTCGTTTATTGAAATACGGATGTCAAGCTTTCTTAGCTCATGTCACAGATCTAAACAAAAATACGTCAGTTTTGAATAATATTTCTATTGTTAATGAATTTCCTGACGTATTCCCTGAAGAACTTCCTGGCCTACCCCCAGAGCGTGAAATTGAATTTTGTATCGACCTTGAACCCAGATTAAAACCCATTTCCAAAGCCCTATATCGAATGGCTCTATTGAACTTCGGGAGTTAAAGACCCAACTGCAGGAATTTTTAGACATTGGCTTTATTCGTCCTAGTACTTCTCCTTGAGGTGCTCTTTTGTTCTATTTGTGAAGAAGAAAGATGGGAGTATGCGACTTTGTATTGATTATTGGGAGTTGAATCATGTCACCATCAAAAAAATAGGTACCCATTGCCACGTATTGATGATCTGTTTGACCCGATTAAGGAGCCAAATTATTTTCAAAGATTGATCTTCGTTAGGATATCACCAGTTGAAGATTAGAACCGATGACATTCCAAAGACGGCTTTCAGAACTCGGTACGGGCATTATGAATTCCTAGTCATGTCCTTTGGATTGACTAATGCTCCTGTTGCCTTCATGGATATGATGAACCGAGTATTCAAGGAATATTTGGATCAATTTGTGGTCGTCTTTATTGATGACATCCTCATATATTCCAAAACCCGTGAAGATCATGAGCAACACTTGAGGCTGATACTCCAAAAGCTTCGTGAATATAAGCTTTATGCCAAGTTGAAGAAATGCGAGTTCTGGCTTGAGGAAGTATCATTCCTTGGGCACGTGGTATCAAGTCATGGAATATCTGTTGACCCAGCAAAGATTGAAGCTATTCAAATCTGGGAGCAACCGAAATCAGTGACCGAAGTACGTAGCTTTCTCGGCTTAGCTGGTTATTATCGGAGATTCGTAGAAGGGTTTTCTCGAATCGCTACTCCACTAACTCAGCTGACTCGAAAAGATACAAAGTTTGGTTGGAGCGAGGAATGTGAGAAGAGTTTTCAAGAACTTCGAGAGAGACTTCATTTCAAGACTTTGTTCGACAATACCATCCGGTTCGGAGGATTTGTCATCTCTGAGTCTTGCTTGAGCAAAAGGGTTAGGATGTGTTCTCATGCAACATAGGAAAGTCATAGCCTATGCCTCACGAAAACTCAAGGAATATGAGAGGAATTATCCTACTCATGATCTAGAGTTGGCAGCTGTTGTCTTCACACTAAAGATTTGGAGGCATTACTTGTATGGGGAGAAAGTGGAGATCTTTACGGATCATAAAAGCCTCAAATATTTCTTCACTCAAAAGGAACTCAACATGCGACAACGACGTTGGCTTGAATTGTTGAAAGATTATGATCATACTATCCAATACCATCCTGGAAAAACGAACGTGGTAGCTGACGCATTGAGTAGAAGATCATATGCGGGTACGAGTGCAATATTCTCAATGCAAAGGCCCATTTTGTATGACTTGCAAAGGATGGAGATAGAGATAAAGACTCCAAGGACCCACGTGATGATGGAAAATATACGAGTAGAACCGACTTTAATTGATAAAATTAAAGCTGCTCATGTTATAGATCCAGAGCTGATGCGTATGAGGAAGAAAGTACAAGAAGGTGCGATGCCGGAAGCAAGAATCGATGAAGAAGGAATACCTCGAGTTAACTCCAGACTTTGTGTGCCTAACGACCCTGATTTAAAGTATAAAATCATGATGGAGGCGCACAACACACCATTTTTAATCCATCCTGGGAGTACCAAAATGTATCATGATCTTCGACATACATTTTGGTGGGGCAATATGAAGAGAGAGATAGCGCTGTTTATCTCAAGGTGTATAACGTGTCAACGAGTCAAGGCGGAGCATCAAGTACCAAAAGGTCCATTGCAACCACTTGAAATTCCAGAATGGAAGTGGGAACATATTACCATGGATTTCGTTACCGGTCTTCCCAAAGTTTCTCAAGACATAGATGCGATTTGGGTCATTGTTGATAGATTGACCAAGTCTGCTCATTTCTTACCGATACGAGAAACTTATACACTTGAACGTCTTGCTCGTATGTACATAAACGAGGTTGTAAGATTGCATGGTATGCCAGTATCCATAGTTTCTGATCGAGACCCAAGATTCACTTCGCGATTTTGGGTTAGTTTGCAAAAAGCTATGGGCACAGATTTATGATTTAGCTCGGTATATCATCCTCAGACGGACGGACAGTCGGAGAGGACTATTCAAACTCTTGAAAATCTATTAAGACTCTGTGTCCTTGATTTCAAGGGAAGTTGGGACAAGTTCTTACCATTGGTGGAGTTTTCCTACAACAACAGTTATCAAGCAAGTATTGGCATGGCTCCATTCGAAGCGTTGTATGGAAGAAAGTGTCGTTCTCCAGTATGCTGGGATAAGGTGGGTGAAGCAATGATGTTAGGACCAGAGTTGGTACGTATGACTACGAAAAAGATTCAAACGATCCGGCAACGTATAAAAACCTCACAAGATCGACAAAAGAGTTATGCTGATCTTCATCGAAAGGACGTGGAATTCGATATAGGAGATCATGTGTTGTTACGTGTTACTCCATGGAAAGGAGTTACGAGATTTGGAAAGAGAGGAAAGTTTAATCCTCGATTCATCGGCCCATTTTTAATCCTTGATCGAGTAGGAACTGTGGCCTATAGACTCGCTTTACCGCCAAGTATGTCTCATGTTCATAACGTTTTTCACATATCCATGTTACGTAAATATATGGAAGACCCGAACCACATTATTGAGTTAGAACTAGACAAAATAGCGGAAGATTTGACGTATGAAGAAGTTCCTGTTCAAATCTTGGATAAGAAGGAACATATTCTACGCACCCAGGTTATACCTCAAGTCAAAGTTTTGTGGAGAAACCACGATGTTGAGGAAATGACTTGGGAGTTAGAATCTGAAATGAAATCAAGGTATCCTTACCTCTTCGACATACCAGGTACGTACCCTAATTTCGAGGTCAAAATTTCATAAGAAGGGGAGATTGTAAAACCCCAACTTTTTGAATAAAGATGAATTTTCTATAAATATTATTTTTGAATATTATGGAGTGAAATTGATATAATAGTTGTGGGTAATATTTATAAATTTTGCAGAGTACGCAAGTTATTATATAATATTTGATTGGTCGGGGAATATTCGTTTTAGCAAGGAATATTCGTACAACGGCACAATCATTGGTAGACCCCACAACAGAATTATTGTCGGATTGAGAAAACGACAAAAATACTTTATGAAAATAATGGCGGGAGTTTTACCGTTAAGCTGTTGATACACCGGTGTTAAAAGTACGATGTCTGGCGTGCTGTGAGTTGCACGAGCTTTACGGTATTGATTGATTATTGATGCTTACGTGAGAAGTCACTCAATTTTGTTCAATTATTGTTATAGTAATTGTTGTAAATTTTGCTTATTTTATGGACCCCTATTTATCCATTTTTCAAAATAATTGGTAGAAAGTTATTTTATATAATAAAAGGTGGGGGGCCCTGAGTGGGACCCATGTGTTGAAGCAAAAGTCTTGGGTGAAATGTTATGTTTTGTCATGGGTTGAATGAAGGAAAAGTTAGTGGGAGTATTATGTATATATAATATATATGTTTTATATTATATATATATATATATATTTTATATTATATATATATATGTGTTTTATATTATATATATATATGATTATAATGAATGACGTGAGGGGGGAAAATTCACGGGTGCAATCCCGTGAATGAATAGTATTAACATATGTTTTATATATATAATATAATATATATAATATATATTATATTTTATTTAAAAGATTTTGCTTTAATTATGGACCGTCCGATTAAAGTAAATCAATAGGACTGACTTCATGGGTTAATTCTTATGCAATCTATTTTTTATAAATAGAAGCTCATTCCTTCATTATTTTCTTAATTCTTTGAAGCTTTAGAGAGAAATTATATAGAAACTATAGAAAAGTATTACATTACTTATCTACTCTTATATTGGGTTTCTTTTACGGTAAGGGTGTTATTCTTTCTTATTCATGAAGAGAACTGTTGTTATTCCATTTCTTATTATTTTGTTGGAATAAACTGTATCATGATCTACCCTATACTTGGTGACATTCTTCTATTATTACATTGGAACATCACATGCATGTGTTTTACAGGACTGGTTAAAATCTTTATTATTATTACATTGGAACATCACATCGTGTGTTTTACAGGACTCGTTTCATCTTATTATTATTCATTGGAACATCACGCTCATGTGATTTATCTGGGACTGGTTCCGTCTTTATTATTCTCATTGGAACATCCACGCCGGTTAAAATTTTGCCCGATTCGGTTCCGTTATTATTATTCTGTTGGAATAACACATACATCTAAATACCGCATGCATGGTGATTTTTTTTGTTATTCCATTCTTTATTATACTCATTTGGTTAAAATTTTGACTTCTATACTCCATGAAATTAGTGGAATATCCTTGATATTTGCGCTTCATCCAGTATTTTTCATGAAAATATTCTTCTGAGACTTCTTGAATTTTTCTCTATAAAGCAGTATCATGTTGACAATTTGGACGTTATTAGTTCCTAAATAACTTAATTCTTGAACTTGTTTTATTGAATTCTTTCATCATTGTCATCATCCTCATGTTTATATTATGTTGAAAGTCATCTGTGGCCTGTAGTGCATAGATGGACTTGGTATGATTATGACGAGGATTATTGATTGTAATCATGGCCAGTAATGTTACAAATGATGTGGTAAAAGTCCTCGTTGGCCGTAGTGCATTGATGGATGATTGTTGGCATGATCATGACCATTAATGAATACATAAATATTTTTGGCCCGTAGTGCATGGATAATTGTGGTCATGATACTAAAGAATATCCTTGGCCGTAGTGCAGGGGTGATTCGATGATGTGAAATATTTATTAAGTCGTGTCTCGATAATATGATGATGAAAACCTTTTAATCATAAAAGATAGTAGATTTTATTTTCTACTTAACTCTTTTAATGGATTGCTTATTCCGCTATAGTTAAACTTGATGTCTATTATATTTTATCAGTTTAACATTGTTGGAGACTAATGATAATTTATTCTGCATTATCTTAGTCATAATATTTCTTACTGGGCTAGTTGAGCTCACCCTTTCTTTTACTATTCTCTTCAGGAAATGAGAACATAGCAAGGACTAGTCGGGGAACGGAGTGACGGTCCAGAGGATAGCATTAGTAGTTCTCACTATTCTGTGAAATAGTGTGTTAATAATTGTAATGAGGACTCCTTTTGAGTTTGTATAATCTCTAGTAGACAATAATTGTATTCAAACTCACAGTTATGTTTTGTCGTATTGTACACGACAGTTGTATTAGTAAGTTATATTTGAATTTTGTACCATATATCTGACGACCCAAGATGGGTGATGTATACCTAATTTTGGGGGCGTCACAGCTTAGGGATATGATCTCTGGTGGAGATCAGGGAATAGAACTAGGAGGGAAGAGACGAGTATATCCTTCGCTAGTGTGTCCTACCTAAGCTTATTTGTTGGTCAGTCATAATATCGGGATATTATGTGATATGTTAATTTGTTCAATTAACCCTTGTTTTGAAGCTGTATTCTAGAATGATATCTGAAATACAGGAAATGAGCAATGGAGAAATCATGATGACAGGGAAGATGGAATCTGAAATGAAAGCAAGGTATTCTCAACTCTTTAAAATACTAGGTACATAAATTTCGGGGACGAAATTTCATAAGGAGGGGAGATTGTAAGACCCCGAATTTTATGAAATAAAAGTATTCAATTTTCTTATAATTACTATTCAGTAAATGGTTAAATTGATAAAAGTTTAAAGTTAAAGGTGATATATGTAAATATTTCAAATAAGAAAGTGGTTATAAAATATTCATTATTGTCGGGGAATATTAGTTTCGTCGTGGAATATTCTTCCTGTCGGGGAATATTCGTACGACGGCGCAACCTTTTGTGGGCCCCATAACGGAAAGTGATTGGATGAAGAGAACAACAAGTATGAGTTTTTATAAATAACGGCAGTAGTTATTCTCAATTAACCTTTGTTGGAATACCCAGATGGTTAAAACACGATAATACACATTGTTGCTTTACGGTAGCTTTACCAGTATTGCACCAATTATTGATTCTTACATAAGAAGGCACTACTCAATAATTGTTACAGTAATTACTGTTTAATATTTTATTTTATTGATTCAATAATTGCTACGTTGAAATTTTATATTATTGTTGTTTTAATAATTGTCACTACACAATATTTCTCATTATCAGATCAATGATTCATATTATTTTAATAATATTACTAGATAACATTATTGGAAATGTCTAGAAAGTTCTGTCTAAGGAGAGGTTTGGTCACTTAATTGCGCGCCAGTAAGGAGAAATTCTTATTCGAAAGCCCCCTTTCCGAGGAGCGGCACGGTTGTCGATATTGTGATTCGTAATATTATTTGTGAATAATTAATTATTGATTTATATGATGAGAAAATATTTATTTTATGTGGATATAGATGGAGAAAATTTTTAAAGTGACAAATGTTGAAAATTGATATTTTATCTTTTCTGATAAAATAATATTTTATTATATTATTATAATATAATAATGATGATATTTTTACAATGAATGTGTGATATATGAGTATATGAGGAGGAAGAGTATTTTTGTTGCATTAAATGATTAACACATGTTTTGTGTGTTGGTGGACCCCATTTCTTGACTGAAATTTGATTATAGCATGTAAAATCGTCCGTTTATGGATTTCAGTCAATTTTTGTTTGGAATTTGGAAAATCTTTCTTCTGTAAAGTTGTAGAGAATTGAATTTCCTATAAAAAGTCGCGAGATTCGAATTTTCTGATAAAAGGACTATTTATTATGAATTATTGAAGTTCCGTGGTTCCGAAATAATTGATTTTTGAAAGTTTTAATTAATTTTAATAACAAAAACGTTTTTGTTATGTTTGGGGGGCCCATTAGTGGTTGAAATTAGCTGAAATCAGTTGTTAAAAGTGTGCCTAAGAAAATTTTATAAATATAATATTATTATATTCAATTTTCTGTTTGGGTGTTCTAAGCAATTTCCTTTAAATAGAGTGCTTAGGTTAGAATTGAAAATCACACCAGAAACTAAAGATTTCTCTCTCTTTCTCTCTCTATAATATCGATCGTATTTTTGTGAGTATTTTAGTACTTTGAGTATTGCTATATGGTGCAAGTTCGTTCAGCGTTATATCCGACATTCCAGTACTGCTCTTTCGAGGTAAGGGATTGTAAAGGGATAGTAAGGGATTTTAAGGGATTGAAAGGGATGTTATTTTCTTTGTAAGTGATATTATTTCTTCAATATCATTATGTTGAAATATTGGTTTGAACTTTTTATCAAATTTGAAATTTTTTTATGTCGGGGTTACTATTCACGAGTTACTATTCACGATAGGTTACTATTCATGAGTTACTATTCACGAGTTACTTTTCACGAGTTACTATCCACGGGTACTATTCACTACAAAATTGGTTTCTTTTTCTAACCAAATTATAGTTGATTTATGAATATTA
Source organism: Panax quinquefolius (assembly GCA_020205615.1). Taxonomy (NCBI): domain Eukaryota; kingdom Viridiplantae; phylum Streptophyta; class Magnoliopsida; order Apiales; family Araliaceae; genus Panax; species Panax quinquefolius. The sequence goes on along the minus strand of CM035174.1, from coordinate 19,531,158 downwards.
CTCAGGAAATTAAAACTATATATTGATTATATTGATTTTATTATCATATATAACATTTTTATAACCCTGATGTTCAAATTTTTTTCACTGGAGTATAAAGATGGGTAGATTATTGGTATGATAATGACTAGGGTTCTCTTTGGCCAGTAGTGAAAAGTTGAATTGTGGCTGGTATGATCATAACCATTGAATTTATAGTTGAATATCTTCAGCTTAAGTGCAAAGTTGAATTGATCAACATGGTTATAATTATTGTTTATATAAATTCTGAAATGATTATATGTTTCTTTGAGATATGAATATCTTTGGCCCATAGTGCAAAGATGACTTATTGATGAATATCTTTGGCCCGTAGTGCAAAGATGAATTATTGATGAATATCTTTGGCATGTAGTGTAAAGATGGTCTGTTGATGAATATCTTTGGCCCGTAGTGCAAAGATGAATTTATTATTATGATTATGAACATGAACTGTGATTTGGTATAACCATGATCTTTGATGTTTCAGGTGATGAAAATTATCTTTGTCCTGGATGAGAAAAATGAATTTAGAACAACAATTACGATTATGAGTTATACATGTGATTGTGGACAGGAATTGTTGATTGATATTACAGGGATAAAACATTGTTGGTGGACTTTTAACATGGAGAAGATAATTGACTTTACAGTCTATTTGACTCTTCTAATGGATTGCTTGTTCCGCTGCAACTATGGTTGAAAAGTTTTATCATCTACCATATGTTCTAAATCTCTGATTTATTACTGATGAAGATTATTGATAATTTATTTATCTTTAGTCATAATATTCTTTACTGAGCTAGTTGTGCTCACCCTTTTGTTTCACAATTCCTTTCAGGTAATAAGAGTGTAGCTGGGTCGAGCGGGGGTAACACGAGAATAGAATGGTGGTCATCATTTAGTAGTTATATTTGGTGAATCAGATAGGGTGAGGTGAACCCAAGGTTGGAAGGGTGTTTTGCCACTATCATACAAGATGTCTAATGACATACAACCTTGTGTCATCATAAGGCAGGGTTGTGCTCATCCACTTGTTGAGTATATATACGAGCACTACCTATATAATCTTGGTGTTTGTTTGAAGTATAATTCTCAATTAGAGACAGTGGAGATAATGATATGTCAAGAGAAGACTCACCATTGGGAAGAATATGATAGTAATCTTCTCATTTTTCTTTGGGGTCTATTGGGTCAACCAAGGATAATTCTGTGGGCATATGATAGCTATCATAACTTAGATTCATGGCCTCCTATGTACGAAGGTTTCCTTGAGCACTTTCCAAAGATTTTAATTTCTAAAATAGTTATTGATTGTACCTTTATGTAAGGTGCCATTGTGATGTACTATCCAAGGTTGGGACATGAGTCACAGTTGGTATATATTTGTATCAAAACTCACAACATATGTGTTGTTATATTTTGCATGACAATTGTAGTAATAAAGTTGTAGTTGTTTTATGTACCATGTTTTTGGTGACTCAGAATAGGTTGGTTGGATTGGATCTATTTTGGGGTCGTTACAGCAGAGACGTGGGTAAAGCAGATCACCAAGATATTTGATGTCTTGGGATGCTCCGAGGAGCAAAAGGTTCCCTTTGCCACCTTCATGTTGCGAGGAGAGGCAGATTACTAGTGGGAATCTGTAAAGCGTACCCAGCCTACCGCACTCAACATGTCTTGGGAGAAGTTCCAAGAACTGTTCAACGACAAGTACTTTCCCGAAAGTATTCGTCACATGAAAGAGGTAGAGTTCATCAAGTTGGAGCAAAATAATATGACCGTGTCGCAGTACGAAGCCAAGTTTGCCGAGTTGTCCCGGTTTGCGTCCCACTTAGTTGATAACGAGGAGAGAATGACGCGGATGTTTCTAAGAAGTTTGAAACCCGAGATACGTCAATATCTTATCTCTCACAAATTATGTTTGTATTAAGATGTTGTATATATGGCTCAGTTATTGGAGCGCGATAATGAGACAACCCAACCAAGGGAGAGCAGCCGTCAAAATGATAATACCAGTGGTATCAGTCATCGAAGCGGTGACAACAAATGTGGAGGGAATCAATATGCCAGAAATGGTAACCACTTTGGTGGTAATCATGGCCAAGATAATAGGAAAGGTGAGCTCAGTGGGACCACTTTTAAGAAGAAAAGATTTAACGATGATGGAAAGACATCAGCACCAACACCCGTTTCCAAGGAAGTAAAACGACCACTGGTCGTATGTTTCAAATGCGGACAGGAGGGACACATCCGTCCAAACTGTATGCAGCAACCCAAAGCATGTTTCAATTGAAGAAGAGAAGGTCACCTAGCTCGATTTTTTCATGTAGTGAAGTCAAGTCCAGCTGGGATAGTGATGTCAAAGGATGTCCCAGAAAAGTTAAAGTCGGTAGTTTAAGTAAGAGCGTTTGTCGAGGAACCCGAACGAAGTTATCACGGGTAAGTTAATCATAAACTCTTGCGAAGTTTATACCTTATTCGATATCGGTTCTACCCACTCTTTTATTTCACCTACTTGTGCTCAGCGTTTAAATTTGACTCCATAGAAATTAGACTTTGACTTATCTGTTGAAACTCCGTTATGAGAAACCTTCATTACATCCACTGTTTATAAATCTTGTTTGATTCAAATCAGCACCCTCACGTTACATGTCGATCTTATTTCTTTGAATTTACTTGCCTTTGATGTGATTTTAGGGATTGATTGGTTAACTACTCATCATGCAAAAATTTATTATTTTCGTAAGGTTGTTAGATTTTATATTCCTAATCAACCTATTATTCGAATTCAAGTAACAAAACCACTAGAGTCAATCACTGTCATATCAAGCCATAAAGCTATTCGTTTATTGAAAAATGGATGTCAATCTTTCTTAGCTCATGTCACGGATTTAAACAAAAATACATCAGTTTTGAATGATATTTCTATTGTTAATAAATTTCCTGACGTATTCCCTAAAGAACTTTCTGGCCTACCCCCAGAGCGTGAAATTGAATTTTGTATCGACTTTGAACCCGATACAAAAACCCTCAAATATTTTTCACCCAAAACGAACGTAACATGCGTCAAAGTCATTGGCTCAAGCTGTTGAAAGATTACTACAATACCATTAAATATCATCTTAGAAAAACGAAAGTTGTAGCTGACGCGTTGAGTAGAAGACCATATAAGTTTACGAGTACGACGTTGTTAACACAAAATCTCATTTCGTACGACTTACAAAAGATAGAGATAGAGTTAAAGACTCCAAGAACTTACGTGAAGATAACAAATATACAATTAGAACCGACTTTAATCGATAAAGTTAAAGCCGCTCAAGCTACAGACTCAGAGCATATGAATGTGAAGAAGAAGGTTCAAGAGGGCGTTATTCTAGAATCAAGAATCGACGAAGAGAGGAAATCTCAACCCTCGACTTTATTGGTCTATTTGAAATCATCGATCTAGTAGGAATTGTGGCCTATAGACTCGCCTTACCGCCAAGTATGTCGCGTGTTCATAACATTTTTCATATATCCATGTTACGTAAATATGTGGAAGACCCGAACCACATTATGGAGTTAAAACCGGACGAAATAGCGGAAGATTTAACGTATGAAGAGGTTCTTGTTAAAATCTTGGATAAGAAGAAGCATATTCTATGCTCAAAAGTTATACCTCAAGAGTTAGACGAGGTATCTTCACCTCTTTGACATACTAGGTACGTACGTAAATTTCGATGGCAAAATTTCATAAGGAGGGGAGATTGTAAGACCCCAAATTTTGTGAATTAATTTTTCTCAAAATATTTTTTTTTGAATATTGTGGTGTGAATTTGATATAATGTTATAGTTGTGGTAATATTTATAAATTTTGCAAAGTAAGCAAGTGGTTATATAATATTCGATTGGTCGGGAAATATTTTTTTGTCGGGGAATATTCGTACGACGACACAAATATTGGTGGACCCCACAATGGAATTACTGTCAAAGTTAGAAAGTGACAAAAATATCTTTTTATGAAAATAACGGCAGAAGTTTTACCGTTAACTGTTAAATCACCCGGTGATAAATGTACAGTAATACGCGTGGTTGCATAGTAGCACACGGTATTGATTATTGATGCTTACGTGAGAAGTCACTCAGTTTTGTTCAATTATTGCTACAATAATTGCTGCATAGTATCTCACGTTATTTGATTCAATTATTGTCGATATTTTATATATTATTAAATCAACAATTGAGATGACAAGTTATTCATATTATTATTTGCATAATTAACAATGTCTAGAAAGTTCTGTCGAGGAGAGGTTTGGTCAACTAATTATGCGCCAATAGGGAGAAATCCTTATCGGAAAGCCCCCTTTTTCCTTAAAACGATATGGTTGTTAATATTGCGAGTTATAATAACGATGAATAAATGTTTTTAAAAATATTGAGGAGATTCTTTTTAATGAAGTATTTGATGTAAATTTTGCTTATTTTATGGACCCCCATTTACTCACTTTTCAAAATAATCGGTAGAAAATTATTTAATATAATAAAGGTGGGGCCACATATGGGGCCCACAGAAGAAAAAATGAATTGCCTGGGAAGGAAGGAAATTTGGTTTCACGGGTGGAGTTAGATTATGTATATATATATATATATATATATATATATATATATATATATATATATTTATGTTTTAGCTTTTGCCGTATAAGCGGTAGTGGTTATATATATAATATATATATATATATATATTATAAATTTTGTTTTATTAGATTATAAATAGAATATATTATATTATATATAAAGTTATTTATTTTACTTGAATATTATATTAGTATTTTAAAATTAAAACGTCTGAAGATTTTGAATATTTCGTCCGTGAATCATCAATTGTTCGTCCATGATAAAATTTTCAAATAGTATCATTTTCATTCTCCTATAAATAGAATGCTTAGTTAGAATTAAAAATCACACCAGAATTAGAGAATTCTTCTTCTATAATATTGAGCATATTTCTTTAGAGTTTAAGGAAGTTTTGAGTATAGAAAACAGTGAAAGTTTTCTTCAAGAATATATCTGTTATACCAGTCGGAATACTCATCTTTTTAAGGTAAGGGGTATTATTTATTTCATATTCAGAAGAGACATTATAAGTATTCGTATGAATATTATTTTCATTCAATATTCGTAATGAATATTATTTTCGTTCAATATTCGTAGGGATATTGTCTTCGTTTAATATTCATATTATATTCGTTTAATAATCATAAGGAATATTATATTTGTTCAATATTCGTAAGGGATGTTATTTTGTTCAATATTCGCTTAAAATAATATTTTCTTTCATATTCTATAGTATGTAAGTAATATTATTTCGTTTCAGATTTCGAATTCTATACTCATTTTGTTAAAGTTTTGGCTTCTATACTCCATGAAATTAGTAGAATATCCTTGATATTTGTGCTTCATCCAATATCTTTTCATGAAAATATTATTCTGAGCATTCTTGATAAGTTTTAACCTTTTTATGTCGGGATACTATTCACGGGGTTACTATTCCCGAAGTTACTATTCATGGGGTACTATTCACTCAGTTACTATCCACCCGGGGTACTATTCAAGACAAAAATAGATTTCTTTTCAGTCTAAATCATTTTTGATACAATATTATTTTTGAATTTTACTCCACAAAGCAGTATCATGTTGACAATTTGGACATTATTGAATTCTTGATAAATTAAATTATAAATCTTTAAAAATTTATACTTTTCTTTCTTTTAATTTAATTCTTATATCATTGTCATCATCCTCATGCATATATTGTTATGAAAGTCATCTTTGGCCCGTAGTGCATAGATGGACTTGGTATGATTATGACCAGGGATTATTCGGTATAATCTTGACCGTAATATTACAAATGATATGGTAAAAGTCCTCATTGGCCCGTAGTGCATTGATGGACAGTTTTTGGTATGATCATGACCATGGGTTCTCGTCGGCTAAGGGTGCAAAGATGAATTGTTTTATGGCGTGATCATGAACGTTGATGAAAACACAAATATCCTTGGCCCGTAGTGCATGGATAATTCGTGGTCGTGATACTAAAGAATATCCTTGGCCCGTAGTGCAGGGATGATTCGATGATGTGGATTATTTATTAAGTTGTGTCTCAGCGATAAAATCGATGATAAACATTTTTTAAATTATAAAAGATAGTAGATATCATGCTCTACTTGACTCTTCTATTGGATTGCTTATTTCGCTGCAGTTGTTGATCTAAAACTTGTTGTCTATTATATTCTGTCAGTTATTATACTATTGAAAGCTAATGATAATTTATTCTGCATTATCTTAGTCATAATATTTCTTACTGGGCTAGTCGAGCTCACCCTTTCTTTCACTGTTCTCTTCAGGAATTGAGAATATAGTTGGGACTAGTCGGGAAATGGATTGACGGTCTAGATGGTTGCATTAGTAGTCCTCACTATTCTATGAAATAATGTGATAATAATTGTAATAAGATTGAATTTTAGTGAAGATATTGTGTAGAAGATAATATTCGAGCTAAAATTCTCAGCTATGTTTTATCGTAATTTACACGACAGTTGTATTAATTAAGTTTGTATTTAAGTTTATACCATGTATTTGGCGACTCAGAATGAGTGATGTATACCTATTTTGGGGACGTCACAAAAATCAGAATAACTTTCTTCTACAAAGTTTTAGAGAATGAAATTTTACATGGAAAAGATATAAGATCCGTATTTTTCTGATAAAATGGCTAATTATTATGAATTATTAAAGTTTCTGAATATTAGAATTTATAATTAATTTATCAGAAAAATCATTTGGGCTGAAATATTTTTACAGAATGCTTATAATATCATCTTAGAATTTTTGTAATTTTTTGATGAATTATTGAAAAACAGAAGTAATTATTATATTTTTTTAATTATTTATAATTAGTTTGAAAATAGAAGAAATTCATAGAAAATTCTATGAATGATGAAAATTATGAAACTTGGTGAAAAAGCTTATAATATTATTTTATAATTTTTGGGTAGTTTTGAAAAATTATTGAATAATGAAATATTTATTGTATTTTTAAGCTATTTATGGTTAGTTTAAAAATAGAGGAAATCCATAGGAAATTCTATGAATGGTGGAAAATTATGAATTTTTTGAAAAAAATATTATAATAATATAATGTCAATATTGATGATGTTTTAAAGATATAAAAGTATGTGGAGTTAGTATTTTTATTTTGAAGCTATTAAATGATAGTTTTTATAAAAATAAATAATTATAGAAAATTGTCAGATATATAAAACAAAATAAATAACTTTTTTATAAAAAATAACGGTAAAGCTTTTACCGTTAAACTGTTGAAATACCCAATGATTAAAACACAGTAATACGCCTGATTTAATAGTAGTACAAGGTATTGCACAATGATTCATATTATTGATTCTTACGTAAGAAGTCACTCAATATTTTATTCAATAATTTTCACAGTAGTTATTGCACCGTGACTCAAATTATTTGATATGATATAATTAAACCAGTTGACAATATTGTGAGTCTATGCTAATAATTGTGAATAATGGTTCAAAGATTGAAAATGGTGTTGATTAAGGATAAGTATGATGTGCACATGTTTGTTCAATTATTTTATTTTTTCAAAAGTAAGTCGGGCATGACTTGCCGACACTCTACTTTTTCTAAAGTAATCTGGACCACAACTCAATTATTTTTAAAATGTGTACAAGTTGATTTAATTTTCTCTGTGGGACCATAAATTCCACAACCATTATTATATACCTCATTTGGTTATTTTGTCAAAGGAGGTGTGCTAGTTGTTTACTAAATTTTTAGTATAAATAGGTTTCCCGATTGAGAAACTAAACACACACCATCACTACACTAAAAATATAAAATTCTTTTACTACAATATTGTGAGTATTTCTATTGAGTGTAAGGTTACTCCAAGTGTAGATAAGGAATGCAAGCATTGTTTAAGGTTATCAATTTCACATAAAGCATAATCAAATCACATGCTAAGGTAAGGGATGTCATTATTATGGTAAAGGGTATCATTTTTATGGTAAATGGATATCATTTTCTTTCATACTCCATATTATGGTAAGATATTATTATTCGTTTTTTCATCTTATCATTAAATGGTGAAAAGTCCTGAAAGGATTAGAATATCCTTAATAGTTTGTGCTTCATCTAATATCTTGATGTGGATCTTTCTATTCAGTCTTAAGTTATTATTTTTGAGTTAGGAACTTTTAATTACTTGTACTTTATATTTTATCAGGAATTCTAATCAATTTTCTGGATATCATGTTGGCAATTTGGACTCTGGATAATTAAGTTGAAAATAATTAAGATTTATTTTATCTTATTATTCTGATCCATTCATTATATATATCATTGTCATCACCCTTATGTTTATGTTGTGGTAAAAAGTCCTCATTGTCCCGTAGTGCAATGATGGACAGTTGTTTGGCATAATCATGATCATTGGTGATACTAATGAATATCTTTGGCCTGTAGTGCATGGATAATTCATGGATGTGATACTAACGAATATTCTTGGCTCGTAGTGCTTGGATAATTCGTGGATATGATAATAATGAATATCATTGGCCCGTAGTGCATGGATAATTCATGGATGTGATACTAACGAATATCATTGACCCATAGAGCATGTATAATTCATGGATGTGATACTAACGAATATCTTTGGTCCGTAGTGCATGGATAATTCGTGGATGTGATAATAATGAATATCCTTGGCCCGTAGTGCATGGATAATTCATGGATGTGATATTAACGAATATCCTTGTCCCGTAGTGTAAGACCCCAACTTTTATGAATAAAGATTTAATTTTCTCTAAATATTTTTTTGAATAATAAGGAGTGGATTTGATATAATATTATAGTTGTGGGTAATATTTGCAAAATTTGCAAAGTAAGCAAGTTGTTATAAAATATTCGGTTGGTCGGGAAATATTCGTTTTATCAGGGAATATTCGTACAACGGCACAATCATTGGTAGACCCCACAATGGAATTACTGTAGGAGTGAGAAAACGACAGAAATAATTTTTTATAAAAATAACGGCAAAATTTTTACCGTTAACTGTTGAAATACCTGGTGATAAAAATACAATAATTCGCGTGGTTGCATAGTAGCACGCGGTATTGATTATTGATGCTTACGTGAGAATTCACTCAGTTTTGTTCAATTATTGTCATAGTAATTGTTGCATAGTATCTCACGTTATTGATTCAATTATTTTCATAATATTTTATATTATTAAATCAATAATTGAGACGACAAAGTTATTCATATTATTATTTGCATTATTGGCGATATCTAGAAAGTTCTGTCGAGAAAAAGAGTTTGGTCACCTAATTTCACGCCAATAGGGAGAAATCCTTATCGGAAAACCCCCTCTTTCTTGGGAATGATCCGGTTGTTAATATTGTGAATTATAATATTAATGATGAATGTTATTAAAAATGTGTTTTGTGAAGCCAAGTGAATTGAGATAAATAGAGGGAATTTTTATGAAGTATTTGCTATAAATTTGGCTTATTACATGAACCCCCACTTTCTCATTTTTCAAAATCATCGATAGAAAGTTATTTCAGTTTTGTTTTATTACTTATATATATATATAAGTTATATATATATATATATATTATATTAGATTTGTTTTTTTATGAAAAATTAAATATATTATACTTTATTATGCATAGTACTGCATAGTGTTGCATAGTGCAGCATAGTAAAATCAAATTTTTTCAAAAGTTTCAGCTGACGAATTCGCCCATGATTTCGTCTAATGTAGTACGTGATTTTTCTTTTTAAATAGTACCCTGCCATTCTCTTATAAATAAGATGCTCAGTTTAGAAATGAAAATCACACTAGAATTAGAGAATTCTTTTTCTATAGTATTAAGCGCATTTCTTTAGAGTTTAATGAAGTTTTGAGTATAGAAAATAGTATAAGTTTTCTTCAAGAATATCTACGCTATACCAGCCGGGATTGCACTCTTTTTGAGGTAAGGGGTATTATTTATTTCATATTCGCTTACGATATTATTTTTCATATTCGTAAGGAATTTTATCTTCGTTCAATATTGGTAAGGAATATTATTTTCGTTCAATATTCGTAAGGAATATTATCTTCGTTCAATATTCGTAGGAATATTATTTTCGTTCAACAGTTGTAAGGGATATTATTTTTTCAATACTCGTAAGAAATAATATTTTCTTCCATACTCTATAGTATGTAAGTAATATTATTTCGTTTCAGATTCTGAATTCTACACTCATTTTGTAAGTATTGCTTCTATACTCCTTGAAATTAGTAAAATATCCTTGAAATTTGTGCTTCATCTAGTATCGTTTCACAAAGATATTTTTTTGAACATTCTTGTTAAATTTTAATCTTTTCATGCTGGAGTACTATTTATGGGTACTATTCATACGTACGATACTATTTATACGTACGATACTATTCACGAAGTACTATTCACGGGGTACTATTCACCCGGGGTACTATTTATGACAGAAATTGATTTCTTTTCTGTCCAAATTATTTTTGATACAATATTATTCTTGAATTTTAGTCCACAAAGTAGTTATCATGTTGACAATTTGGACATTTTTAAACTCTGGATAAATTAAAAAGCTTTAATATTTATCCTTGATTTCGTTTGATTGATGTTTATATCATTGTCATCATCCTTATGCTTATATTGATGAAAGTTCTCATTGGCCCATAGTGCATTGATGGACAATTGTTGGTATGATCATGACCATGTGTTCTCTTTGGCCAATGGTGTAAAGATGAATTGTTGTTTGGCATGATCATGACCACTTGTGATACTAACGAATTATTCATAAAATGTAATGTTACAAATGATGTGGTAAAAGTCTTCATTGACCCTGTAGTGCATTGATGGACAGTTGTTGGTATGATCATGACCATGGGTTCTCTTCGGTCAAGGATGCAAAGATGAACTGTTGTTTGACATGACCATGACCATTGGTGATAGTAACGAATATCCTTGGCCCGTAGTACATTGATGATTCATGGATGTGATAATAACGAATATCTTTGGCCCGTAGTGCATGGATAATTCAGTGATGTGGATTATTTATTGAGCTGAGTCTCAGCGATAAAATTGATGATAAACATTTAAATCATAGAAGATAGTAGATATCATGCTCTACTTGACTCTTCTAATGGATTGTTATTTTCGCTGCAGTTGTTGTTATAAAACTTGTTGTCTATTGTATTCTATCAGTTTTTATACTGTTGAAGACTTATGATAATTTATTCTACATTATCTTAGTCATAATATTCTTTACTGGGCTAGTTGAGCTCACCCTTTTCTTTCAATGTTCTATTCAGGAAATGAGAATATAGCTTGGACTAGTTAGGGAATGGTGTGATGGTCCAAGATGATTGCTATAATATTCCTCACTATTCTATAAGAATAGTGTGATAATAATTGTAATGAGGACTTATTTTGAGTTTGGATATTGTCTAGGAGACAATATTTGTATTAAAACTCACAGCTTTTATTTTGTCATATTCTGCACGACACTTAACAATTGTATAAATTAAGTTTGTATTTAGATTATGTACCATATATTTGGCGACTCAGAATGGGTTTTGTATACCTTTTTTGGGGGCGTCACAGTTGGTATCAAAGCTTAGGGATATGATCATTGACTGAGATTTGAGGCTAGAACTAGGAGGGGAGAGACGGGTAAATCCTTCGCTAGTATGACCTACCTAAGCTTAATTGTTATTTAATTGGTCAGTTAGAATATGGGGATAATTTGTGGCATGTAAATTAACCATTGTCTTGTGGCAGTGTTTGAAAATGAAATTTGAAAATGTTGAGATAAGCAATGGAGCACATGAGATCGTTGAGTCACCAACGATCAATAACCAGGATAATATGCATTAAGAAGGCAATAATCCTTAGGTAAACAAAAACAACGACCAAGTGACGAACGACGGTACGTTTAGGAACTTTTTAGAATTGATGCAATACCAAGCGAGATAGACTCATGTTCATAATGCATGTGGAGTCAATGGCAACTCACGGCTGGTCACTGCTAAGCAATTCAAGGAGCTGGGACGGCTGGAGTTTTTGGGAAAGCCAAAGCCACTTAAGGCATAGGCATGGATTAAGCAGATCACCAAGATATTTGATGCCTTGGGATGCTCTGAGGAGAAAAAAGTTCACTTTGTCACCTTTATGTTGTGTGAAGATGCGGATTACTGGTGGGAATTTGTAAAACGTACTTAGCCTGCCACATTGAAAATTTCTTGGGAGAAGTTCCAAGAATTGTTCAATGACAAGTAATTTCCCGAATGTATTCGTTACATGAAGAAGGTTGAATTCATTAAGCTGGAGCAAAATAATATGACCATGTCGCAGTACGAGGCTAAATTTACGGAGTTATCCCGGTTTGAAACCCGAAATACGTTAATACCTCATTTCTCAAAAACTTTGTTTATATTCAGATGTTATGAATAGGGTTCAATTATTGGAGTGCGATAATGAGTCAGCCTAACCAAAAGGCAACAACCAACAACACGATAATAATCGTACCTGTGACGCCCCCAAAATTAGGTATACATCACCCATCTTTAGTCTCCAGATACATGGTATAGAATTCAAATATAACTTACTAATATAACTGTCGTGTACAATACGACAAAACATAAACTATGAGTTTGAATACAAATATTATCTACTAGAGATTATACAAACTCAAAGGGAGTCCTCATTACAATTATTATCACACTATTTCACAGAATAGTGAGGACTACTAATGCTATCCTCTGGACCATCACTCCGTTCCCCGACTTGTCCCAGCTATATTCTCATTTCCTGAAGAGAACAGTGAAAGAAAGGGTGAGCTCAAGTAGCCCAGTAAGAAATATTATGACTAAGATAATGCATAATAAATTATCATTAGCCTCCAACAATGTTAACCTGATAAAATACAATAGACATCAAGTTTAATTGCAGCGGAACAAGCAATCCATTAAAAGAGTCAAGTAGAGAATAGAATCTACTATCTTTTATGATTGAAAAAGTTTTTCATCACTTTTATCGCTAAGACTCAGCTCAATAAATAATCCACATCATTAAATCATCCCTGCACTACAGGCCAAGGATATTCTTTAGTATCACAACCACGAATTATCCATGCACTACGGGCCAAAGATAATCGTGTTTTCATCAACGGTCCTGATCATGCCATAAAACAATTCATCTTTGCTCCCTTGGCCGAAGAGAATCTATAGCCATAATCATACCAAAAACTGTCCATCAATGCACTACGGGCCAATGAGGACTTTTAATTTTCACATCATTTATAACATTACGGTCATGATTATATCGAATAATCCCTGGTCATAATCATACCAAGTCCATTTATGCACTACAGGCCACATATGACTTTCAACATAACATAAACATGAGGATGATGACAATGATATAAGAATTCAATTAAACAAGTTCAAGAATTAATTTGTCCAGGAACCAATAACGTCCAAATTGTGAACATGATACTTCTTTGTAGAATAAAATTCAAGAATGCTCAGAAGAATATTTCCATGAAAAATACTGGATGAAGCGCAAATATCAAGGATATTCCACTAATTTCATGGAGTATAGAAGTCAAAATTTTAATCAATTGAGTATAATACCGAATGGAATAACAAAAGATATCACCATGCATGCGGTACTTGCATGTAGCGATTATTCCAACAAAATAATAATAACGGAAACCGTGTCGGTGAAATTCACACCAAGCAGGATGTTTCAATGAGAATAATAAATGCGGAATAATAAATGATGGAACCAGTCCTACAGATAGCATGATGAGGATATTAAGCCGTAATAATAAAAGAGAATAATAAAAAAATGGAACCAGTCTCGGCGTATACATGAGACGAGGATATCTTGCCGATGAATAATAAAGATGTAATAATAGAAGAATGTCACCAAGTATAGGGTAGCTCGGCGATCAAAAGTTATTCCAATAGAACAATAAAGAAATGAAATAACAGAAGTTCTCTTCTTGAATACAAAAGAATAATATCCCTTACCATAAAATAATACTTGATATAAGAGTAGTGAAGTAGCATAAAACTTTTCTTCTATCTCTCTATAGTCTCTCTCTATAGTTTCTCTCTCTAGAGTTCAGTGAATTCGGAAGAACATAATGAAGGAATGAGCTTCTATTTATAGGAAAATGGAATGCATAGTCACTAATCCATGAACGGTCCAGATTGATTTACTTTAATCTGACGGTCCATATTTAAAGAAAAATCTTTTAAATAAAATATAATATATTCTATTTATATAAAAAGATTTTTACTATGCAAACACTATGCGGGCACTAGCAAACACTGTGCATAATAAAATATAATATATTCTATTTATAGAATATCTTTAATAAAGTATTCTATTTTATATAAAAAGATTTTACTATGCAAAACACTATGCATAATAGAATATAATATATTCTATTTATAGAATAACTTTAATAAAGTATTTCTATTTTATATAAAAGATGTTTCTATTTTATTACGTTAATAATCTGAATAAAACAAAACTTCTAAATCAACAATAATTGAATCAAATAATGTGAGATCTTGCAACGTAACTATTGTAGTAATAATTGAACAAAACTAAGTGACTTCTCACATAAATATCAATAATCAATACTGGTAATGTGCTACTACGCAACAACGCCAGACATCTTGTACTTTATTAATGAGTAGTTCAACAAGATCAATCAGCGGTAAAACTTCCGTCGTTATTTTCAATAAAATATTTTTGTCGTTTTCTCAATCAAACAATAATTACATTAATAGGGTCCACCGATGATTGTCTTGAGTCATACAAATATTTCTTTAAAAGCGAATATTCCCCGACCAATCGAATATAATATGACAACTTGCATACTTTGTGCAAAATTTATAAATATTACCCACAACTATAACATTATCTCAAATTCACACCATAATATAAAAAAAATTATTTTGAGAAAATTAATTCTTTATTCATAAAATCTGGGGTTTCACAATCTCCCCTTCTTATAGAATTTCGCCCCTCGAAATTTACGTGACGATATCGGTATGCGAACGGTGAGGATACCTTAACTTCATTTCAGATTCTAACTCTTGAGGTATAACCCTTGAGTGTTGGATACGATTCTTCTTATCCAAGATTTTAACACGAGATCTCATACGTTAAATCATCCGCTATCTCGTCCGATTCTAAATTAATAATGTGGTTCGGGTCATCCACATATTTACGTAACATTGATACGTTAAAAACGTTATGAACACGCGACATACTTGGCGGTAAAACGAGTCTATAAGCCACAGTTCCTACTTCATCGAGGATTTCAAATGGGCCAATTAAATCGAGGGTTGAGATTTTCTCTCTTCGTCGATTCTTGCTTCTAGAATAACGCCCTCTTGAACCTTCTTCTTCACATTCATCAGCTCTGGGTGTGTAGCTTGAGCGACTTTAACTTTATCGATTAAAGTCGATTCTACTCGTATATTCGTTATCTTCACGTAGGTCCCTAGAGTCTTTAACTCCATCTTCATCACTTGTAAGTTATACGAAATGAGTCTTTGTGTTAACAACACCGCACTCTCGTAAAAAGCGCGATCCGATCTTCTACTCAACACGTCAGCTACCACATTCGCTTTCCCACAATGGTATTGAATGGTACGATCATAATCTTCAACAGCTCGAGTCAACGTCTTTGGCATGTTATACGTTCATTTTAGTTGAAGAAATATTTGAGGGTTTTAGAAATAGGTTTTGTACTGGGGTTAATACAAAATTCGACTTCACGCTCTAAGGGTAGGCTAAGAAGTCTTCAAGAATACGTCAAGAAATTTATTAATGATAGAAATATCATTCAAAACTGTTACTCTCATCCAAGACTTGGATAGTACGTCACATTGATACCAACTGTGACTTCTATCACTTAACCTAGATAGCACCTCACAATGATACCTATCAACCTGTCATTGTCATTCACGACGTCGCCTACAGAAAGTCTGGTTTCGGTGCATTTCACACAAGAAAGTCAACAACGAAAGGACTGGGGCTCTTTACTTATGGCTTGATATGACAATGATTGACTTTAGTGGTTTGGATGCTTGAATTCACATAACAGGTTGGTTAGGAATATGAAAGCTAACAACCTTACAAAAAGTATGATGAGTAGTTAACCAATCGATTCCTAAAATCGCATCAAAGGCAAGTATTTTCAAAGAGATAAGATTGACAAGTAACGTGAAAGTTTTGATTTGAATCAACAAGATTTATAAATAGTGGAGGTAACGAAGGTTTTTACTAATGAAGTTTCAACCAATAAGTCAAAGTCTAACTTCTCCAGAGTTAAATTTAAACGTTTAACGCAAGCAAGAGAGATAAAAGAATAGGTAGAACCGGTATCGAATAAGGCATAAACTTCGCAAGAATTTATAATTAACTAACCCGTGATAACTTCGTTTGATTCCTCGTCACGAAAAGCGCTCTCCCTTAAACTACCGAATTTTACTTGTTCGGGACAGTCTTTGGTGTCGTCATTACCACTGGAATTGACTTTCGCTATAGGGCATATTCCACCCTCAACTGCTTCGTCGAACTCCTATTCCATGATTTGAATCATTATGTGACGCCCCCAAAATAGGTCCATTCCATCCAACCTATTTTGAGTCGCCAAATACATGGTACAGAAATAACTACAACTTTATTATTACAACATATAAACTGTGAGTTTAAATACAGATATTGCCATCTAGACAATATCCACACGCAAATAAATCCCCATCATAATTATTGATACATTATTTTACAAAAATGGTGAGGACTACTAAACGACTCTCTCTAGAACCTTCATTCCATACCCCGACTAGTACTCGCTACATTCTCGCCTCCTGAGAAGAAAAATGGAACAACAAGGAAAAGGGTGAGCTCAACTAGCTCAGTAAAGAATATTATGACTAAGATAATATAAAACAAATTATCGTTAGTCTTCAACAGGGAAAAATCTAATAGGATACAATAGACAACAAATTTTAAATCAATATTCGCAGCGGAAATAATAATTCATTAGAAGAGTTAAGTAGAGAATGCAAACTACTATCTTCTATGTATGAATTTAAAAGTTCATCATCTATCTTTTATCCCGTAACATCAATCAATATACATACGGAATCAAATATTCATCTTTGCACTACAAGCCAAAGATATTCATCGATTGGTCATGTTCATCTAAACACTGTTCATCTTTGCACTACTGACCAAAGATATTCTTGAAATCATTCATCTTGCAGACTACGGACCAAAGATATTCAATAATATCATCATTTAAGACCGAGGATGATGAAAATATTTTTAAAGAAACGAATCCAATTGAAACAAAATGACAAGGATTAAGGATTAAGGATTCGTACTTTGTTTTATCCATGTTCAAAAATACCTCAAAAATGATCATAGTGGTGTAAAATTCAAGAATGATCAAAACATGGATACAATCAAAGCTAGTATCCAGAATAATATTTTGGACAAAAAAGAGAAATTTTATTTTTTGGTGAATAGTGCCGTATACGTGAATAGTAACTCCGACACCAAAAGATAGAAATTCCACAAAAACATCTTCACGCTTCATGAATAGTACTCGTGAATAGTAACTCGTGAATAGTAACTCATGAATAGTAACTCGTGAATAGTAACCCCGACATGAAAAAGTTCCAAATTTGATAAAAAGTTCCAACCAATATTTCAGCATAATGATATTGAAGAAATAATATCATCTGAGAAGAAAATAACATCCCTTACCTCGAAAGGCAAGTACTTTCTTAGTTGAAAACAGGATATAGGCTATGACTTGAACTTGACCATAGTATAGCAATACTCAAAGTATACTCAAAATACTCACAAGAATACGCTTCGATAATATAGAGAGAAAACTTGATTTACGGTGTGATTTTCAATTCTAACCTAAGCACCTATTTATAGAAAAATGCTTTAGAACAAAAAGAGAAAATTTAATAAAATAATAATATTTCTTAAAGATATTCAAGCCCACCTTAGAAATCTGATTTCGGATCATTTATAACACATGTGAGCTACTCAATTACAACAAAAAACGTTTTTTCTTACAAAAAATATTTTAAACTCCAAAAATCAATTATTCCTAATTTTAGAACTTCAATAATTCATAATAAATAGCCCTTTCATCAAAAAAATTTGAATCCTCATGAATTTTTATAGGAAATTCAATTCTCTACAACTTTGCGGAAGAAAGTTTTCCAAATTCCAAATAGAAATTGAATAGAAATTCACAAAACGGACAATTTTAAAGTTATAATCAAATTTGATCAATAAATGGGGTCCATGAGCATGTTTAACATGTTTTAAACATTTATTGCAACAAAAATACTCCTCCTCCTCAGTATACTAATATATCCCACATTCGTTGTAAAAATATCACCATTATTATATTATTAAAATATAATAATATATTTAAATGAATTATTTTATCGAGAAAAAGATAAAATTTCAATTTTCAACAATTGTCACAATAAAATTTTCTCCATCTATATCCACATAAAATCAATATTTTTCTCATCATATGAATCAATAATTAATTATTCACAAATAATATTATGAGAATCACAATATCGACAACCAAGCGGTTCCAGGAAAGAGGGGCTTTCCAATAAGAATTTCTCCTCATCTACAAGCATGATTAGGTGACCAAACCTCTCCTTAGGCAGAACTTTCTAGACATTGCCAATAATGTTATCTAATAATATTATTGAGGATAATATGAATTATTGCTTCGATAATGAAAAATATTGTGTAATGACAATTATTGAAACAACAACAATATAAAATATCAATATGACAATTATTAAATCAATAAAAATCTTGAGCGATTAATTTTGTAATTATTATTGAGTAGTGCCTTCTTACGTAAGAATCAATAATTGGTGCAATACCATGCTACCGTTCAACAACGCGTATTGGTGTGTTTTGACCACCGAGTATTCCAACAAAGATAACGGTAATAACTACGCCAAGTTATTTATAAACAACTTATATTTGTCGTTTTCTTCATCCAATCGCTTTCCGTTATGGGGCCCATAAAAGATCGCATTGTCAATGCGAATATTCCCAAGCGAGACGAATATTCCACGACCAAACGAATATTCCCCGACAATAATGAATATTTTATAACCACTTGCTTATTCGAAATATTTGTGTATTTTACCCATAACTATCCACATTAATCAAATCGACCCTTTCTATTTCAAAATAATAAATAGAGGAAAATAAATTTCATTTATTAATAATTTGGGGTCTTACAACCTCCCCTCCTTATGAAATTTCGTCCTCGAAATTGACGTACGTACCTGGTGTTTCGAAAAGATGAGAATACCTCGCTTTCATTTCCGTTTCCAACTCCCAGGTCATTTCCTCAATACCATGGTTTCTCCACAAAACTTTAACATGTGGTATGACCTTCGTACGTAGGACATGCTCCTTCCTATCCAAAATCTTGACAGGTACCTCTTCATACGTTAAGTCTTCGGCTATCTCATCCGGTTCTAACTCAATGACGTGGTTCGGGTCGTCCACATATTTACGTAACATCGATACGTGAAAAACGTTATGAACACGAGTCATACTTGGCGATAAAACGAGTCTATAGGCCACAGTTCCTATTCGATCGAGAATTTTAAATGGATTAATAAATCGAAGGTTTGAGCTTTCCTCACCTCACCGATTCTCTCGCTTTTGAAATAACAACTTCTTGCACCTCCTTCTTCAAATTCATCAGCTCCGGTGTGTAGCTTGAACAGCTTTAACTTTATCGATTAAAGTCGATTATACCGTATATCATCACGTGGGTAACTAGAGTTTTCATCTCCATCTCTATTATTTGTAAATTATACTGAAATGAGTCTTTGACAATATCGTACTCGTACTTGTATCGATCTTCTACTCAACACGCCACTACCACGTTCACTTTTCCCAGGATGGCATGGTCAGAACATGTGCTAAAATGAGTCTCCTCTTGAGTTCTTCGAATCTCTTCCCACATTCCTTGCTCCATTCGAATTTTGTATCTCTACGAGTCAGCTGCGTTAATGGAATAGCGATTCGAGAATATCCTTCAACGAATCTCCGATAATAACCAACTAAGCCTAGAAAGCTCGTATTTCGATTACATCGACTTAGGTTGTTCTCAATCGTGACTCATATCCCAACCTTGGATATGACGTTACAATGACACTCTATCGGTTCCTTATCGCATCGAATATGGTGTCCCCTACAGAGAGTTCGGCTTTGGTGCATTCCATAAAGGAAGTCACCGGATAAAGGGTCAGTACCAAATTTATAGTTGAATTTTAACTCTCGAAGTTCAATAAGAGCCATTCGATATGAGATTTTAGAAATGAGTTTTGTCTAGGGTTCAAAGTCGATACAAAATTTAATATCGAGGCTTTGGAGTAAGCCAAGAAATTCTTCAGAAATACATCGGGAAAAATCAATAACAACAGAATATTATTCAAATCGGCGTGTCTTTATTCAAATCCATAACATGGACTAAGAAAACTTGACATCCATAATAAGCGAATGACTTCATGGCTTGATATGAAAATGTTTGATTACCATGGTTTGATTGCTTGAATTGAATAACAAGGTTGCTTAGGAATATGAAATCTAACAACCTTACGAAAAACAATCAATTTTGGCATGATGAGTAGTTAACCAATCAATCCCTAAAATCACATCAAAAGCAAGTATCTTTAAAGAGATAAGGTCAGCGGGTAAGGTGATGGTGCCAACTTGAATCAAACAAGATTTATAAGCATTGGATGTGATGAAAGTTTCTCCTAACGGAGTTTCCACAGATAGGTCAAAGTCTAATTTCTCGAGTCAAGTTTAAGCGTTGAGCACATGCAGGAGAGATAAATGAATGGGTAGCACACCAGATCAAGTAAGGTATAAACTTCGCAAGAATTTATAAATAGCTTACCCGTGATCACCTCGTTGGGTTTCTCATGATTTTGACCGATACCACAACAAACGCTCTTCCGGAATCGTTGACTTTGACTTTTACGGGACGATCTTTTGAGTCACCGCCCCCATTGAACTAGGTTTCGCCACCGTATAATCTCGAAAGCGATATGTCCTTCTTTTCCACAATTATAGCATACCTTGAATCTGTTGTGGGCGGTTTGGTCGATATGTCCCTCTTTTCGCATTTGTAGCATATAATGGGTGGTCGTTCTCCTCCTTTAGAACCGATTGTTCTTAAGACTTTGCCGTCTTCACATGGTCGTTGTTAAATCTCCTCTTTTAAAATCTCCTCCGACTCGCTTCTTCTATTTTCATGGCCATAATTACCACCAGAGTGGTTACCATTTTTGTCCGTCTGTTTCTTTCTCATTTGGTTATCATTATTCTATTGATCGCTATCTCTACGAGTACGATCCTCGGTTATGGTCCCTTGGTTGAATATACTCGTTATCTCGCTCTAACAATTGAGCCTCATTAACAACATCTGAATAGAGAAAATTTATGAGAAATGAGATATTGACGTATCTTAGGGTTTTAAACCTCTCGAAACATCCGCGTCATACGTTCCTCTTTCTCCACTAAATGAGGTGCAAACCTGGATAACTCCGCGAACTTCGCCTCGTACTGGGACACACCGTCAAGTTATTCTGCTCCAGTCTAATAAACTCCACTTCCTTCATATGACGAATACTTTCAGAGAAGTACTTGTTGTAAGACCCCGAATTTTATGAAATAAAAGTATTCAATTTTTCTATTCAGTAAATGGTTAAATTGATAAAAGTTAAAGTTAAGGGTGATATATGAATTTTTTTTTCAAAATACGCAAGGGGTATAAAGTATTCATTATTGTCGGGGAATATTCGTTTGGTCGTGGAATATTCGTACTGTCGGGGAATATTAAATGACGGCAAGCAGACTATTTGTGGGCCCCATAATGTAAGAATAGCGTCGGATGAAGAAAATGACAAAATTAAGTTTTTATAAATAACGACGTAATCGTTCACGAATTAACCTTTGTTGGAATACCCGGTTGGTAAAATAAAAGTAATACGCGTTGTTGCGATGTACTGCGGTATTACAAGTATTTTTGAATTATTGATTCTTACGTGAAGGCACTACTCAATAATTTTCACGGTAATTCTTTATTCAATATTTTATTTTATTGATTCAATAATTCTTTGCGTTGATATTTTATATTATTGTTGTTTCAATAATTGTCACGTACGATATTTCCCATTATCGGATCAATAATTCATATTATTTAAATAATATTATTAGATAGCATTATTGGCAATGTCTAGAAAGTTACATCGAGGAGAGGTTTGGTCACCTAATTGCGGCAAGAAGGAGAAATCCTTATCTGAAAGCCCCCTCTTTCTGAGGAGCGGCTTTGGTTGTCATAATTGTGATTCTGTAATATTATTTGTGAATAATTAATTATTGATTTATATGATAAGAAAATATTTATAAATGATGGATTTATTTGTTTTATGTGGTTATAATTGAATGATTTAATGTTGAGGTGTTTTATCAGTAATTTTGTCGGAATGGAGGTATTAAAAATCAAATCAGTATTTTTACGATATATTGCGTGAGTTATAATTTTTAATCCAACCGTTGGATCGTTGTAATTTTTGGATATGTTATACATACATAAGTTGAGTATATGTCCACAAATTTTGAACCGTTAAAAATGAACGAATGATTTGTTATGAATTTTAAGAGGTGGTGATTAGGAAATTAGGTTTATAATTGATTTTGGTGGAAAATTCTAGAATTGAGTGGGCCCCACTTGTGGTTGGTGAAGAAATGTGCTGAATTTTATTTCAAATGTGGTGGGTGGGAATAGTAATGTAAAGCCATCAAAGTTGCGAGTTAAGTCTGGCTTTGCGTGCTAACATTTTCCTATAAATAGAGGGCTAAGTTAGAATTGAAAATCACACCGAAACAAGTTTTTCTCTTTCTCTCTATATTATCGAGCGTATTCTTGTGAGTATTTTGAGTATACTTTGAGTATTGTTAGGCAGATTGCAAGTTCCCTCAAAGACTATATCCTAAGTGTTTCAACTAAAATCTTGTCTTTCGAGGTAAGGGATGTTATTTTCTTCTCAAATGATATTATTTCTTCAATATCATTATCTTTGAAATATTAGTTGGAACTTTTATCAAATTTGGAACTTTTTCATGCTCTTGGGTTACTATTCATGAGTTACTTATTCACGAGTTCTTATTCATGAGTTACTATTCACGAGTTACTATTCACGAGTACTATTCATGAAGCGTGAAGATGTTTTTGTGGAATTTTTATCTTTTGGTGTCTGAGTTCTTATTCACGATATCTAAGACTATTCACGATATCTACAAGACTTTATTCACGTATACGGCACTATTCACGAATACGGCTTTATTCATAGAAAAATGAAAATTTTTCTTTTCGTCTAAAATATCTATTCGGATACTAGCTTTGATTGTATCCATGTTTTGATCATTCTTGAATTTTACACCACTATGATTATTTTGAGGTATTTTTGGGCGTGGATAAAACCAAGTACGAATCCTTAATCCTTGTCATTTTGTTTCACTTTGGATTCGTTTCTTTAAAAAATATTTTCATCATCCTCGGTCTTAAATGATGATATTATTGAATATCTTTGGCACTGTAGTGCAAAGATGAATGATTTCGAAGAATATCTTTTGCTTTGTGTAGTGCAAAGATGAGCAGTGTTTAAATGAACATGACCGATCGATGAATATCTTTGGCCTTTAGTGCAAAGATGACAGTGTTGAGTTGAGATGAACATGACCGTGATGAATATCTTTGGCACAGAGTGCAAAGATGAATATTTGATTTGAGATGAATATTGATTGATGTTACGAGGATAAAATATTGATGATGGATTATTAAATTCATAGATTATAGTAGATTTCATTCTCTACGTAACTCTTCATGAATTATTATTTCATTGCGAATATTGATCTGAAACTTGTTGTCTATTGTATTCTATCAGAATTTTTCCCTGTTGAAGACTAACGATAATTTGTTGTATATTATCTTAGTCATAACATTCTTTACTGGGCTAGTTGAGCTCACCCTTTTCCTTTTTGTTCCATTTTTCTCGGGGAGGCGAGAATATAGCGAAATGCTGAGTCGGGGTATGGAATGAAGGTTTTAGAAAGGATTGTTTAGTAGTCCTCACCATTTTTTTAATGTATCAATAAATGTGATGAGGATTTATTTGAGTATAGATATTGTCTAGAAGATAATATTTGTATTCAAACTCACGATTTCTTGTTGTAATAATAAAGTTGTAGTTGTTTCTGTACCATGTATTTGGCGACTCAGAATGGGTTGGATGGAATGAACCTATTTTGGGGGCGTCACAGTTGGTATCAGAGCTTAGGGATATGATCTCTGGCGGAGATCGGGGAATAGAACTAGGAGGGGAGAGATGAGTAAATCCTTCGCTAGTGTGTCCTACCTAAGCTTATTTGTTGGTCAGTCATAATATCGAGATATTATGTGATATGTTAATTTGCTCAATTAACCTTTGTTTTGAAGTTTGTATTCTAGAATGATATCGAAATACTGGGAGATGAGCAATGGAGAAAATCGTGATAGCAGGGAGATAGAATCGAAATGAAAACAAGGTATTCTCAACTCTTTGAAATACTGTGTACGTAAATTTCGGGACGAAATTTCATAAAGAGGGAGATTGTAAGACCGAATTTTATGAAATAAAAGTATTCAATTTTTCTATTATTAGGTAAATGGTTAAATTGATAAAAGTTAAAGTTAAGGGTGATATATGAAATTTTTTTTTTCAAAATACGCAAGGGGTATAAAGTATTCATTATTATTTCGGGAATATTCGTTTGGTCGTGGAATATTCTTTACGCCGGGGAATATTAAATGCGGCAACGCAGACTATTTGTGGGCCCCATAATGAGAATAAGCGTCGGATGAAGAAAAGCGACAAAATTAAGTTTTTATAAATAACGGCGTAATCGTTCTGAATTAATAATTGTTGGAATACCCGGTTGGTAAAATAAAAATGTCTGGCGTTGTTGCACAAGAGAGCACTGTGATGCGGTATTACGATATTTTGAATTATTGATTCTTACGTAAGAAGGCACTACTCAATAATTTTCACGGTGAATTCTTATTCAATATTTTATTTTATTGATTGATAATTCTTTGCGTTGATATTTTATATTATTGTTGTTCAATAATTGTCACGCATTATCTCCATTATCGGATCAATAATTCATATTATTTAAATAATATTATTAGATAGCATTATTGGCAATGTCTAGAAAGTTACATTAAGGAGAGGTTTGGTCACCTAATTGCGGCGCCCGAAGAGGAGAAATCCTTATCTGAAAGCCCCTCTTTCTGGGAGGAGCGGCTGGTTGTCATAATTGTGATTACGTAATATTATTTGTGAATAATTAATTATTGATTTATATGATAAGAAAATATTTATAAATGATGGATTTATTTGTTTTATGTGGTTATAATTGAATGATTTAATGTTGAGGTGTTTTATCGGTAATTTTTGCCGGAATGGAGGTATTAAAAATCAAATCATTATTTTTACGATATATTGCGTGAGTTATAATTTTTAATCAAATAGTTGGATCGTTGTAATTTTTGGATATGTTATACATACATAAGTTGAGTATATGTCCACAAATTTTGAACCGTTAAAAAAGAACGAATGATTTGTTATGAATTTTAAGAGGTGGTGATTAGGAAATTAGGTTTATAATTGATTTTGGTGGAAAATTCTAGAATTGAGTGGGCCCCACTTGTGGTTGGTGAAGAAATGTGCTGAATTTTATTTCAAATATGGTGGGTGGGAATAGTAGCGAGGTAAAGCCATCGGGTTTGAGTTAAGTGCCTTGACGTGCTAACATTTTCTATAAATAGAGGCTAAGTTAGAATTGAAAATCACACCCAGAAACAAGTTTTCTCTCTTCTCTCTCTATATTATCGGCGTATTCTTGTGAGTATTTTGAGTATACTTTGAGTATTGTTAGGCGGTGCAAGTTCCCTTGAGACTATATCAGGTGTTTCAACTAAATCTTGTCTTTCGAGGTAAGGGATGTTATTTTCTTCTCAAATGATATTATTTCTTCAATATCATTATCTTTGAAATATTGGTTGGAACTTTTATCAAATTTGGAACTTTTTCATGTCGGGGTTACTATTCATGAGTTACTATTCACGAGTTACTATTCATGAGTTATTATTCACGAGTTCTTATTCACGAGTACTATTCATGAAGCGTGAAGATGTTTTTTTGTGGAATTTTTATCTTTTGGTGTTAGAGTTACTATTCACGTATACGGCAGACTATTCACGATATCTGAGACTTATTCACGTATACGGCACTATTCACGAATCGGCATTATTCAATAGAAAAATGAAAATTTTTCTTTTCGTCTAAAATATCTATTCGGATACTAGCTTTGATTGTATCCATGTTTTGATCATTCTTGAATTTTACACCACTATGATTATTTTTGAGGTATTTTTGGACGTGGATAAAAACCAAGTACGAATCCTTAATCCTTGTCATTTTGTTTCACTGGATTCGTTTCTTTAAAAATATTTTTCATCATCCTCAGTCTTAAATGATGATATTATTGAATATCTTTGGCACGTAGTGCAAAGATGAATGATTTGAAGAATATCTTTGGCACTGTAGTGCAAAGATGAGCAGTGTTTAAATGAACATGATTGGATGATGAATATCTTTGGCCTTTAGTGCAAAGATGAGCAGTGTTGAGATGAACATGACCGGTGATGAATATCTTTGGCACTGTAGTGCAAAGATGAATATTTGATTTGAGATGAATATTGATTGATGTTCTGAGGATAAAATATTGATGATGAATTTATTAAATTCATAGATTATAGTAGATTTCATTCTCTACGTAACTCTTCTATGAATTATTATTTCAGCCATGAATATTGATCCGAAACTTGTTGTCTATTGTATTCTATCGAATTTTTCCTGTTGAAGACTAACGATAATTTGTTGTATATTATCTTAGTCATAACATTCTTCTTGGGCTAGTTGAGCTCACCCTTTTCCTTTTTGTTCCATTTTTTTCTGAGGCGAGAATATAGCGAGATGCAGTGGGGGTATGGAATGAAGGTTTTAGAAAGGATTGTTTAGTAGTCCTCACCATTTTTTTAATGTATCAATAAATGTGATGAGGATTTATTGAGTATAGATATTATGCAGAAGATAATATTTGTATTCAAACTCACGATTTCTTGTTGTAATAATAAAGTTGTAGTTATTTCGTACCATGTATTTGGCGACTCGAGAATGGGTTGGATGGAATGAACCTATTTTGGGGGCGTCGCGGTTGGTATCGAGCTTAGGGATATGATCTCTGGCGGAGATCGGGGAATAGAACTAGGAGGGAGATGAGTAAATCTTTCGCTAGTGTGTCCTACCTAAGCTTATTTGTTGGTCAGTCATAATATCGAGATATTATGTGATATGTTAATTTGCTCAATTAACCTTTGTTTTGAGGCTGTATTCTAGAATGATATCTGAAATACAGGAGATGAGCAATGGAGAAATCATGATGACAGGGGAGATAGAATCTGAAATGAAAACAAGGTATTCTCAACTCTTTGAAATACCAGGTACGTAAATTTCGGGACGAAATTTCATAAGGAGGGGAGATTGTAAGACCCCGAATTTTATGAAATAAAAGTATTCAATTTTTCTATTCAGTAAATGGTTAAATTGATAAAAGTTAAAGTTAAGGGTGATATATGAAATTTTTTTTTTTTCAAAATACGTGAGGGGTATAAAGTATTCATTATTATTCGGGGAATATTCGTTTGGTCGTGGAATATTCTTTACGTCCGAGAATATAATCGCATGCACGACGACTATTTGTGGGCCCCATAATGAGAATAAGCGTGGGATGAAGAAAAGCGACAAAATTAAGTTTTTATAAATAACGACGTAATCGTTCTACTGCTACTTTGTTGGAATACCCGGTTGGTAAAATAAAGTAATACGCGTTGTTGCGAGTAGCTACGGTATTACGGTATTTTGAATTATTGATTCTTACGTGAAGGCACTACTCAATAATTTTCACGATGAATTCTTGTTGATATTTTATTTTATTGATTGATAATTCTTTGCGTTGATATTTTATATTATTGTTGTTCAATAATTGTCACCGCACATTATCTCCATTATCGGATCAATAATTCATATTATTTAAATAATATTATTAGATAGCATTATTGGCAATGTCTAGAAAGTTACATTAAGGAGAGGTTTGGTCACCTAATGCGCGAAGAAGGAGAAATCCTTATCGGAAAGCCCCTCTTTCACAGGAGCTACCGTGGTTGTCATAATTGTGATTACGTAATATTATTTGTGAATAATTAATTATTGATTTATATGATAAGAAAATATTTATAAATGATGGATTTATTTGTTTTATGTGGTTATAATTGAATGATTTAATGTTGAGGTGTTTTATCGGTAATTTTGTCGGAATGGAGGTATTAAAATCAAATCGGTATTTTTACGATATATTATGCGTGAGTTATAATTTTTTTAATCCGAGTAGTTGGATCGTTGTAATTTTTGGATATGTTATACATACATAAGTTGAGTATATGTCCACAAATTTTGAACCGTTAAAAAAGAACGAATGATTTGTTATGAATTTTAAGAGGTGGTGATTAGGAAATTAGGTTTATAATTGATTTTGGTGGAAAATTCTAGAATTGAGTGGGCCCCACTTGTGGTTGGTGAAGAAATGTGCTGAATTTTATTTCAAATGTGGTGGGTGGGAATAGTAGCGAAGGTAAAGCCATCGAGGTTGCGAGTTAAGTCTTGCTTGGTGCTTAACATTTTCCTATAAATAGAGGGCTAAGTTAGAATTGAAAATCACACGAGAAACAAGTTTTCTCTCTTCTCTCTCTATATTATCGAGCGTATTCTTGTGAGTATTTTGAGTATACTTTGAGTATTGTTAGGCAGTGCAAGTTCCTTGACCTTATATCCAGGTGTTTCAACTAGAAATCTTGTCTTTCGAGGTAAGGGATGTTATTTTCTTCTCAAATGATATTATTTCTTCAATATCATTATCTTTGAAATATTAGTTGGAACTTTTTATCAAATTTGGAACTTTTTCATGTCGGGGTTACTATTCATGAGTTACTATTCACGAGTTACTATTCATGAGTTACTATTCACGAGTTCTTATTCACGAGTACTATTAAGTGAAGCGTGAAGATGTTTTTGTGGAATTTCTATCTTTTGGTGTAGAGTTCTTATTCACGTATCTGGCACTTTATTCACGAATCTGGCACTATTCATAGAAAAATGAAAATTTTTCTTTTCGTCTAAAATATCTATTCGGATACTAGCTTTGATTGTATCCATGTTTTGATCATTCTTGAATTTTACCACTATGATTATTTTTGAGGTATTTTGGGCGTGGATAAAACCAAGTACGAATCCTTAATCCTTGTCATTTTGTTTCCTTTGGATTCGTTTCTTTTAAAATATTTTTCATCATCCTCGGTCTTAAATGATGATATTATTGAATATCTTTGGCTGTAGTCTGAAGATGAATGATTTCTGAAGAATATCTTTGGCACTGTGCAAAAAAGATGAGCAGTGTTTAAATGAACATGGTAGGTGATGAATATCTTTGGCCTTTAGTGCAAAGATGAGCAGTGTTGAGATGAACATGATAGGTGATGAATATCTTTGGCATGTAGTGCAAAGATGAATATTTGATTTGAGATGAATATTGATTGATGTTACTGAGGATAAAATATTGATGATGGGTATTAAATTCATAGATTATAGTAGATTTCATTCTCTACGTAACTCTTACATGAATTATTATTTCATTGCGAATATTGATGCGAAACTTGTTATCTATTGTATTCTATCGAATTTTTCCTGTTGAAGACTAACGATAATTTGTTGTATATTATCTTAGTCATAACATTCTTTTGGGCTAGTTAAGCTCACCCTTTTCTTTTTTTTGTTCCATTTTTCTCGGGGAGGCGAGAATATAGCGAGTGCAAGTCTGGGGTATGGAATGAAGGTTTTAGAAAGGATTGTTTAGTAGTCCTCACCATTTTTTTAATGTATCAATAAATGTGATGAGGATTTATTTGAGTATAGATATTGTCTAGAAGATAATATTTGTATTCAAACTCACAGTTTTACTGTTGTAATAATAAAGTTGTAGTTGTTTCTGTACCATGTATTTGGCGACTCAGAATGGGTTGGATGGAATGAACCTATTTTGGGGGCGTCACACTTGTCATTGAACTGTTTCTGAAACGTCTCCCATGACATGTTGAGTGCAGCAGGATGGGTACGCTTCACAGATTCCCACCAAGATGTCTGCGCATTACGGAACATAAAAGTAGCGAATGGAACTTTATGTTCTCCCGCATCCCAAGACATCGAATATCTTGGTAATTTGTTTGACCCACGTCTCGCCTTAATCGGATCCGGCTTTCCCAGTGCGGTGGTCCCAACTCTTTGAAGCGCTTGTTTTTGTGACCACCGTGAATTGCTATCATTTCTCCTCAGTATTTTGAACACGAGTCTCTAAATCGATTTTGCATGAATCGCAAAAAGCTTCTAAACATCCCTCGTTCATCATCTCGCTTTCGGTGGTGTTGTTCACCGGAGGTACATTGTCGACTGTTGCATGTTCTCCTCGTTGGTTAGTAAATACAGCATCTCCACGGTCTCATTTACTCCACTCTTAATATTCTCGATTCGACATTCTCAAATCTTTGTCATAAAACAAGGGTTAATTAAGGAAATCAATATATCACATAATATCCCTATATCTTGAATTAACTAACAAATAAGCTTAGGTAGGACACACTAGCGAAGGATTTACTCGTCTTTCCCCTCCTAGTTCTATTCCCCGATCTCCGCCAGAGATCATATTCCTAAGCTCTGATACCAACTGTGACGCCCCCAAAATAGGTCCATTCCATCCAACCTATTTTGAGTCGCCAAATACATGGTACAGAAATAACTACAACTTTATTTTTACAACATATAAACTGTGAGTTTAAATACAGATATTGCCATCTAGACAATATCCACACGCAAATAAATCCCCATCATAATTATTGATACATTATTTTACAAAATGGTGAGGACTACTAAACGACTCTCTAGAACCTTCATTCCATACCCCGACTACTAGTACTCGCTACATTCTCGCCTCCCGAGAAGAAAAATGGAACAACAAGGAAAAGGGTGAGCTCAACTAGCTTCAAGAAAAGAATATTATGACTAAGATAATATACAACAAATTACCGTTAGTCTTCAACAAATGAAAATTCTAATAGAATACAATAGACAACAAATTTTAAATCAATATTCGCAATGAAATAATAATTCATTAGAAGAGTTAAGTAGAGAATGCAAACTACTATCTTCTATGATGAATTTAAAAGTTCATCATCTATCTTTATCCTCGTAACATCAATCAATATACATCCGAATCAAATATTCATCTTTGCACTACAGCCAAAGATATTCATCACCGGGTCATGTTCATCTAAACACTGCTCATCTTCGCAAGACCACTACCAAATATATTCTTCAGAATCATTCATCTTTGCACTATGTGCCAAAGATATTCAATAATATCATCATTTAAGACCGAGGATGATGAAAATATTTTTAAAGAAACGAATCCAATTGAAACAAAATGACAAGGATTAAGGATTAAGGATTCAGTACTTTGTTTTATCCATGTTCAAAAATACCTCAAAAATGATCATAGTGGTGTAAAATTCAAGAATGATCAAAACATGGATACAATCAAAGCTAGTATCCGAATAGATATTTTGGACAAAAAGAAGAAATTTTATTTTTTCTATGAATAGTGCCGTACACGTGAATAGTAACTCCGACACCAAAAGATAGAAATTCCACAAAAACATCTTCACGCTTCATTTAATAGTACTCGTGAAATAAGAATCGTGAATAGTAACTCATGAATAATAACTCGTGAATAGTAACTCATGAATAGTAACCCCATACATGAAAAAGTTCCAAATTTGATAAAAGTTCCAACCAATATTTCAAAGATAATGATATTGAAGAAATAATATCATCCGAGAAGAAAATAACATCCCTTACCTCGAAAGACAAGACTCTAGTTGAAACAATTGGATATAGGCTATGACTTGAACTCAGACCGCATAGCAATACTCAAAGTATACTCAAAATACTCACAAGAATACGCCGATAATATAGAGAGAGAAAACTTGATTTCGTGTGATTTTCAATTCTAACCTAAGCACCCTATTTATAGGAAAATGCTTAGAACACCAAAGCGAAAATTTAATAAAATAATAATATTTCTTAAAATATTCAAGCCCACCTTAGAAATCTGATTTCGGATCATTTATAACACATGTGAGCCACTCAATTACAACAAAAAACGTTTTTCTTACAAAAAAAATATTTTAAACTCCAAAAATCAATTATTCCTAATTTCGTAACTTCAATAATTCATAATAAATAGCCCTTTCATCGGAAAATTTGAATCTCTCGAGTTTTATAGGAAATTCAATTCTCTACAACTTTGCGAAGAAAGATTTTCCAAATTCCAAATAGAAATTGACCAAATTCACAAACAGACGATTTCTGTGCTATAATCAAATTTCGATCAATAAATGGGGTCCACCGACATGTTTAACATGTTTTAAACATTTATTGCAACAAAAAATACTCCTCCTCCTTGTATACTCATATATCCCACATTCGTTGTAAAAATATCACCATTATTATATTATTAAAATATAATAATATTTTTAAATGAATTATTTTATCGAAAAAGATAAAATTTCAATTTTCAACAATTGTCACAATAAAATTTTCTCCATCTATATCCACATAAAATCAATATTTTTCTCATCATATGAATCAATAATTAATTATTCACAAATAATATTACAGAATCACAATATTGACAACCACAGCGGGTCTCAGGAAGAGGGGCTTTCAATAAGAATTTCTCCTTCTTGGCGTAGCGCAATTAGGTGACCAAACCTCTCCTTAGACAGAACTTTCTAGACATTGCCAATAATGTTATCTAATAATATTATTAGGATAATATGAATTATTAGCTTCGATAATGAAAAATCTTGTGTAATGACAATTATTGAAACAACAACAATATATAAAATATCACGCGCACAATTATTAAATCAATAAAATAATTGAACAAGAATTATCGTAACAATTATTGAGTAGTGCCTTCTTACGTAAGAATCAATAATTGGTGCAACCGTGCTACCGCTCAACAACGCGTATTGGTGTGTTTTAACCACCGGTATTCCAACAAGATAATTCTGTGAATAACTACGCCAAGTTATTTATAAACAACTTATATTTATCGTTTTCTTCATCCAATCGCTTTCAGTTATGGGGCCCATAAAAGATCAAGGCCGTCATACGAATATTCCCGACAAGCGATTTAATATTCCACGACCAAACGAATATTCCCAAACAATAATGAATATTTTATAACCACTTGCTTATTCGAAATATTTGTGTATTTTACCCATAACTATCCACATTAATCAAATCGACCCTTACTATTTCAAAATAATAAATAGAGGAAAATAAATTTCATTTATTAATAATTTGGGGTCTTACACATTAACCTTCGATCTATATCGAATTGGGGTTGACCGCAATGTATAGGGTAATTCAAAACTCGATGCTGGGTTCTCCCAATTGCTGTCGAAAAAGAGAAATACATATCATCTATTTTAGCTTTCTTGGATCAGACTTCTCTTTCCACAATATCAACGCGTCATGTGGTTTTTACCCATGCATCTTTCATTCTCACTCGTTCAGTTGTTTCTTCTTTCAACTGCTCCTTGACATTTGAATTCTCAGATTCCAGCTTTAATATCGTATACTCTGCCAAAGAGCGCTCCTGTTCAGCTATTGCACATCGGGTAATACAATTTTGAATTATTACATTCCTTTGCTCCACGATCGCCTTCCGTTCTTCAGCCTGCTCTTCTAACTCATGAATACGATTTTGCAATTCTACATTTTGATCAATAAGTTCTTCTAATAAATCCTCCTCAGGTTCCTCTTCTTCCTCACTCTCAGTTGCTACCTTTGCGACTAACTTGAGTGCAACTTTAAATTCCTCAATCACCACATGGATATCTCTAATCACATTATCTTGGTTGGTGATTAGAGGTGTCTCCACGGTCTCATGTGCTCCATTGCTATTCTCAACATTCTCGGATGTCATTTTCAAATACTGCCACAAAACAAAGGTTAATTTACATGTAACATATTATCCATATACTCTGACCGACCAATTAAATATCAAATAAATTTAGGTAGGTCATACTAGCGAAGGAATTCTCCGTCTCTCCCCTCCTAGTTCTTGTCTCACATCTTAGCCAGGGATCATATTCCTAAGCTTTGATACCAACTGTGACGCCCCCAAAATTAGGTATACATCACCCATCTTCAGTCGCCAGATACATGGTACAGAATTCAAATACAACATACTAATACAACTGTCGTGTACAATACGACAAAACATAAACTGTGAGTTTGAATACAAATATTATCTACTAGAGATTATACAAACTCAAAAGGATTCCTCATTACAATTATTATCACACTATTTCACAGAATAGTGAGGACTACTAATGCTATCCTCTGGACCATCACTCCGTTCCCCGACTCGTCCCAGCTATATTCTCATTTCCTGAAGAGAACAGTGAAAGAAAGGGTGAGCTCAACTAGCCCAAAGAAGAAATATTATGACTAAGATAATGCGAGAATAAATTATCATTAGCCTCTAACAATGTTAAACCGATAAAATACAATAGACATCAAGTTTAAGCTGCATTGAACAAGCAATCCATTAAAAGAGTCAAGTAGAGAATAGAATCTACTATCTTTTATGATTTAAAAAGTTTTTTATCACTTTTATCATCGAGACTAAATTTCAATAAATAATCCACATCATTAAATCATCTCTACACTACTATGTGCCGAGGATATTCTTTAGTATCACGACCACGAATTATCCATGCACTACTGGCCAAAGATAATCGTGTTTTCATCAACGCTCCTAATCATGTCATAAACCAATTCATCTTTGCTCCCTTGGCCGAAGAGAATCCATAGCCATAATCATACCAAAAACTGTCCATCAATGCACTACGGGCCAATGAGGACTTTTAATTTTCACATCATTTATAACATTACGGTCATGATTATACCAAATAATCCCTGGTTATAATCATACCAAGTCCATCTATGCACTACAGGCCACATATGACTTTCAACATAACATAAACATGAGGATGATGACAATGATATAAGAATTCAATTAAACAAGTTCAAGAATTAATTTGTCCAGGAACCAATAATGTCCAAATTGTCAACATGATACTTCTTTGTAGAATAAAATTCAAGAATGCTCAGAAGAATATTTCCATGAAAAATATTGGATGAAGCGCAAATATCAAGGATATTCCACTAATTTCATGGAGTATAGAAGTCAAAATTTTAATCAACTGAGTATAATACCGAATGGAATAACAAAAGATATCACCATGCATGCGGTACTTCGCATAGACGGTTATTCCAACAGAATAATAATAACGGAACCAGGTCAGGTGAAATTCACACCGACGGGATGTTCCAACAGAATAATAAATGCGAAATAATAAATGATGGAACCAGTCCGTACAGATAGCAGATGAGGATATTCCAATGTAATAATAAAGACTAATAATAAAATGGAATCGAGTCCGGCGTATAGCACAGCATGACAGGATATTCCGGCGAATAATAATAAAGACGAGAATAATAGAAGAATGTCACCAAGTATAGGGTAGCAGTAGATACTGAGTTATTCCAACAGAACAATAAAGAAATGGAATAATGAACTTCTCTTCTTGAATACAAAAGAATAATATCCCTTACTAGTAAAATAATACTTGATATAAGAGTAGTGAAGAAGCGAAGAAAACTTTTCTTCTATCTCTCTATAGTCTCTCTCTATAGCTTTCTCTCTACAGAGTTCATTGAATTAAGTAAGAAAATAATGAAGGAATGAGCTTCTATTTATAGGAAAATAGAATGCATAGTAACTAATCCATGAACGGACCAGATTGATTTACTTTAATCTGACGGTCCATATTTAAAGAAAAATCTTTTAAATAAAATATAATATTTTCTATTTATATAAAAAGATTTTTACTATGCAAACACTATCACGGGCACTATGCAAACACATGCATAATAAAATATAATATATTATATTTATAGAATATCTTTAATAAAGTATTCTATTTTATATAAAAGATTTTACTATGCAAAACACTATGCATAATAGAATATAATATATTTCTATTTATTGAATAACTTTAATAAAGTATTTACATTTTTATATAAAAGATGTTTCTATTTTATTACGTTAATAATCTGAATAAA
The DNA here is from genome assembly GCA_020205615.1 of Panax quinquefolius. Taxonomy (NCBI): domain Eukaryota; kingdom Viridiplantae; phylum Streptophyta; class Magnoliopsida; order Apiales; family Araliaceae; genus Panax; species Panax quinquefolius. Next base: position 19,494,449 of record CM035174.1, on the reverse strand, counting down.
ACAAAACTTCTAAATCAACAATAATTGAATCAAATAATGTGAGATACTACGCAAAGAACTATTGTAGCAATAATTGAACAAAACCGGTGACTTCTCACATAAATATCAATAATCAATACTGGTGTGTTACTATGCAACAACGCCAGACATCGTACTTTTACTACCGAGTAGTTCAACAAGATCAACGATAAAACTTCCGCCGTTATTTTTAATAAAATATTTTTTGTCGTTTTCAATTAAACAATAATTCCGTTGTGGGGTCCACCGATGATTGTCTGTAGTAAATCACGAATATTTCTGTTTAAAAGCGAATATTCCCAGACCAATTGAATATAATATGACAACTTGCATACTTTCCAAAATTTATAAATATTACCTACAACTATAACATTATCTCAAATTCACACCATAATATAAAAAAATTATTTTGAGAAAATTAATTCTTTATTCATAAAATCTGGGGTTTCACAGTACCGGTGGCAACGGCCATCGGAACAACGATAACCATCATGGAGGAAATTATCATGCCAGAAATGGTAACCACTTCGGTGGTAATCATGGCCAAGATGATAAGAGAGGTGAACTAAGTGGGAATAACTTTAAGAAGAGAAGATTCAACAATGACAGAAAGACAGTGGCAATAACACCAACACCTATTTTCAAGTAAGGAGAACGACCCCCGATCGTATGTTACAAATGCAGACAGGGGACACATCCGTCCAAACTGTACGCAGCAACCCAAAGCGTGTTTTAATTGCAGAAGAGAAGGTCACCTAGCTCAATTTTATCGTGTAGTGAAGTCAAGTCCAGCTGGAATAGTGACGCCAAAGGATGTCCCAAACAAGTCAAAGTCGGTAGTTTAAGTGAGAGAGTTTGTCGAGGAATCCGAACGAAGTTATCACATGTAAGTTAATGATAAACTCTTGCGAAGTCTATACCTTATTCGATACCAGTTCTACACACTCTTTTATTTCACCTACTTGGGCTCAACGTTTGACATTGACTCCTGAGAAATTAGATTTTGACTTATCTGTTGAAACTCCGTTGGGAGAAACTTTCGTTACCTCCACTGTTTATAAATCTTGTTTGATTCAAATCGACACTTTCACGTTACCTGTCGAGCTTATCTCTTTGAAAATACTTGCATTTGATGTGATTTGAAGAATCGACTGGTTAACTACTCATCATGCTAAAATTGATTATTTTCGTAAGGTTGTTAGCCTTCATATTCCAAACCAACCTGTTATGCGAATTTAAGCAACCAAACCACTAAAGTCAATCACTGTCATATTAAGCCATAAGTAAAGAGCCCCAAGCCTTTGGCTGGTGACTTCCTTGTGTGGGATGCAACGAAGCCAGACTTTCTGTAGGGGACACCGTGAATAACGGTGGCAAGTTGATAGGTATCAATGTGAGGTGCTATCCAAGTCTTGGATGAGAGTCACAGTTTTAAAAGATATTTCTAATGTTAATAAATTTCTTGACGTATTCCCCGAAGAACTTCCTAGCATACCCCTAGAGCGTGAAATTAATTTTTGTATTGACCTTGAACACAGTACAAAACCCTCAAATATTTCTTCACCTAAAACGAACGTAACATGCGCCGAAGACGTTGGCTCGAGCTGATGAAAAATTACGATAATACCATTCAATACCATCGTGGAAAAAGCGAATGTGGTAGCTAACACGTTGAGTAGAAGATCGTATGTGGTTACTGAAAGTAGATTGCACACAAGCCAATCATGTTTGATGATAAAGCATATACTTTGTAACAATCTTATTCATTTATTAATAAAAAGTATTAATTTATTAAAGGCTTTTAATTATCTACATGATGCTGCTTTATAATATATGATAAACACATAGTTTTAAGCAATGCTTTTAGAATAATGATGATGATCATTCTAATGAGATCTAAATTCTTAGAAAGCTTAAAACTAAAATAGTTCCCAATCGTTGGATTGCTAAATTGGGGATTAGTGAATCCGGATAGATTGGTATACACGTTGCTTGCTCATTGGATGAGGATAATTGATCTCATAATCATTTGTGTGGAAACACTAAAGCAAGTATGTAGGTGCTTATTAGAGAATAAATTCACTGGACGTGGCTCTCTAAGGAATACCTAATGGAGTTTTACTTGCCTGTCAATATGAATTCCTGTAGTGATAGTAGTACAAGTGATCCTTGGACTTGAGATCATCATAGTATCTTGTGTATGATGAGTTATACTTTGACTTATTCCTTAAGACCCTTAGGGTATATCAAAGGGTATGCTTGTGTATAATAAGTTGTACATGGAGATAATGTATGATCAATAAAGAATTTATCACTTCTAGTAAAAGAAGAGAAATGTCCTATGTGATTCGATAAATGACAACCCAGTAGTCCTTGGCCAAGACAGAATGAAATTATAAAGGAGTTTCTAATTTGCATTATTTGGAGTTGTGCATTTAAGAGTCGAAATACATATAATTAAATAAAATAAGACTTAACAGTAATTCCTTGTCTTATATTTAATTGGGACATTGTATGGTGGAAGAACTGAATTATATGGTAACTATTTACTCAAAAATTCTTTTATGATTAATGTTGAAATCTATATTATCTGAAAAGTCGTTAATTGCTAGGGAGGCATATCCCTATTGTAGAATAAATATTATTTATTTAAATAAATTAATAGTTTAATTTATTTATTTAAATAAGATTAAAATTGTTCTAATTGATTTATTCACAACCGATTTAATATGGAGAATCTAAAGGGTCACACCATAAAAGGAAGAATAATTATTTAAGAAGTTAATGGCGTAATCGTAATAATAAGTTGAGTATATTTAATTTAATCTATGGTGATAGAATAAATTAAATAGCTTAATATTTATTATTTAATATTTTAGAAATATTAAATATAAATTAATAAGAGGAGTCTTATATTATTATTATTATTATTATTATTATTATTATTATTATTATTATTATTATTTAATTCATAATGGAGTTTGGAAATTAATTAATAAAATTACTCTCATATATTCCTAATAAGATTAGGAGGTTAGGAGGTTAAATTAATTAAAAGTGTTTAATTAATTATCCCTAATAAAATTAGGGAGCTTAATTAATTAAAGAAATTTAATTAATTAAATAATTCCCTATTTTTTAATTAGATTAGAAGGGGTTAACTGATATCTTTATAAGAGGAGTCTTATATCATATATCAATATACGTGATTTCAATTGTTGGAGAGTACGCTCTTTTGTTATGAGAGATAGAAAAACTAGGGTTTTACCAAATACCCATCTTCTTGAATCTTTCTTCTTCTTTGGTGGATCATCTCTAGAGGCCAAACACTTGGGTGGCTAACATTGATCAAAAGAAGGAACGAAATTCGGTGGATTCAAGTTGAACGCAAAAAAGATTTGGAGGTGAACTTGTACCTGAAGAAGCTCGAATCTTCAAGGGTGTGATTCCTGTTCTTTATCTTTTCGTTTAATTAATAATTGTGCAAATCTAACGATCGAGAAATTTGTATTTTAATTTAAATATTTATTGAATTAAATAAATATTTTAAATAATTTATTTATTGAGGGAAATAAATAATTGATGAATTGTAGTGAATTAATTTAGTAAGTAAATTGATTAATGTTAATTAAATTGAATAATGTTAATTTTATCTGAAGGATTTAATTTAAGGAAATAATTAAATTAAATCAATTGCTTAATATTTAAGAAAATAATTAAATTAAATGAATTTTTGAATTTAAAAGAAATAAATAAATTAAATAAAGTGATGTTTCTAATTTATTAATTAAATTAGATATATAATTATTTATTAATTATAAGTATAATGGTAATAAGATTTTTTTTATTATTACTATAAGTTATTTAAATTAACTAAACTAAAGTTATCAAAATTAACTTAATTAAGGTGTGACACAAAGTAACTATATAATATAAATAATATAAAAATAATTTAGTTTGGGGGAATTTTTGGTTAGCCAAACATGGCCTTGTGGCCTTTGGCTTATCCCAACTGACATCTTTTTATTTTGGGGGAATTTTTGGTTAGCCAAACATGTCAGTTGGGATAAGCCAAAGGCCACAAGGCCATGTTTGGCTTATCCCAACTGACATCTTTTTATTTTTTTAACGGAAGAGTACGTGGGAGTGGCCATTTTATTAGTTCGCGTCTTATTCTTCCAAGGCCAATATAGTAGAGGGTTTAAAGAGAGAGCTTGGAAGAAGATAGAAAATACAGTGGGAAATTGTGAGATTAAGTCTCTGTGATTTTGGCCAAGAAGAAGGAGAGATTCACCATCTTTTTGCTAGCATATAATCTAGAGGATTAAAGGTATAATTTATATTAATCTTCTTTGTAATACCTATTCTCTGTTAATTGGAAATTTCGTTGGATAGGGTTAAGATGTTGAATTCTATGCATGTATATTATTGCTAAACGTGTTAGTTATCATCTATAATCCTTGGTTGATGTTCAAATTCGTGAGAAATTGGTTTATAGGGTGAAGAGTAAAATAACAGTGTTTTTCTTTGAAAATAGCTTCAGAAAGTACGAAATTTAATGCTTTATATGTGTTGTAATATGTGATTTGTTATCGGATTATGTTAATATTATAAGAAACGAAAGTGGCGTAGTTCGAATCGTGTCAATTGATTAAGAAACGAATTCGTGGAAATCGATTTCACTAAATATGTAAAAAAAAGAAGAAATTTGGAATTTGGGGGTTTTGATTCCTCAAATTTGTGTATATGAGATGTTTATGTAGTTAGAATGGTGTATGACATGTGTAACTATGCTATTACAAAGTTTTAGTTGCTAGGTTTCATGATTTCGGTAGGAATTGGGTTGAGATGGGTGATTTTTAATGAAGTAATAGAGTTATTCTTTGCAATTTTTATGCTGTTTGGTAAGCAATTGCGTTGTCTTGCATTATTGTGCAGAAAAATAAGAATACTTAATTTGGTGATTGCGCTTTGGGATAACATGACTTCACGCTCGCGTGCCTCGAGCCCAGCAAAGTGACACACTATTGCACAGTCATGTGTAATGGACTTATGTTAGCTAAGCAAGCATGTTAATGATGTTAAGACATAATAGAAACTATAATAACAGATTGTAAGGTGTTGTAATACAAAGTGTAAAAGATTTTTAAGTGATTGTTAATTGAGTTATATAATGAAACTAAAAGTGATGTTTTCAAAAGTTAGAGATGAACGATTAAGTTATGTTGGATCGTAATGAGATTTCAGAGGCGTTAAGGATGTTAACCAACATGGTTAGGTGCTAAATTAAGGTTATAACCTAAATGAGGGTTTAAACCCTAAAACTAATATTCATACAACTAATTGTTGTTGCGATTTCAATGATATATGTAGGGTAATTGGCGAATATTACATTTATGTAGCCTACATACAAGGCAAGTTTCTAAACCTTAACTCTTTACATTGAGCAAGTTTCTAAACCTTAACTCTTTACATTGAGCAAGCTTTCTAACTTTATTCTTTTGTTAATTAATGCAAGTTTCTTATCCTAATCTTTTATTGAGCAAGTATCCCTAACCTATGCTACTAATTATTCAGCAAGGTTTATTTATTATTATCTCGAGCGAGTTTTACTTTTCTAAATCGTGATATCATTATTCAAAGCATATATTATTCTAGTACATCGATTCAAATGAGATTGTTCTAACTCTTTTGAATATAGCACTTTGCATGTATTCCATGGTTATTCAATTGTTCATTGTTGTTATTCGGTCTTTGACTTTGATAACCTTGTTCAATTCTATATTCTTGTATTAAACCTTCAAGTAGTATGTAAACTTTTATTGATTTCATTAATTTATAATTGAATAATGTTCTAAAATTCTAGAAATAATGATAAGCTAGTTCCAAACTAAACTTTATTTAGTGCAAAAATTCTAAATTCAAATTGAGACGAACAACCCTAACATAGGGGATTTTGTACGTGTAACGTTTAGATGTTTGTGCACAATACATGATACAAAGGGATGATCCCCCTAAGTACGTTAAGAAGAGTCTGTATAGTCTAAATGATTGCTAAGGTTGAGGTAATAATACCTAAATACCGAAGACATAGTTCGTGGTCTTAAGACCCTAAGATATTAAATTCGAACTTGTTTTCTATTTTTGGATTCGTAGAACAAGTTCATTATTGTTCAACATTCGTTGTTCATTCTCATGTTGTTATTATTACTACTCTTTATATCAGTGAGAAATTGTTTTTTCACTCTTGCAATTAACATTGCAGCTAAAGCTGAAAGAGTCGATGAGCCATCTACTAGCAAAGGAAAGGGCAAGATGTCCAAGTGTTGAAGAGTTATTTAGAATTTATTTAAATGCATGATGTTATAAGACTTGTTTTCTTTTATGACATTTTCCAAAAACGTATGTAATAAATTAAGGTTAGATTACCTGGGATTGTTTATGAGATGAGGTAACCCTTTAATGGGAGAGATTATTGTTTAAATTAATTAATGTTTTATCCTTTATTATGGGTAATTAGATGTAATTATTTTGATAGTGAGCACCAAATCCTATGAGAATGAAGTACCTGTATTTGGGGGTGTCACAGGTTGGTATCAGAGCTTTATGTTATGAACCTTAGGTGGGGGAAACCTTAGGAAGTAACCTTTAAGAAGTCAAAAAAACATTGTGGTGTTTAACTCTTATCGAGCTTTAAGGAATGGATTAAGGCATTCATCGAAACTAAACAATAAAAGACATTATGTGCTATGTGTTATTAACTTATGTGCTCGCGAGTATCGATAATGTTAAGTAAAACTTAAAATATTTTATTATGGATGATGCGATGAAGGAGGATCCATCCAACAACTAGGAGGTGATACCTCGAGATACCTAGAGATGGCGTAACCCGTGATATTCACGTTGTGCATAAGTGAACAATTAATTTGAGGAGGATGAGCTCTGTGGTGATCCGAGGAGGATAATTCTAAGGAGATAGAGGAGGATTATGAGGAAGAGGATCCTGTGGAGTTTCCACCAAACTCCATGCTTCGGATTTGAGATGTATGATGCTTGTATCATGTAGTATCGTAATGTTAAGTAAAACTTAAAATAGACTGAAGGAGGATAATGTAGAGTGAGAACCGAAAGAGTTGGTTGATATGCATCATTGCGATGGAGGAGCGAGAAGGATGTAGAGATCGTCGGTTGAGAACTTGACTCAAAACTTGGAAACAAGGAGTGGGACTTAGTTAGTTCATACTAAGAGTCAATGATGAAGATCATTGGCAGTGAACAAGAAGATGAAGACTGACATGGAGAAATTAAAAGATGACTTCAAAGAGGAATCACTAAAACATGAAGAAGGCGAGAGATGAGGTAGACTTGATACCAATTAGATCAACTTGGGTGAAGTGAGTTTGATGTTATCCTGGGAATGGATTGGTTATTCAATAACGGAGTAGTAATTGATTGCCAAAGAAAGTGTGTTAACCTTACGACTCTGTCAAAGGTTGTGTTCTATAGCAGCAAATCACCTCGATAAGCAAGTTGTCTGACGGTGATGCAAGCTAAGAAGTCGTTAAGACAAGGATGTGTAGGATACTTAGCCTACATAGTTGATACACAGAAGAAAAGTGCGAAGTTAGAAGAGATACCGATCATAAGAGATTTTGTAGACTTATTTCTAGACGATTTACCGGGTCTTTCGCCAGATCGACAAATTGAGTTTGTGATTGATTTAGTACCAGGAATAAGCCTGATATCTAAAGCACAATACAGAATGGCCCCGGTAGAGATGAAAGAGTTGATGGTGCAATTACAAGAATTGCTCGACAAGAAGTATATCCAACCGAGCGTATCGCCATGGGGAGCGCCAGTGTTATTTGTTAAGAAGAAGGATGGATCGATGCGGCTCTGCATTGATTACAGAGAATTGAGTAAGGTCATGATTAAAAATAAGTATCTGTTACCAAGAATCGACGACCTGTTTGATCAACTGAAGGGTGCGAGGTATTTTTCAACGACAGATTTGAGGAGTGGTTATCATCAGCTGAAGGTGAGGCCATAAGACGTACCAAAGACGGCATTCAGAACTCGGTATGGTCATTACGAGTTTCTGGTTATGTCATTTGGTTTAACCAATTCACCTTTAAGGTTCATAGATTTGATGAACAGGGTGTTTAAACCATTCTTAGATAAATTTGTGGCAGTGTTTATTGATGATATCCTAGTGTATTCTAAGACCAAGAAGGAACATGTAGAACACTTAAGAGTGACGTTGGAGACATTGAGAAAAGAGAAGTTGTACGCAAAATTTTCAAAATGTGAGTTTTGGTTGGAACGTGTACAGTTTCTCGGGCACGTTATTGATAAAGACGGAATTTTGGTAGATCCATCAAAAGTTGAAGTTGTAGTAAACTGGGATCAGCCTAAGATACCGTCAGAGATAAGGAGTTTCTTAGGATTGGCAGGTTACTATAGGTGTTTTATTCAGGATTCTTCCAAAATTGCGACCTCGTTAACGAATTTAACCAGGAAGACAGTTAAGTTTGTTTAGATGGAGAAGTGTGAGGAAAGTTTTCATGAATTGAAGAAAAGGTTGAGTACGACACCTGTGTTATCATTGCCTGATGATACAAGGAATTTTGTGGTGTATAGTGATGCATCGCATAAAGGACTAGGTTGTGTGCTTATGCAGAATGACATAATTATTGCGTATGCATCACGTCAATTAAAATATTACGAAAAAGGGTATCCGACTCATGACTTAGAGTTGGTTGTGGTGGTGTTTGCCCTGAAGATTTGGAGACATTATCTTTATGGAGAAAGGTGTGAAATATATACTGACCATAAAAGTTTGAAGTATATCTTTACACAAAAAGATTTGAATTTGAGGCAGATAAGATGGTTGGAGTTGATCAACGACTATGATTGCGAGATTTTCTATCATCTCGGAAAGGCGAATGTTGTTGCTGATGCTTTAAGTAGGAAGGGACGAGAAAAGTTAATGATGTTGACAACTCATGAGAAGTTAGTGTCGAAAATGGCTAAGATGGAATTGGAAATTAAATATCCGACAAAATCCGACGAGAAGTTATTCCAGATAGGAAACGATTCAACGTTGGTAGATAAAGTGAAGAATGCACAACTTTAGGATGAAGACTGTGAAAAGATAAAACAAAAAATATCTGAAGGGGAGGAAAGCAAATTTAAAATCGACTCGGAAGGGTTACTTCGATTCGAAGGGAGAATTTGGGTTCTTCCAGTACCAGAAGTTAAAGAAGAAGTTCTGAGTGAAGCTCACAACTCAAGATATTCGATTCACCTTGGAAGTACGAAAATGTACTAGGATCTTAGACATCATTTTTGGTGGCCGAATATGAAGAAGGATGTGGCTGAGTGTGTGGCGAAATGCTTAACGTGTCAGAAAGTTAAAGCTGAACACCAAAGGCCAAGCAGATTATTGCAACCGTTGGAGATACCGGAATGGAAATGGGAGCATATCACAATGGATTTTGTGGTAGGTCTTCCAACGACTCAGCAAGGTTATGACGCCGTTTTGGTGATTGTTGATCGATTGACGAAGTCGGCACACTTCTTACCAATCAAAATTAGATTTAACCTTAATCGATTGGCAAAACTATACGTTAAGGAAATTGTTTCAAGGCATGGTGTACCTGTGTCCATTGTATCGAGATGAGATCCACGTTTCACATCAAATTTCGAAAACGATTATAAGAATGTTTGGGAACACGACTAAGAATGAGCACAACGTACCATCCTCAAGCGATTTTATGACGAGTGAGAGAACCATCCAGACACTAGAGGACATGCTCAGAGCATGTATTATGGATTTCAAGGGAAATTGGGACGATCATTTACCATTGGTTGAATTTTCCTATAATAATAGTTATCACGCGAGTATTGGTATGTCGCCTTATGAAGCGTTGTACGGCAGGAAATGCAAAACTCCTTTATGATGGGATGAGGTAGGTGAACGTCACTTATTGGGTCCAGAGTTGGTATAACAACCCATCAAAATCATCAAAGTTATTCGAGTAAGATTGATAGCTGCACAGGATAGACAGGAGAAATATGCCGATCAACACCGACAAAATCGGTAATTCGATGTTGGTAGTTATGTGTTCTTGAAAGTATCTCCTTGGAAGGGGAAAATTCATTTTAGCAAGAAAGGGAAATTAAGCCCTAGGTTTATATGACCTTTTGAAGTGCTTCGACGCATGGGTGAAGTGGCATACGAGGTAGCTTTACCTCAAGAATTGGTATATATCCATAATATTTTCCACGTCTCGGTGTTGAGACCATATAAGCCTGACTATAAATATGTTATAGAATATGAGCCCTTACAATTTGAGAAAGACTTAACATATGAAGAAGTTCCTGTTCAAGTTGTCGACAGGAAAGAACAAGTACTACAGAATAAAGTGATACCTTCTGTTAAGATAATCTGGAGAAATCACAATGCTAAGGAAGCTACGTTGGAACTTGAAGATATTATGATGAGAAATTATCCTCACTTGTTTCCTTGATTTTGTATAGCGATTCTATAGACATAATCTTGTTAATGAGGGAAGAATGTAAAGAATAAATTTTTCGAGTTGTGATTCTAGGGACAGAATCCTTTTAAGGAGGGAAGGAAGTAACGATCAAGAATATTTGTATTTTAATTTAAATATTTATTGAATTAAATAAATATTTTAAATAATTTATTTATTGAGGGAAATAAATAATTGATGAATTGTAGTGAATTAATTTAGTAAATAAATTGATTAATGTTAATTAAATTGAATAATATTAATTTTATTTGAAGGATTTAATTTAAGGAAATAATTAAATTAAATCAATTGCTTAATATTTAAGAAAGTAATTAAATTAAATTAATTATTTAATTTAAAGGAAATAAATAAATTAAATAAAGTGATGTTTCTAATTTATTAATTAAATTAGATATATAATTATTTATTAATTATAAGTATAATGGTAATAAGATTATTATTATTATTATTATAAGTTATTTAAATTAACTAAACTAAAGTTATCTAAATTAACTAAATTAAGGTGTGACACAAAGTAACTATATAATATAAATAATATAAAAATAATTTAGTTTGGGGGAATTTTTGGTTAGCCAAACATGGCCTTGTGGCCTTTGGCTTATCCCAACTGACGTCTTTTTATTTTTTTAACGGAAGAGTACGTGGGAGTGGCCATTTTATTACTTCGCGTCTTATTCTTCCAAGGCCAATATAGTAGAGGGTTTAGAGAGAGCTAGAGCTTGGAAGAAGAAAGAAAATACAGTGGGAAATTGTGAGATTAAGTCTCTGTGATTTTAGCCAAGAGGAAGGAGAGATTCACCATCTTTTTGCTAGCATATAATCTAGAGGATTAAAGGTATAATTTATATTAATCTTCTTTGCAATACCTATTCACTGTTAATTGGAAATTTCATTGGATAAGGTAAAGATGTTGAATTCTATGCATGTATATTATTGCTAAACTTGTTAGTTATCATCTATAATCCTTGATTGATGTTCAAATTTGTGAGAAATTGGTTTATAGGGAAAAGAGTAAAATAACAATGTTTTTATTTGAAAATGGCTTTAGAAAGTACAAAATTTGATGCTCTATATGTGTTGTAATCTATGATTTGTTATTGGATTATGTTAATATGATAAGAAATGAAAGCGACATAGTTCGAATCGTGTCAATTGATTAAGAAACGAATTTGTGGCAATCGATTTCACTAAATATGTAAAAAATGAAGAAATTTGGAAATTGGGGTTTTTGATTCCTCAAATTTGTGCATATGAGATGTTTATGTTGTTAGAATGGTGTATGACATGTGTAACTATGATATTACAAAGCTTTAGTTGCTAGGTTTCATAATTTTTGTAGGAATTGGGTTGAGATGGGTGACTATCGAGTGTGAGTGTCATTGCAGTTTTCATACATGCATGAATCGTTGCGCAGGCATTATTGTGAAATGGGCTTGTACTTAACGGGCGCTTGATTGCGTCGATGCCGAGCCCCAAGCAAATGACTTACGCCTATTTGTAGGTCATCTGTAATGGACTTATGTTAGCTAAGCAAGCATGTTAATGATGTTAAGACATAATAGAAACTACAATAACAGATTGTAAGGTGTTGTAATACAAAGTGTAAAAGATTTTTAAGTGATTGCTAATTGAGTTATATAATGAAACTAAAAGTGATGTTTTCAAAAGTTAGAGATGAACGATTAAGTTATGTTGGATCGTAATGAGATTTCAGAGGCGTTAAGGATGTTAACCAACATGGTTAGGTGCTAAATTAAGGTTATAACCTAAATGCGGGTTTAAACCCTAAAGCTAATATTTATACAACTAACTGTTGTTGCGATTTCAATGATATATTTAGGGTAATTGATGAATATTACATTTGTGTAGCTTATATACAAGGCAAGTTTCTAAACTTTAACTCTTTACATTGAGTAAGTTTCTAAACCTTAACTCTTTACATTGAGCAAGCTTTCTAACTTCATTCTTTTGTTAATTAATGCAAGTTTCTTATCCTAATATTTTATTGAGCAAGTATCCCTAACCTATGATACTAATTATTCTGCAAGGTTTATTTATTATTATCTCGAGCGAGTTGTACTTTTCTAAATCGTGATACCATTATTCAAAGCATATATTATTCTAGTACATCGATTCAAATGAGATTGTTCTAACTCTTTTGAATATAGCACTTTGCATGTATTCCATGGTTATTCAATTGTACATTGTTGTTATTCGGTCTTTGACTTTGATAACCTTGTTCAATTCTATATTCTTGTATTAAACCTTCAAGTAGTATATAAACTTTTATTGATTTCATTAATTTATAATTGAATAGTGTTCTAAAATTATAGAAACACTAATAAGCTAGTTCCAAACTAAACTTTCTTTAGTGCAGAAATTCTAAATTCAAACTGAGACGAACAACCCTAACATAGGGGATTTTGTACATGTAACGTTTAGATGTTTGTGCACAATACATGGTACAAAGGGTTGATCCCCCTAAGTACGTTGAGAAGAGTATGTATAGTCTAAGTGACTGTTAAGGTTGAGGTAATAATACCTAAATACCGAAGGCATAGTTCGTGGTCTTAAGACCCTCAGATATTAAATTCGAACTTGTTTTCTATTTTTGGATTCGTAGAACAAGTTCATTATTGTTCAGCATTCGTTGTTCATTCTCATGTTGTTATTATTACTACTCTTTATATCAGTGAGCAATTGTTTGCTCACTCTTGCAATTAACATTGCAGCTAAAGAAAAGGGCAAGATGTCCAAGTGTTGAAGAGTTATTTAGAATTTATTTAAATGCATGATGTTATAAAATATGTTTTCTTTTATGACGTTTTCCGTAAACTTATGTAATAAATTAATGTTAGATTACCTGGGATTGTTTATGAGATGATGTAACCCTTTAATGGGAGAGAATATTGTTTAAATTAATTAATGTTTTATCCTTTATTGTGGGTAGTTAGATGTAATTATTTTGATAGTGAGCACCAAATCCTATGGGAATGAAGTACCTGGATTTGGGGGTGTCACAACATAAAGGATAATCCGGGTATATGGTTTGTAAAATTATAAAACTTTATTTTACCACGTTTTCGCTTACTTTGTTCAATTAGATTGCGTTCATAAATATTACAAACCTAACAGTGGTATCAAAGCCAAACCTTTATCCGAATTATTAATTGTTTTAATTTGATATTTATTTTGATATGTGTTTAGAACAATTTAATTGGGCATAATTTTGTTGTATAAAATTTATTTTAAAAAAAAGTAGAGTCGCGAAACTTGTTTAATATATATATATATATATATATATATATGTGTATGTGTATGTGTGTGTGTGTGTATGGATCACTTATTTAACTTTTCAAAAATTTAATCCTGCACATGATTCATGTGACGACCCCAAAATAGGTCCACTCCACCCAATCCATTCCGAGTCGCCAAATACATGGTACAGAAAATAACTACAACTTTATTATTACAATTGTCGTGCAAAATACAACAACACATATGTTATGAGTTTTGATACAAATATATACCAACTGTGACTCTCATCCCGACATTGGATAGCACATTACAATAGCACCTTACATAAATGTACATTCAATAACTGTTTTAGAAATTAAAGTCTTCAGAAAATGCTCAAGGAAACCTTCGTACATGGGAGGCCATGTATTTAAGTTATAATAGATATCATAAGACTGGAGAATTATCCTTGGTTGACCCAATAGACCCCAAAAAAAATGAGAAGATTGCTATCATATTCTTTCCAATGGTGAGTCTTCTCTTGATATATAATTATCTCCATTTTCTCTAATTGAGAATTATATTTCATCCAAACTCCAAGATTATATAGGTAGCGTTCGTAGATAGACTCAGCAAGTAGATGTGCACAACCCTATCTTATGATAATAAGAAGTCGCATGTCATTAGACATCTTGTATGATAGTGGCAAAACACCCTTCCAACGTTGGGTTCGCCTCACCCTAATTGATTCACCAAATATAACTACTAAATGATGTATAAAATACAACACACTATTCTAAAGTTCTCAATCAAATTATTTCCATACTATTTAGGGAGAACCTCCACAGTTAGAGATCACCATTTTATTCCACTGTTACCCCCGCTCGACCCAGCTACACTCTTATTACCTGAAAGGAATTGTGAAGCAAAAGGGTGAGCACAACTAGCCTAGTAAAAAATATCATGACTAATGATAATTAAATTATCCATAGCCTTCGTCAGTAATGAATCAGAGATTTAGAACATATGGTAGTTGATAAAACTTTTCAACCATAGTTGCAGCGGAACGAGCAATCCATTAGAAGAGTCAAATAGACCATAACGTCTATTATCTTCTCCATGATAAAAGTCCTCCAACAATGTTTTATCCCTGTAACATCAATCAACAGTTCTGGTTCACAATCATATGAATAACTCATAATCATAATTGTGGTTCTAAATTCCTCTTCTCATCAATGACGAAGATAATTTTCATCAATTGTCTTTACCTGAAACATTAAAGATCATGGTTATACCAAATCACAGTTCCTGTTCATAATCATACTAATTACTTCATCTTTGCACTACGACCAAAGATATTCTTCAATAGTTCATCTTTGCACTACTGGCCAAACATATTCAACAACATGTCATCTTTGCACTACAGGCCAAAGATATTCAACAACAGATCATCTTTGCACTACAGGCCAAAGATATTCAACAACAGATCATCTTTGCACTACAGGACAAAGATATTAATATCTCAAAGAAATATATAATCATTTTAGAATTTATATAAACAATAGTTATAACCATGTTGATCAATTCACCTTTGCACTTAAGCTAAAGATATTGAATTAAAAATTCAATGGTCATGATTATACCAGTCAACATTTCATCTTTGAACTACTAGCCAAAGGGAACCCATAGTCACGATCATACCAATAATCTACCCATCTTTACACTCAAGTCAAAGAGAAATTTAAAAATGTTTTATATGATAATAAAAACAATATGATCAACAACTGCATTTAATTTCAAGAGTAAGATTCATAAATCAACGATAATTTGGTCAGAAAAAGAAACCAATTTTGTCGTAAATAGTACCCATGAATAGTAACTCGTGAATAGTAACTCATGAATAGTAACCCGTATTCGTACATAGTACCGTATACGTAAATAATTTCATATACGTAAATAGTGCCATCACTACAACAAAAAGGCTTATCAGCAACCGCCTATCAGCGACCGCAACTAGGGGTGAGCATGGTGCGGTTTGGTGCGGGTTGAAGTCCAAATTGCACCCGAAACCGTTTAAGTGCGGTTTGAAAAATTCAAAACCACACACGAAACTGCATGTGATTGGTGCGGTGCAGTTTTAAAGTGTGTGGTGTAGTTTTAATTGGTGCGGTTTCGATTCCAAAACTAATTGAAATAACAAAAAAGTCCAAGCCTTCAATAAAATTTAACATAGAACTTACATCGATCAATTAACTTAGTGACAGAGTCGGTAATGGGAATAATATCAAGTATAGAACCAAAGTTCCTTCTGCCAAACATGTCAAATTTACAATCAAATCATAGAACAGTGAGACACGTGAAATAGTTTTAGTTTATAATAAAGGAATGATGCTTTAAAACTAAAACATACGCTATATAAAACAACGAAGACCATACATTCGATAACAAGCAAGAATGTTTAGACTATAACTATTATAGCATTGACCTTAACCAATGCATTAAGTGCTCGAACCAACAAATTTAGCCCCTCAGCTATAAGCCCCTCCAATAACACATCAAACAAATTTGAAATTCCAAAACTCAATTGCTTACTTTTTGACACTATAACCTCTAACAATCTTCTTTCAATTGGTGAAAAAATGATAATGCAAGACTAGGGTTTTTTCAAAGCGTGTTCAAGTGAAAAGTAACTTTAGAATTTACTAGAGATAATACATATATACACACATGATGCGGTTTTGGTTTTATGTGTGCGGTTTAGGTTAGTAACCAAACCAAAACGTAATTTTAGTTATTCAACCCACTTAAAATTGCCACATACATACGGGGCAGTTGGTAAGATTTTAATTAGTGCTTGGTTCGGAAGTTTTGGTGCACCTTCTGGTTTTAAGACTTTCATTACTAGCATATCGGTCGCAGATGAGTATCAGTGACCAAATGCGGTCGTGGATAGTAGTAGTTGTCGATGGACCTTCGACCGACTTATTAATATTTTGGTCTTATTACCTTGAGTCATTTGTCATTGTGATTCGGTTTTAATTACGCATCGCCAGTCAATTTGATTTCAAAAAATAACCCGATTCGCTTTTTATCCCAACAATATTATTAGATATATAATTTGGTCGCGAGATAAGTGATATAATAGAGATGCCGGGCTTTAAAAATCTAACAGCTAGGTCTTCATGGATCATCCAAATTTTAAATTAGCAAAAGAATAAAACATATATATTATAATATTTATTTTAAATGTAATATTTATTTATGATTTATATATTTAATGGATGTGATTATCGTTGAATAAATATTTGTTCAATTGATTTAATTTTGTTTAGTTAATTATTTATTAAATAAATAATTGATGAATTAAGGAAATGATTATTATATTGATATTTTAATTTAAATGATTAATTATTTGTATTATGTTATGTGATTAAAGGATTTATTTAATTAATTTTGATTTGCATTAATTAAAATAAATATGAAAGCTTGATTAAATATAGTGTGACAAATAACTATATTATAAGGAGTTATTAAAATAAATTAAAGTAGTTTAATTTAGTTTTTAACAAACAAGGCTTAATATATTAATTCTTTAATATTTAAAGGGTTTTGCTAAACAAGCCTTATGGCTTTTGAGATTTCTAGTTATTTAAATTAAATTAAATAAATTAATATAATAAAATATATTTATGTTATATACGTTAGTAATTGACAATACAATTAGTAGTATTATTAAGGTTATATCAGTTTTTCTTACTACGCATATCAGTTGATTTCCTTGTTATTACGCATTCTATTTTCCAAGTTTGAGAGTACCGAGTTTGTGAGAGATTCAGAGAGAATTGAGAGAGAGAGAGAGAGAGTCTTAAGAATTTGCCTAGCAATTTTAATAATTGGCAGCAATTGTGTTGATAATTGAAGGTATGTTCTACAACTTGGATATTATATATATGTTTATGAGTATTACGGCAAACTTTTATATAATCTGTAAATTTCAAATTGTAGAATTATTGCTATACAATGGGATTACTTGTGATTATGTAAGTATATGATGATAGAGATTATGTGTAAACAACAATTGTATGCTAAATTCGTTTGACAGTAGTAGAAATTTTGTCAGTGTTTATGTTCTTCATATAGTCTGAGTAAGTACCAATTTTGGGGGTCAAATTTCATGCTAAAATGTTAATTAAGTTTTGTTTATGTTAGTTCAATGAGATACGAGCATAACTTAATTGGAATGTAGTGATTTGGCCAAATAATGAATTCACAATGATGATTTTTGGGTTGAATATCAAAAATTGGAGTTTTATGTGAAAAACATGAAAATTGAGAAATTAAAATAGTGTTAGTAGGTGTTAAATTGTGTTAAGTGATTGTATATGTTAGCAATCATGTTTATGATAGTTGTATATTTATTTTACGTGTTATTATCACTGTTTGATGGGTTAAATTCATATTAGTTGGCTTAATAAAAAGTGTCGAGCTATTTTTTTTGAAAAATTGAGTTACAAGTCCTTCATGTCGGCAATGATCGTCTGCTAAATCGCCTTGGCGCTTGTAAATGCAAGTAATAGTGTACATCCCATATAAAAAACTCATGCTGTTGCTTGCTGAATGAGTAGCCATTTTCGAACTGAAATGTCATTTTTATTCTGAGACTTTGGTTGTTCGTTGTAGCTTAGCTTAAGGTTATGAAATGTTAGAATCATGTAACAACAAGGTTAAATAGAGTCATGTTTTGTGAATTATGAATTTAAAATGTTAAAAGTGATTAGTAAATCAAGAATGCTTTATGTGATAATTTGGTAAACATAATGGAAGCGAGACAAGTGTTGCAAAGTAAAACACTTAGAGTTTCTGAAATGTAAATGGTAATGAACATGTTATGATATGTTAACATGTCTAATAGGTATTGTGGTTCTAAAATTATGTGTAGGTGATCGTGAGTTTAATTTTATAGCTTACGCTCAAGGCAAGTTTTCTAACTCTACATTTTCGTTGAGCTAGTTCATTTATTATATTGTGCAAGTTTTCTAACTCTACATTTTCGTTGAGTTAGTTCTATTATTATATTGATTCATTCTAACTTGTTTACAATTAAACAAGTTTCTTAAGTTTTATTATTGTATAATGAGCGTAGTTTTCGAACTCTCATCTCTATTATTGAACTATTTTAATTTCTTGCATGAGTTAATACATTTTTGGGAAAGCTTTTAGTTTCCAGCTTGCTATCAGTTATATGTACATTCAAGAATATCATTCTAATGTTATAAGACATGAACCTTAGCTTATTTTATTGTTCAAGCAAAGATTAACCATTTTATTCATTCTATTGAATACTTATGCTCTATAGTTATTTCAAGCATGAGTTAGATATGTAGAATCGGTTCATTTATGATTCTCAAATGTTCTAAGTTATGTTGTTATTAAACAACTATTGTTGTATTATCAAGCATTGTTGATTCAACTAGTTCCTAGTTGATGATCATTAAACTTCAATTACCCTTGAAAGCTTATCCAAACCAAACTTTCTTTGGTGCGGACTTGTACTCTAAATCTTGAGATGAACAACCCTATGTTTAGGGGTTTACGCTTAGCGTTGAAATGGTTGTGCACAATACATTATGCGAAGGATTGATCCCCCCAAGTGCGTGGAGTCCTTATAGTCATATATTGTTAAAGTTAAAGTTGAAAGATTACTTATAAGCTGTGGACATGGTTCATGGTCATTTGACCCTCGATAGTATATTTAAGAATGTTAATAGAACAAATCATTGATTCTATTGAGCCTATGAATTGGCAAATGTTGAAATGATAATAGAACATATCATTTAGATTCTATTGAGCCTATTATTTGGCAAATGATGTAAAGATATTTATTCTTATTTCAAGTGAGCTTTGTTTGCTCACTCTTGCATATTTATACATTTATTAGCTATGGTTGAGAAGGTAGATAAACCTACTGACTAGCAAAGGAAAGGGAAAAATGTCAAGTGATGAAGACTTGTAATTTTACTTAAATCGTTATGATGATAGACTTTTAATAATGATGTGATGTAATAATTTTATTTCCGCACTTGAATGATTGTATTAAAGGTTAGAGAACACAGGAGATAATGTTTTTATTAAAGTAAATCTGTATGGATAGGAGTTTTATTATTCAATTTATTATGATTGGGTAGTTAGATATGAATGTTTTGATTACGTGAACACCAAATCTTGAGGTAATGAAATACCAGGATTTGGGGGTGTCACAAGTTGGTATCAAAGCTTTAGGTTATGAACCTTAGGTGGGGAAAAGCCTTAGGAAGTAACCTTTGAAAAGATAGTGGTGATTAACTCTTATCGAGTTTTAAGGAAGAAATAATAAAACACTTATGTGATTATGTGTTTATACTTATGTGCTCGTGAGTGTCGAGTAGTAATGATTAATAATTAAAACTTAAAATTTTGTTGTCAGGATGACTAATGTCGGAGAATCGGTCGAGGCTAGGGAGGATAGACCTCGGATGCCTATAGAGGAGGAGCCTCGCGACATTTAGTTATTTAGGAACAACTCTTGCCACGAGGAGTCGGCCCGTTGGTCACGATGGTTGAAGATGAGGATGATGATGTGGAGAGCGGATGAGGAGGATCCGTTGAGTTTGCCATGGGAGGATGAGGATGGCGAGGGCGAGGAGGAGGAGACTCCACTAACCTCGATATTTGCTGCTCGAATGTACGATGAAGTCTACGACCATAACGTGGAACTTGAGGATCTGATCGAGGATTGCAAGAGAGATAGTATGTGAACAACATTATGATGACACGAGAAAGATGATGAGATCCAAGATCGTGAGAGCAGTGACTAATGTCGAGGAGAAGCTAGAAAACGGTGAAGGAGAGAAAGAACAAGCTGATCGAGGAGGTGTTGAATTGAAGAATAAGCTAAAAAGGAAGAAGCTACGAAGAGGCAAGAGCGGGGGCGCATATGAGGAGATGTTTCAATGAGCGGGATAGCGATGAAAAACGCATGCGAGCAAAGAGAATGAAGATGGAAGAGATGAATAGAGTATTCAACATCGTGGTTAATCGAGCTCAAGATCGGGTCATGGGTTATCCGATTCGATTCGAGACACACCTTTGCCATCGTACGTATTAGATCATGAGAACAATGTTTGGATTATGGAGGAAAAGCGTAGTAAGGCTAAGCGGTATCTTAGTAGAACATCGTAGTTGTTATCACGATTAATAAATGTTAAATAAATTGTAAATCCCAAGTGTTATGTAACCTATGGGATATGGCGATGATGTTGTCTGAAACTTTTGTAGTTCGGGAAAGTAATGTAAATAGCGGTGATCTTTATTTTTTTATGTTTTTAAAGAGGTTATGAATAAATAAAAGTTGTTATTTTATTCAAAGTGTTACGTGATTATGTGGTTATTTCTTTTGTGGAGGCAAGTTAAGTAGAAATTACTTAAAAGAGTTGAATAATAACCTAATGAGTGTATTTTTAAACAGAAAATGCCTCCCAGACGTCAACCACCACGACGAGAGAACCAGCGAAGGAACCAAGCAATAATGACAATGTTGATGCTAACCTAGTTCAACAATTAGTGGCGTTCTTGATAGGGCGTTGCGAGAATCAACCACGAGAACCAAGGAACAACGTTTAAGAGAGTTGGCGGTTGGACCACACGAATTTCGTGGGTCGAGTGAATCCGATTCGAGCCTGCAGACTTGGATTATGGAGATAGAAAAGGTGTTCGATGTTGCTAGGGTAGGAGATGATCGGAAGACTGCTTTTATGCAACATTCATGTTGAAAGCGAAGCTAGTTATTGGTGGCGAGCCAATAAAACTCGAGAAGGACCGGGGATGATGACTGGGATAGGTTTAAGGAGATATTCTTGAGACCTATTTTCGAGAGTTGAAGGGTCATTTGGAAGTGCGATTTCTAGAACTAAAGCGAGGGAGCGATGATGGTATCGAGTATCGCTAAATTCAACGAGTTGGCGAGGTTTGCGCCTTATCAAGTCGGCCGCAGATGAACCTTGATGATGAAGAGGTTTGAACGAGGAATTTGAAGCCACTGGTTATGCGATAAGGTTTCCTATTTCGATTGAAGACTTTCATAGTGGTGATGGAGAAAGCAATACTCATTTGAAGGTGGAGGCGAGGCGGTGACAAAGTTCAATCGAGAGCAGAAGAAGAAGAAGAAGAATGAGGTGGAAATTAAGAATGGAGGTGGTAGTGGTGGAAAACAACAACAAACAACAACTTGAAGAGGAAGTGGAATGGAAGCGTGGGTCTTTGGAAACCAGCGGGGTAACCGACAAAACAAGAAGTTTGAAGCATGTGCTACATGCGGGAAGTTTCACAAGGTGCGTGCTTGATGGGGAAGCGGTATGCTTGATTGTGGCGGGGAGGTCACATCACCCCAAATTGCACTCAACCTAAGAAGAGCGTGTGCTTCACGTGCGGATCGAGGATCACTTTGCTCGTGAATGCCCTAAGAAGAAGGATGGAGTGACAACCGGAAGCAATGGAGGTAATGATGGAGAGTACTGACATCAAACAAACCCAGCAACTAGAACCTTTGACATGGTATGCAAGATGTTGTGCAATCAAAAGATGTGGTGTCGGTATTATCCCAATCAATGATATTGATGCTTATGTATTATTTGATTAGGGTGCTACTTGCTCGTTTATCTCTCGATGAATTTGCTAAGAGGTTAGAATTGCCTGAGAAGAAAAATGAATTTCCCTTTGAACATAGAAATTGCGAATAAAGAGATAATCCCTGTTAGATTTAGTATACAAGAAGCGTAGGGTGAACATTAAGGAGAATATCTTGATGGTAGATTTGATTAGATTAGATTAGGGGAGAGTTTGATGTTATTTTAGGAATGGATTGGTACATTCAAATATGGAAGCGGTAATTGATTGCCAAAAGAAGTGTGTAAACCTTATGACCCGAAATCAAAGGTAGTATTTTATGGTAGCAAGTCGCCTGAGACAAATGAAATTTCTAACGATTATGCGAGAGGCGAAATTGTTGAGTCGAAATTTGTGTGGGCTATTTAGCTTACATAGTCGATACTCGGAAAAAGAATGTGAAAGCGGAAGAGATACCTAGTGGTGAGGAATTTGAGGATGTGTTTCTAGAGGATTTGCGGGACTTTCGCTTTGAGAGAAATTGAGTTCGTGATCGACTTAGTCTTGGGGACAGCCACACCGATATCGAAGGCCCGTCTGAGAATGGCTCCAGTAGAAATGAAGGAGGCGATGAATACAGTTGCAAGAATTGTTAGACAAGAAGTATATTCAACCAAGCGTATCAAGTGGGGAGCGCCCGGTGTTATTCGTGAAGAAGAAGGATGGGTCGATGCGTCTTTGCATTGATTATAGAAAATTAAACAAAGTCACTATTAAAACAAATATCCATTACCAAGAATAGATGACTTGTTTGACCGGTTGAAGGTGCTAAATACTTCTCGAAAATAGATTTGAGAAGTGGGTATCACCGATTGAAAGTGAGGAAGGAGGATATACCACGAGCGACATTGAGAACTCGGTATGGACATTACGAGTTTACGGTGATGTCTTTTGGTTTAACCAATGCACTGCTTTGCATTCATGGATTTGATGAATAGGGTGTTTAAACCATTCTTAGACAAGTTTGTAGTGGTATTCATCGATGACATTACGGTGTATTCAAAACTCAAGAAGAACACGTGGAACACTTACGTTTGACATTGGAAACACTAAGAAAAGGAAAAGTTGTGTGAAATTCTCTAAGTGCGAATTTTGGCTAGATGGTATGCAATTTCTTGGGCGCGTGATTGACAAAGATGGGATTCCGTGGATCCATCAAAAGTGGAAAGCTATAATCAATTGGGAACAACCAAGAACAGTCGGAAGTGAGGAGTTTCTTGGGATTTGGCGGTTATTCTACAGACGATTTATTCAAGATTTTTCTAAGATAGCCACTCCATTAACAAATTTGTGAGGAAAGCTGTGAAATTTGTTTGGGCGGAGAAATGTGAAGAAAGTTTCGAGGATTTGAAGAAGAAATTAAGCATGCTTTTGTGTTGTCATTACTAGATATAGTACATGTAACTTTGTGGTGTATAGTGATGCCTCACATAAAGGGTTGGGATGTGTTCTTATGCGAGCAACAAAGTAATTGCGTATGCATCAAGACAATTTGAAGGATTATGAGAAAGGTTATCCGACTCATGATTTGGAATTGGGCTGATGAGTAGTGTTTTGCTCTCAAGATATGGAACACTATCTCTATGGAGAAATGTGAAATCTACACGAGATCATAAAAGTTAAAGTATATTTTCACACAGAAGGACTGAATATCGACAAAGAAGATGGATGGAATTGATAAAGGATTACGATTGTGAGATCTTTTTATCATCAGGAAAAGCGAATGTGGTTGCGAGATGCTTTGAGCGAGGAAAGGTCGGGAGAAGTTGATGTTGATAACTACTCGGGGAGGAGCTTATTTGAAGAATGGCAAAGCTAGAGTTGGAAATCAAATTTCAAAGGAATACGATGAGCGACTATTTCGGATAGATGCTAGTCGACTTTGGTGGACAAAGTGAAGAATGCTCAACTACAAGATAAAAGAATGCGAAACAATCAAAGAGAAAGTGGTTTGTGGTAGTGATGTAAAATACAAGATCGATCTAGAAGAAGATACTACTACGATTCGAGGAAAGAATTTGGGTTCAAGCGGTGCTAGAGCTTAAAGAGCGAAATCTTGATCGAAGCACACAACACAAGATATTCGATTCATCGGGGAAGTACAAAGATGTATCAAGATTTGCGGTGACATTTTGGTGGTAGAATATGAAAAGAGGCGTTGCAGAATCGTTGCAAAATGCTTGACGTGTCAGAAGGTGAAAGCTGAACATCAACGACCAAGCAGGTTACTTCAACCGTTGGAAATATTGGAATGGAAATGGGAGCATATCACAATGGATTTTGTGGTAGGACTTCCAATGACTCAGAAAGGATACGATGCGATATGGGTGATAGTGGACAGACTAACAAAATCTGCACACTTTTTGCCAATAAAGATTAGATTTAATCTTGATCAGCTAGCGAAATTGTACGTTAAAGAGATCGTGTCAAGACATGGAGTTCCAGTGTCAATTGTGTTAGATAGAGATCCAAGGTTCACATCAAACTTCTGGAAGAGACTACAAGAATGTATGGGAACACGATTTGCGAATGAGTACTGACATACCATCCATGGCCCGATGGAAAAGCGAATGAACTATCAAGCGTTGGAAGATATCTTTGAGAGCATGCATCATGGATTTCAAAGAAATTTGGGATGAACATTTACCGTTGGTAGAATTTGCCTATAACAACGATTACCAAGCGAGCATCGGCATGCCACCTTACGAGGCATTATGCGACGTGAAAGTGTGAGAACTCCTTTGTCTTTGGGATGAAGTCGGTGAACACCAACTATTAGACCGAGGCTGGTACAACAAGCTGCTGAAGTTGTCAAACTCATCGAGGACAAGATTGGTAGCGACCCAAGCAGAGAGAGAAAAAGTATGCCGATCAACATAAGCGAGAATCAGCGAATTTGAAGTAGGAAATTTTGTTTTCCTAAAGGTTTCTCCTTGGAAGGGAAGATTCATTTTGGCAAGAAAGGAAAGCTCATTAAGATTTATTGGACCGTTTGAAATACTACGAAGAGTGGGGGAAGTGGCTTATGAGGTAGCTCTACCTCGAATTGGAAAACATTCATAATGTTTTCACATTTTGATATTACTGACCGTATAAAACCGATTACAAGCACGTGATCGATACGAACCATTGCAATTCGATAAAGATTTGTCTTATGAAGAAGTTCTATCCGGATAGTCGACGAGGAAAGAACAAGTGCTCGAAATAAAGTGATACCTTACGTGAAGGTGATATGGAGAAACCCTGATGTCGAAGAAGCGGCGTGGAACTTCTCGAAAATTTGAAATGATGAAAAATTACCTGAGTTATTTGTTTAATCTATGTCTTGATTACGGGGACAGAATCTTTGTAAGTAGGGAAGAATGTGGCGATTTGATTGTTTGAATTGTGATTACGAGGGATGAGAATCCTTTTAAGGAGGAATGATGTAACATTATAGAATTTTAAATGTAATATTAAATATTTATTGATTTATATAAATATTTAATGGATGTGATTATCGTTGAATAAATATTTGTTCAATTGATTTAATTTTATTTAGTTAATTATTTATTAAATAAATAATTGATGAATTAAAGAAATGATTATTATATTGATATTTTAATTTAAATGATTAATTATTTGTATTGTGTTATGTGATTAAAGATTTATTTAATTAATTGTGATTTGCATTAATTAAAATAAATATGAAAGCTTGATTAAATATAGTGTGACAAATAACTATATTATAAGGAGTTATTAAAATAAATTAAAGTAGTTTAATTTAGTTTTAACAAACAAGGCTTAATATATTAATTCTTTAATATTTAAAGGGTTTTGCCAAACAAGCCTTATGGCTTTTGAGATTTCTAGTTTTTTTTTAAAATAAAAAAAAATAAATAAAAAAATAAATAAAATATATTTATATATATATATATGTTATATGTTATAATACAATTAGTAGTATTATTAAGGTTATATCGTTTTTTTCTTACTACAGCATATCAATTGATTTCCTTGTTATTACGCATTCTATTTTCCAAGTTTGAGAGTACCGAGTTTGTGAGAGATTCAAAGAGAATTGAGAGAGAGAGAGAGAGAGGGAGTCAGTCTTAAGAATTTGCATAACAATTTCAGTAATTGGCAGCAATTGTGTTGATAATTGAAGGTATGTTCTACAACTTGGATATTATATATATGTTTATGAGTATTACGGCAAACTTTTATATAATCTGTGAATTTCAAATTGTTGAATTATTATTTATATAATAGGATTACTTGTGATTATGTGAGTATATGATGATAGAGATTATGTTTAAACAACAATTGTATGCTAAATTCGTTTTTGTAGTAGTAAAAATTTTGTCGGTGTTTATGTTCTTCATATAGTGGCGAGTAAGTACCAATTTTGAGGTCAATTTGCATGCTAAAATGTTAATTGAGTTTTTTTTATATTAGTTCAATGAGATACGAGCATAACGTAATTGGAATGGAGTGATTTGGCCAAATAATGAATTCAGCGGTGATGATTTTTGGGATGAATATCAAAATTGGAGTTTTATGTGAAAAACATGAAAATTGAGAAATTAAAATAGTGTTAGTAGGTGTTAAATTGTGTTAAGTGATTGTATATGTTAGCAATCATGTTTATGATAGTTGTATATTTATTTTACGTGTTATTATCCTTTATTTGATGGGTTAAATTAAGTGTTAGTTGGCTTAATAAAAGTGTCGAAGTTCTGTTTTTTGGGTTACTAAAAGATTTAGGTTGCGTATGTCATAAGATCGTGTGATGCCCTTAGCCATACCCATGACCCATAACTGCACAGGCACACATGCGTGGTAGGTGTGACATCCCCATATAAAACTATTGTTGATATATGATGGCCATTTTCGGAACTAAAATGCATTTATTTTGCAGACTTTGGTTTGTTTTTTGTAAGCTTAACTTAAGGTTATGGAATGTTAGAATCATGTAACAACAAGGTTAAATAGAGTCATATTTTGTGAATTATGAATTCAAAATGTTAAAAGTGATTAGTAAATCAAGAATGCGTTATGTGATAATTTGGTATACATAGTGGAAGCTAGACAAGTGTTGCGAAGTAAAACACTTAGAATTTCTGAAATGTAAATGGTAATGAACATGTTATGATATGTTAGCATGTCTAATAGGTATTGTGGTTCTAAAATTATGTGTAGGTGATCATGAGTTTAATTTTATAGCTTACGCTCAAGGCAAGTTTTCTAACTCTACTACACTTTTTCGTTGAGCTAGTTCATTTTATTACATTGCAAGTTTTTTAACTCTACATTTTTTTTTAGTTAAGTTAGTTCTATTATTATATTGATTCATTCTAACTTGTTTACAATTAAGCAAGTTTCTTAATTTCTATTATTGTATAATGGCGTAGTTTTGAACTCTCGTCTCTATTATTGAGCTGTTTTAATTCCTTGCATGAGTTAATACATTGTTGGGCAAGTTTTAGTTTCCGACTGCTATTAGTTAAATGTACGTTCAAGAATATCATTCTAATGTTATAAGACTCGAACCTTAGCTTATTTTCTTTGTTCAAGCAAAGGTTAACCATTTTATTCATTCTATTGAATACTTATGCTCTATAGTTATTTCAAGCATGAGTTAGATATGTAGAATCGGTTCATTTATGATTCTCAAATGTTCTAAGTTATGTTGTTATTAAATTGTTATTGTATTATCAAGCATTGTTGATTCAACTAGTTCCTAGTTGATGATCATTAAACTTCAATTACCCTTGAAAGCTTATCAAACCAAACTTTCTTTTAGTGCGGACTTGTACTCTAAATCTTGAGATGAACAACCCTATGTTTAGGGGTTTACGCTTAGCGTTGAAATGGTTGTGCACAATACATTTTATGAAGGATTGATCCCCCTAAAGTGCATGGAGTCCTTATAGTCATATATTTATTAAAGTTAAAGTTGAAAGATTACTTATTAGCTTGTGGACATGGTTCATGGTCATTTGACCCTCGATAGTATATTTAAGAATGTTAATAGAACAAACAAATCATTGATTCTATTGAGCATTGAGCTTTATGAATTGGCAAATGTTGAAATGATAATAGAACATATCATTGATTCTATTGAGCCTATTATTTGGAAAATGATGTAAAGATATTTATTCTTATTTCAAGTGAGCTTTGTTTGCTCACTCTTGCATATTATACATTTATTGCGACTATGGTTGAGAAGGTAGATAAACCTACTGACTAGCAAAGGAAAGGAAAAATATACAAGTGATGAAGACTTATAATTTTGCTTAAATCGTTATGATGATAGACTTTTAATAATGATGTGATGTAATAATTTTATTTTCGCACTTGAATGATTGTATTAAAGGTTAGAGAACTTGGGAGATAATGTTTTTATTAAAGTAATCTGTATGGGGGGAGGTTTTATTATTCAATTTATTATGATTGGGTAGTTAGATATGAATGTTTTGATTACGACAACATAGTGAAACATACACGAATCTTGAGGTAATGAAATGTCGCCAAGGATTTGGGGTGTCATGTAAACATATGATATTTTAGCTACAAAACATGATTTGTAAACATAAAAACAAATAACTAAGCCATTTAGCTTGCTATACATACGTACCACTGGCGACAATATCTTGCGACTATGATATATTATGCATACTTATGCGTGTTTTTTGCCATTTCGCCTTCAGATATACCTGAAGATCTGTTCGAGGCAGCAGTCTTGCGTCTCTTGACCTAGCTCTCAGCTCTCCACTGGTCACACATCTGTACCCACATATCCTGTGCGCACCACCAGGGGCTATGCTCATGCATATACTGCTCACCCGGTCCTGGATGGTCAATCTCAGCATTGTGTAGGGCTTTCTGTCATTCCTTGTTCAGATTATATTTAGTTCGAACGACGCACTTCTGCCAGAACAGTGTCTGAATAACTGATGTTGTGCGTCGTCCCATCTATACCGCTTCTGCAAATAAAACAACAATAATAATATTAAAACTATTATATTACCATAATCCAACATTAATAAACAATATTATTTGATTATCTATGTATTATCTATCAGAGTGATAAAAAATATACCTAAAATTCAGCCCAAACTGCATCCTTATGGGTGAGAGGTGTGCTCGCCCATGTAATCACTGGCGTAGGCCAATTCTGTAAGCATAATTGTGAAATGCACTTCACAATTTTACTATCTTGAAAATCACTACAATATACAATAATTTACATTAAAACATATTTATAACAATGGAAATATGAAACCCTTATATATACACGATGTTTAACTTACGTGCTTTCTGGAGGAGGATGAATCTATATGAGAATGCGATCATCCGGATTAGCCGGGGCATTCGGCACATGATTAGGGCCCCAGGCCCAACCCGGCGCTTCAGATGCTCTTTGGTTCAGAAGACATCTATAAATAAAAATTTAGGGATGTTAATATGAGTTATAAAGGAAAGTACATAAACATGTCCAGGATATAGAGAACATGTACATATGTAATTGTATGTAATACAATTAAAACTAAACATACATTTTATAGAAAAAGGATAATAATAACAATTAATTGTATGAAATAGTTAACTACGACAACTATAAATGAAAGGTAAATAAACATGTTAAGGATATAGAGAACATTCCTATATGTAATTCATTGTAATAAAATTAAAACTAAACATACATTTTAATGAAAATCTTTGTAAACTATTTTTTATAAACTTGTCGAAACCATTAGATAACTGTTGCATCAAACTTGGCTTCTAAATGGCTTTGAGCTTTCAATTGTGTTCTGAATTTGGATCGAAACCATCAGATAACTATTGTTTAGTGTGCTAGTTGTCTGTGGGTTTCTGGTTGTTACTTGTTAGAATGTCTTGTTGTTTAGTGAGCTAGTTATGTGTAGTTTTTCTATAATGTTGTTGTTGTATGTGTTCTGTAGTTGGTTGCTTTTGTAAACTTTTGTTCATCACGTAATATAAGTATCTCTTCCTTTCTAGCTACAAAAAACTTCATGTTCCTAAATAATTTATTTCAAAGTGCTTTTGAACTCTCAATAATGGATGGATGGTTTTTTTTTTTAATTTTCATTTTTACAAAAATTAGTTAGTTACTCATCCATAGAGAACTTATCCATTAATATTTATAAATAACTCGTGCAAGATAAAAGAGTACATGTGTACCACTTTCGGTAATTTGAACTTCAGTCATGGTATAAAATAAATAGGGTGCTAGTCTAATAAGCTCAAGTCCAGGTATGATCAACATGTGGAATGGACCTTCTCCTAATATACATTTCTAACCTATTTAGAGAAACACAAAATACTGAAAACTAAATCCTTATGGTTCCTGCAGTATTGTAGCATCATACTATTATTACATCACCAAATCAAATCAAAACCAATGCAAATAAAAACAAAATCAGCTATTCTGACATCACCAAATCATTAATCACATCACCAAATCATTAATCATTAATCATATATAACTTAATAATTATTGTAGCAAGAATCCTTATGGTTCATGCAGTATTCCACTTACTCGACTTTGAGCGAGTTCAATGTACGGCCACTTCGAGGCGCCGCATTGTTTTGTACTAAAACTTATTTTGCATTGTCAAAATTAACTATAGAACTTAAATAATCAAGCATTCTTGTACTAACTCTTTTGGGTGGCCATTACATTAAAACAGACTACAAGATTGAAGAAGGGTGATCAATGCTAACCTTGGGGCTCTGGCCTTTAGTAAGCTCACCAAATAATTCAGGATTCTTTCTGCAAAAAAAGGTAGGCCATGAAACCAATTAATGACCAATACCAAATAATAGCTATGGTTACTTCTTCGTGCAACTTGTTAGACTAAAAGCTGATGAACAAAAAGTAAAGAAAGATTCAGCATACACTATGTGTCATAATAAATTATCTCACCTCCAACTCACACAACTTGGCAATTTTTCCCCCTTTAGTTTATGCAAATGTCTTTTGAAATATAAAACACTGCTTCATTGGTTGAGACGTACCATATATGACTATTAAATAACTCCCCTTTCATCCCCATCTTACAAACCAAATGGATAATTACAGTCTTCCAAACATCACACTAACAATACTTTGCAAAAATCACACTAACAATACTATTGATGAAGATGAAAAATTTGTAGTTATTACCTGAGTTTTCGAGATGGGCGACGTTGGTGGCTTGCAATTTCCCTCCCTCTTCTCTTCTCCCCCTTCTCCCTCTTCTCCCTTTTCTATCGCCTCTTTTTTCTTTCTTCATTGTTAGGTCGAAAGTGACTACACTGATTGTGATTATGTTTAAGAGGATCGTGATCGCCATCAATTGTTGCTTGCAGTCCTTTGTTTTTTTTAATGACATATACGATCGTCGATGCTTGCTAGGCGGTCGCTGATAGAGATTGGTCGCCCAACACATCCACGCCAACGTTTCGCATAAAATTTTGGGAGGGAAATTCAATCTAGCGACCGATTAGCGACCACATGCGGTCACTAATATAAACTAGCGACTAGAAATAATAAGGTTCTTGAGATGGCGATCGTTATTACCATTATTAATGATGATAAAGAATAATGTGGTCGCTGAAAACTTTGGTCGCAGATAGAGGTTTTTCTTGTAGTGCATATACATGAATAGTACCGTATACATGAATAATGTTGTAAACATGATTAGTGTCGTATACGTGAACAGTAATCTCGACACAAAAAGGTAGAAATTCCATAATAAAATTCATATCAATATTTCGGTATAATGATATCAATAGAAATAATATCATTTACGAAGAAAATAACATCCCTTACTATCCCTTACCTCAAAAGAGTAGTACTTCTGGCTGGAATTTCAGATGTAATGCCGAAGGAAACTTGCACTGAATAGCAACTCTCAAAGTATCTAAATACTCACAAAATACGCTCGATAATATAGAGAGAGAGAGAAAAAAAAACTTGTTTCTGGTGTGATTTTCAATTCTAACTAAGCACCCTATTTATAGGAAAATGCTAGAACACCAAAGGAGACTAAAATAATATAATTTCTTTCTTTCTTCTTATGCATGCCAAGACCAAATCAGCCCTCCACCTTTGAAATTTAATTCAACACATGTTTTCAAAAAAAACAAAAGTGGGTCCCACCCATAATTTAATAAAAATATTTAATTTCCAAAACTTCAATAATTCATAATAAATAGCCATTTTATCAGAAAAAATATGAATTTTATGTTCATTCCATAAGAAATTAAATTCTCTACAACTTTGTAGCTTTAAGTTTTTCCAAATTCCAAACGAAAAATCACCGAAATCCTCACACGGATGATTTTCAACACCTCTTAAAATTCATAACAAATCATACGTTAATCTTTAACGGTTCAAAATTTGTGGACAAATACTCAACTTATATATGTATAACATATCTAAAAATCACAATGATCCAACGATTGGATTAAAATTATAACTCACGCAATAGAGCTTTAAGAACACTGATTTGATTTTTGGACTATAAGTCCCTCATACCAGTTTCACTCAAACAAACACCACGCAAAATCCACAAAGAATATTTGGGTGAATCAAATTTCTGCGCTTAGCTTACTTCTAGGGCTTTCTTTTGATATATGTCTCATCTCCTAACTCATTATACACAAAGAGTTATGGATTTTACAAAATCAAGTAATAAACTGATTTTTTCAGAAAATCTCATATTTTGTTCTTCTTTTGATTTCTAGATTTCTCTCATTTGATTCATGCATCGTGAATTTAGTGTAAAAATATCACCATTATTATATTATTATATAACCACATTATACATTTATAATGTAAGATAAAATATCAATTTTTAACAAATGACACTTTTCTAAGAATTCCTTCATTCCTACAAAATATTGATAAAACACCTCAGCATTAATTCCTTCATTTATATCCACATAAAATAAATATTTACTTATCATATAAATCAAAAATTAATTATTCACAAATAATATTACAGAATCATATTTATGACAACCAGATCGTTCCCAGGAAAGAGGGGGCTTTCCGATAAGGATTTCTTCTTATTGGCGCGTAATTAGGTTACCAAACCTCTTTCCTAGATAGAACTTCTTTAGACATTGGCAATAATGTTATCTAACAGTGTTATTCAAATAATATGAATTATTGATCTGATAATGGTGATACTGTGCAGTGACAATTATTGAAATAACAATAATATAAAATATTGAACAGTAATTACTGTAACAATTATTGAGTAGTGCCTTCTTACGTAAGAATCAATAATTAAAAAATACTGTGCAATACCGTGGTCTATCGTGTAATGACGCCAGACATCGTATTTTAACCATAGGTATTTCAATAGTGTTAATGAGAATAACTACGCCGTTATTTATAAAAACTCAAACTTGTCGTTATCTTCATCCAACAAATATTCTATTATGGGGCCCACAAATGGTTGCGCCGTCGTACGAATATTCTCCGACGGTAAGAATATTTCATTACCAAACGAATATTCTCCGACAATAATGAGTATTTTATAACCACTTGCTTATTTAAAATATTTATATATATCACCCTTAACTTTAACCTTTTATCAATTTAACTATTTATTAAATAGTAATTATAAGAAAATTGAATACTTTTATTTCACAAAATTCGGGGTCTTACAATCTCCCCTCCTTATAAAATTTCGTGCCCGAATTTTACGTACATGGTATTTCAAAGAGTTGAGAATACCTTGCTTTCATTTCAGATTCTACCTCCCCGGTCATCATGATTTCTCCATTGCCCATTTCCTGTATTTCCGATATCATTCTAGAATACAACTTCAAAACAAATGTTAATTGACATATCACAATTTGTCAATTTATCAAGTAAGAAAATTTAGCTTAGGTACGACACACACTAGCGAAGGATATTACTCGCCTCTCCCCTCCTAGTTCTATTTTCTGATCTCCGCCAGAGACCATATCCCTAAGCTCTGATACCAACTATGACGACCCCAAAATAGGTCCACTCCACCCAACCCATTTTGAGTCGCCAAATACATGGTACATAAAATAACTACAACTTTATTATTACAATTGTCGTGTAAATTACAACAACACATATGTTATGAGTTTTGATACAAATATATACCAACTGTGACTCTCATCCCAACATTGGATAGCACGTCACAATAGCACCTTACATAAAGGTACAGTCAATAACTGTTTTAGAAATTAAAATCGTCGAAAAATGCTCAAGAAAACCTTCGTACATAGGAGACCATGCATTTAAGATATAATAGATATCATAAGACTGGAGAATTATCCTTGGTTGACCCAATAGACCCCAAAGAAAAATGAGAAGATTGCTATCATATTCTTTCCAATGGTGAGTCTTCTCTTGACATATAATTATCTCCATTTTCTCTAATTGAGAATTATATTTCATCTAAACTCAATGATTATATAGGTAGCACTCGTACATATACTCAGCAAGTGGATGTGCACAACCCTGTCTTATGATAACACGAAGTCATATGTCATTAGACATATTGTATGATAGTGGCAAAACACCCTTCCAACGTTGGGTTCGCCTCACCCTAATTGATTCACAAAATATAACTACTAAATGATGTATAAAATACAACACACTATTCTAAAGTTCTCAATCAAATTATTTCCATACTATTTAGGGAGAAACTCCACAGCTAGAGATCACCGTTCTATTCCCCTGTTACCCCCGCTCGACCCAGCTACACTCTTATTACCTTAAAGGAATTGTGAAGAAAAAGGGTGACCACAACTAGCCCAATAAAGAATATCATGACTAAAGATAATTAAATTATCCATAGCCTTCGTCAGTAATGAATCAGAGATTTAGAACATATGGTAGTTGATAAAACCTTTCAACCATAGTTGCAGCGGAATGAGCAATCCATTAGAAGAGTCAAATAGACCATAAAATCTATTATCTTCTCCGTGTTAAAAGTCTACCAACATTAATCAACAGTTCTGGTTCACAATCATATAAATAACTCATAATCATAATTGTGGTTCTAAATTCCTCTTCTCATCCATGACGAAGATAATTTTCATCACTTCTCTTTACGAGAAACATCAAAGATCATGGTTATACCAAATCACAATTCTTGTTCATAATCATACTAATTACTTCATCTTTGCACTATGGCCAAAGATATTCGTCAACAGTTCATCTTTGCACTACTGGCCAAACATATTCAACAACATGTCATCTTTTCACTACAGGCCAATGATATTCAACAACAGATCATCTTTGCACTACAGGCCAAAGATATTCAACAACAGATCATCTTTGCACTACAGGCCAAAGATATTAATATCTCAAAGAAATATATAATCATTTCAGAACTTATATAAACAATAATTATAACCATGTTGATCAATTCACCTTTGCACTTAAGCTAAAGATATTCAATTATAAATTCAATGGTCATGATCATACAAGTCAACAATTCATCTTTGCATTACTCGCCAAAGAGAACCAATAGTCACGATCATACCAATAATCTACCCATCTTTACACTCAAGTCAAAGAGAAATTTCATCACCAAGATTATAAAAATGTTATATATGAGAATAAAATCAATATGATCAACAATTGCATTTAATTTCAAGAGTGAGATTCATAAATCAACGATAATTTGGTAAGAAAAAGAAACCAATTTTGTCGTGAATAGTATCCTTGAATAGTAACTCGTGAATAGTAATTCGTGAATATTAATTCATGAATAATAACTTATGAATAGTAACCCGTATTCGTACATAGTGCCGTATATGTAAATAATGTTACATACGTAAATAGTACCATATACATGAATAGTGTCGTATACATGAATAGTACCGTATACGTGAATAGTAACCTCGACACAAAAAGGTAGAAATTCCACAATAAAATTCATATCAATATTTTGGTATAATGATATCAAAAGAAATAATATCATTTACGATGAAAATAACATCCCTTACTATCCCTTAACTCAAAAAGAATAGTACTTATGGCTGAAATTTCGGATGTAATGTCGAAGGAAACTTGCACTAAATAGCAACTCTCAAAGTATCTAAATACTCACAAAATACGCTTGATAATATATATATAGAGAGAGAAAAAAAAACTTGTTTCTGGTGTGATTTTCAATTTTAACTAAGCACCCTATTTATAGGAAAATGCTAGAACACCAAAATAGACTAAAATAATAAAATAATATTAGTTCTTTCTTTCTTCTTACCCATGCCAAGAACAAATCAGCCCTCCACCTTTGAAATATAATTTAGCACATGTTTTCAAAAAAAACAAAAGTGGGTCCCACCCATAATTTTAATAAAAACATTTAATTTCTGAAAATTTAATAATTCATAATAAATAGCCCTTTTATCATAAAAATATGAATTTTATGTCCATTCCATAGAAAATTAAATTTTCTACAACTTTGTAGCATTAAGTTTTTCCAAATTCCAAATGAAAAATGACTGAAATCCTCATACGGATGATTTTCAACACCTCTTAAAATTCATAACAAATCATACGTTAATCCTTAACGGTTCAAAATTTGTGGACATATACTCAACTTATATATGTATAACATATCCAAAAATCACAACGATCCAACGGTTGGATTAAAATTATAACTCACGCAATAGAGCTTTAAGAACACTAATTTGATTTTCGGACTATAAGTCCCTCGTACCAGTTTCACTCAAACAATCACCAGGCAAAATCCACAAAAAATATTTGGGTGATTCAAATTTCTACGCTTAGCTTACTTCTAGGGCTTTCTTTTGATATATGGCTCATCACCTAACTCATTATACACAAAGAGTTATGAATTTTACAAAATCAAGTAATAAACTGATTTTGTCAAAAAATCCCATATTTTGTTCTTCTTTTGATTTCTAGATTTCTCTCATTTGATTCATGCACCGTGAATTTAGTATAAAAATATCACCATTATTATATTATTATATAACCACATTATACATGTGACACCCCCAAATCCGTGTAACATCGATTACAGGACATGGTGCTCACGATATAACATACATCATCATCTATCTAAGTAACTCTAATAATAATAATAATAATAATATTAACTATTACATACTTATTCAAAATAAAGTCCCAAGTCTTTACAACCTTTAATAAACTGAAACTTAAACTTAGCTTTTATCGCTACATCACATCATATGCAAAAATATAATTAACAGCTTATAGCTATCTGCACTTCACGTGCCCTACACAATTGTATAATCATGCACATCAACTATTAGCAACGCATAGTAGTTGTAATATAAACTTTACTCTATAATTTTCACTCTACTATCTGCACTCTACGATTTTCAGAGTTCACTCTACGATTTTCAGTGTTGACTCTACGATTTTCACTCTACTATCTGCACTTTACGATTTTCAAAGTTTACTCTACGATTTCCATTGACTCTACGATTTTCAGAGTTTACTCTACGATTTTCACTGACTCTACGATTTTCAGAGTTAACTCTACGATTTTCATTGACTCTACGATTTTCATAACTTGCTCAATTTAACTCCCTTTCCTATGAAATTTGGACAGGTTGTACATCATGTTACATACTATTTTATAAAATTATTACATACGTTAATCGAGTCATATACACCATGATTCCGAGGCTCCGAAAAACCCCAAAAATCACAGATTACTAGTTAAACCCAATTTGACAAAAATTCGGGATTTTGCTTCTAGCATGCAATTAAATTATTCCTAATGTCCAAATCATCTACTCTCACATATTTTCACATGTTTTCACATTTTACAACATCAAACTTCAACAAACTTCCACCTTTTTGATTAATTTAGTACCTTAGAGACATTTTATCAAAGGTAGAGCATGCATTGCTTAATTCTTTGATTTTCTATGAATTTGATGCATGATTAACCCATATCTTTTGTTGTTAATGATCTATAATCATCAAACAATGATAAGAATAATGGCAACACAAAGCCACAACAAATCATTTACCAATTTTATATGCATTTTCTTCTCATTTTTGTTATAAAAATAAAATGGGTTCATGAATTACCTTTTGATGAATTTCTTCTTGGTTTAATATGATGCTCCTTCTCCTTGCTTGTCAAATCCTCAGTAATCCTCCAAAATTAGTTCTAACTCTCTTAGGCTCTCAATTTCTCTCCATGTTTACTCACTTGGTGGAATTTCCTTAAAAGAAAAGTGTGTTTGTATATATGTATAGCTTTGTTAGAGTCTTTTGATTCCCATAACCCCCAACTCTCATAACCCCCAACTCTAATGATTAGTTACTCACAATACTTAATACTACAATAATATAGTTAATTAATAGGAAGACTGTGGGAGTTAGAGAAAATGAATGTGGGAGTTAGAAAAATAAAAAGAATTTTGATTTTAAGGAATAAAGGAAATTACTTCCACCTTAGCTATTATGTAATATACGTATACTCCCTCCCTTGTCCCAATTTAATAGTCTCATGGGTCCATCAGTTCAGCTGATTTCTATTAAAAAAAATACATATATTATTTTAATCAATTAATAAGCTATTTGACTATTTTACCCTTCGGAACCAAACTTTGCGAACCATATATCGATTCCTACTAAAGTCGACGTTGTGGACGTCAAGGGACTATTCGTTTAGTCAAATTCATCTCTGAAATTCGATTGATTGACTTTTTCTCAAAAAAAGTCAACGGAGTTGATTTTGACCAAAAAGTCAGCTGTGACACTTTTTCGTGATTACGATCTATATCGACTAATTTCGACGTTCCGGACTCGAATACACAGTCCGCATCTTTCAATTCTACTCCTAACTCCAGCTCATGATTTAATATCATCCCACGTAATAAAATAGAATAATTCCCTACTTAATTTTATTTAATTAGTTAAATAAAACTAAACCAACCATTTAAATACATCTCATCACATATCTTGAAGTAACACATATATGTACCACACACATACATCTAATAAATGAAATCACCCAAAAGTTTCATATAAATTCGTTTATTAACAATTCTTAAATTACATAAAAAAAATATTAAAAAAAATTAAAAATAAAACTCGGATATTACAATACATTTATAATGTAAGATAAAATATCAATTTTCAACAATTGACACTTTTCTAAGAATTCCTTTATTCCGACAAAATACTGATAAAACACCTCAGCATTAATTCCTTCATTTATATCCACACAAAATAAATATTTCCTTATCATATAAATCAATAATTAATTATTCATAAATAATATTACAGAATCACAATTATGACAACCAGGTCGTTCCCAGGATTTCTCCTTATTGGCCCGCAATTAGGTGACCAAACCCCTTTCCTAGACAGAACTTCCTTAGACATTGCCAATAATGTTATCTAACAATATTATTCAAATAATATGAATTATTGATCTGATAATGGAGATAATGTGCAGTGACAATTATTGAAACAACAATAATAAAATATATTGAACAGTAATTACTGTAACAATTATTGAGTAGTGTCTTCTTACGTAAGAATCAATAATTCAAAAATACTGTGCAATACCGTGTGCTACTATGCAACGACGCATATTGCGGCGGGTATTGTCAACGCAAAGGCCCATTTTGTATGACTTACAAAGGATGGAGATAGAGTTAAAGACTCTAGGGACCCATGTGATGATGGCGAATATACGAGTAGCACCGACTTTAATCGATAAAGTTAAATTTACTCAAGCTACATACCTGGAGCTGATGCGTATGAGGAAGAAAGTGCAAGAAGGTGTTATTCTGGAAGCAAGAATCGATGAAGAAGGATTACTTCGGGTCGACTCCAGACTTTGTGTTCCTAACGATTCTGAATTGAAGTATAAAATCATGATGGAGGTGCACAACACACCGTTTACAATCCATCTTGAGAGTACCAAAATGTATTGTGATCTTCGACATACATTTTGGTGGATCAATATAAAGAAAGAGATAGCGGGGTTTATCTCAAGGTGTCTAACTTGTCAACGAGTCAAGGTGGAGCATCAAGTGCCAAAAGGTCCATTGCAACCACTTGAAATTACAGAATGGAAGTGGGAACACATTACCATGGATTTCATTACTGGTCTCCCCAAGGTTTCTCAAGGCATAGATGCGATTTGGGTCATTGTTGATAGATTTACCAAGTCTGCTCATTTCTTACCGATACGAGAAACTTATTCACTTGAATGTCTTGCTCGTATGTACATAAATGAGACTATAAGACTGCATGGTATGCCAATATCCATATTTTTTGATTGAGACCCAAGATTCACTTCACGATTTTGGGTTAGTTTGTAAAAAGCTATGGGCACGGATTTACGATTTAGTTCGGCATATCATCCTAAAACGGACGGGCAGTTGGAGAGGACTATTCAAACTCTTGAAGATTTATTAAGACTATATGTCCTTGACTTCAAAAGAAGTTGGGACAAGTTCTAACCATTGGTGGAATTTTCTTACAACAACAGTTATCAAGCAAGTATTGGCATGGCTCCATTTGAGGCATTGTATGGAAGAAAGTGTCGTTCTCTAATATGCTGGGATGAGGTGGGTGAAGCAACGTTGTTGGGACCAGATTTGGTACGTATGACTATGGAAAATATTCAAACGATCCGACAACGTATAAAAACCTCACAAGATCGACAAAAGAGTTATGCCGATCTTCATCGAAAGGACGTGGAATTCAATATTAGAGATCATGTGTTGTTACGTGTTGTTCTATGGAAAGGAGTTACAAGATTTGGAAAGAGAGGAAAGCTCAATCCTTAATTTGTTGACCCATTTTTAATCCTCGATCGAGTAGGAACTGCGGCCTATAGACTCGCCTTACCGCCAAGTATGTCTCGTGTTCATAATGTTTTTCACATATCTATGTTATGTAAATATGTGAAAGACCCAAACCACATTATTGAATTAGAAGCGGATGAAATAGCGGAAGATTTAATGTATGAAGAGGTACCTGTTAAAATCTTGGATAAGAAGGATCATATTCTACACCCCAAGGTTTAGGGGTGAGCATGGTGCGGTTTGGTGCGGTTTGAAGTTCAAACCGCACCCGAAACTGCTTAGGTGCGGTTTGAAAAAATCAAAACCGCACACGAAACCGCTTGTGATTGGTGCTGTTTGGTTTTAAAGTGTGCGGTGCGGTTTTAATTGGTGCGGTTTCGGTTCCAAAACCAATTGAAACAACAAAAAAGTCTAAGTCTTCAATAAAATTTAATATAGAACTTGCATCGATCAATTAACTTAGTGACAGAGTCGACAATGAGAATTATTGCAAGCATAGAACTAAAGTCTCTTCTGCCAAACATGTCAAATTCACCATCAAATCATAAAACAGTGAGACACGTAAAATAGTTTTAGTTTATAATAAAGGAATGATGCATTAAAACTAAAATATACACTATATAAAACAACGGAGACCATATATTAGATAACAAGCAAGAAGGTTTATCTAGTTCCCCAAAAATTAAAATTATATACTAGGGATAGAATGAAATTATATCTTATATATTGCAAGGAGGACTTATAGAATATAATCATAACTATACCTAATTAATTTGAAAAATAATCTATTAAACTATTACTATTATAATATTGACCTTAACCAATTCATCAAGTGCTCGAACCAACAAATTTAGCCCCTCAGCTATAAGCTCCTCCAATAACGCATCAAACAAATTCGAAATTCCAAAACCCAATTGCTTAATTTTTGACTCTATAACCTCTAACAATCTTCTTTCAATTGGTGAAAAATGATAATGCAAGACTGGGTTTTTCTCTGAGCGTGTTCAACTAAAAAGTAATTTTAGAATTTACTTGAGATAATACATACATACACACACATGGTGCGGTTTCGGTTTTATGCGTGCGGTTTTGGCTAGTAACTAAATCGGAACCGTAAATTTGGTTATTCAACTCACCTAAAACCACCACATACGCCGGAACCGTTGGTGCGGTTTTAATTGGTGCTGTTTGTGCGGTTTTCGGTGTGGTTTCGATTTCAATTTGGTTACTTGCTCAGCCCTACCAAGGTTATACCTCAAGTAAAAGTTTTGTGGAGAAACCACAATGTTGAGGAAATGACCTGGGAGTTAGAATCTGAAATGAAGTCAAGGTATCCTCACCTCTTCAACATACCAGGTACGCACCCTAATTTCGAGGAGGAAATTTCATAAGAAGGGGAGGTTGTAAGACTCCAACTTTTATGAATAAAGATTATTTTTTCTCGAAATATATTTTTGAATATTATGGTGTGAATTTGATATAATGTTATAGTTGTGGGTAATATTTACAAATTTTGCAAAGTAAGAAAGTGGTTATAAAATATTCGATTTGTGACGCCCCCAAAACAGGTATACAACACCCATTCTGAGTCGCCAAATACATGGTACAGAAACAACTACAACTTCATTATTATAATTGTCGTGCAAAATATGACAACACATAAACTGTGAGTTTAAATACAAATATTGTATTCTAGACAATATCCACACTCAAATAAGTCCTCATTACAATTATTGATACACTATTTTACAAAATAGTGAGGACTACTAAAGCAACTGTCTGGAACCATTACTCCGCACCCCAACTAGTTCCCGCTATATTCTCGTCTCCTGAGAAGAAAATGGAACAAAAAGGAAAAGGGTGAGCTCAACTAGCCCAGCAAAGAATATTATGACTAAGATAATGTACAACAAATTATCCTTAGTCTTCAACAGGGTAAAATCTGATAGAATACAATAGACATCAAGTTTTAGATCAACAACTGTAGTGGAAACAATAATTCATTAGAAGAGTTAAGTAGAGAATGAAATCTACTATCATCTATGAATTTAAAAGTCCATCATCGATATTTTATCCCTGTAACATCAATC
This sequence comes from Panax quinquefolius, assembly GCA_020205615.1. NCBI lineage: Eukaryota > Viridiplantae > Streptophyta > Magnoliopsida > Apiales > Araliaceae > Panax > Panax quinquefolius. The sequence continues at coordinate 19,451,020 of CM035174.1, read as the reverse complement.
AATATACATCATAAATCAAATATTCATCTTTGCTCTACAGGCCAAAGATATTCACCAGATGGTCATGTTCATCTAAACACCTGTTCATCTTTGCACTACGGGCCAAAGATATTCATCATAAAATCATTCATCTTTGCACTACGGGCCAAAGATATTCAGTAATATCATCATTTAGGACTAAGGATGATGAAAAATATTTTAAAGAAAACGAATCTAGTGAAATAAAAGAATAAATATTAGGGATTCGTATTTCAGCTATTCCATGTCCAAAAATACCTCATAAATAATCATAGTGGAGTAAAATTCAAGAATGATCAAAACATGGATACAATCAAAGCTAGTATCCATAATAGATATTTTGGACGAAAAATGAAAATTTAATTTTTCTGTGAATAGTGCCGTATTCGTGAATAGTGTCGTATTCGTGAATAGTAACTCCGATACCAAAAGATAGAAATTCCACAAGAAAATCATCATGCTTCGTGAATAGTACTCGTTAATAGTAACTCATGAATAGTAACCCCGACATGAAAAGTTCTAAATTTGATAAAAATTCAGACCAATATTTCGGCATAATGATATTGAAGAAATAATATCATTTACGAAGAAAATAACACCCCTTATCTCAGAAAGAATAATACTTCTGACTGAAATACTAGATATAGTGCTAAAAGAACTTGCACTGTATAGCAATACTCGAACTACTAAAATACTCACAAAAATACGCTCGATATATAGAGAGAGAAAGAGAGAGAAATCTGTAGTTTCTGGTGTGATTTTCAATTCTAACCTAAGCACCCTATTTATAGGAAATTGCTTAGAACACCAAAGAAAAAAATTTAATATAATAATAATATATATTATAAATTCTTACGCATACCCTCATTGATCCAAACATATGAGCCACACATGTGCCAAACTTGCCAAAAACATTTTTGTGATTTAAAATATTTAAAATTACAAATATTAATTATTCCGGAACTTCAGAACTTCAATAATTCATAATAAATAGCCCTTTTATCAAAAATTCGAATCTCGCATCTTTTTTATAGGAAATTCAATTCTCTACAACTTTGTAGAAGAAAGTTTTTCCAAATTCCAAGCAGAAATTGACCGAAATCCACATACGAGACGATTTTTTGCTATAATCAAATTTACACAAGAAATGAGGTCCCCGGCACACACACAAAACATGTGTTAATCATTTAATGCAACAAAATACTCTTTCTCCTCATATACTCATATATCCCACATTCATTATAAAAATATCATCACTATTCTATTATAATAATATAATAAAATATTATTTTATCAGAAAAGATAAAATATCAATTTTTAACAATTGTCACTTTAAAAATTTTCTCCATCTATATCCACATAAAATCAATAATTTCCTCATCATATAAATCAATAATTAATTATTCACAAATAATATTCTGAGAATCACGATCTTGTGCAACCGTGTAGTTCTAGGAAAGAGGGGCTTTCAATAAGAATTTCTCCTTCTTGGCCGCAATTGATTAGGTGACCAAACCTCTCCTTATGTAGAACTTTCTAGACATTGCCAATAATGTTATCCAATAATATTATTCGAGATAATATGAATTATTGGTTCGATAATGGAAAATCTTGTGTAGTGATAATTATTGAAACAACAATAATATAAAATATCAACTTGACAATTATTGAATCAATAAAATAAAATCTTTGAGCATTAATTAATTCCGTAGCAGGTTATTGAGTAGTGCCTTCTTACGTAAGAATCAATAATTGGTGCAATCGTTGTGCCATCTTGTGTAACAACGCGTATTCTTGTGTTTTAACCGCAAGGTGTTCCAACATCTTTATTAGCAGTAATAACTACGTTGTTATTTATAAACCACTTATACTTGCTGTTTTCTTCATCCAATCGCTTTCCTTTATGGGCCACACACAAGGTCGCTACCGTCGATGCACGAATATTCCCGTGACAAGAATATTTCATGACCAAACGAATATTCTCCGACAACAATGAGTATTTTATAACCACTTGTTTATTTAAAATATTTGCGCATTTTCCCCATAACTAACCACATTAATCAAATCAACCCTTACTATTTCAAAATAATAAATAGAGAAAATTAAATCTTCATTTATAAAAAGTTGGGGCCTTACACGATTGGTCGGAGAATATTCGTTTTAATAGAGATTATTCATACGACGACACAATCATTGGTGGACCCCACAAACGAAATTATTGTCGGAGTTAGAAAACGACAAAATTATCTTTTTATAAAAATAACGGCGAAAGTTTTACCGTTAAACTGTTGAAATACCCGGTGGTAAAAGAACAAAAAAACGATGTCTGGCGTGGTTGCATAGTAGTACACGATATTGATTATTGATGCTTACGTGAGAAGTCACTCAGTTATACTCAATTATTTGCTCTGATGAATTTTTGCATAATATCTCTCATATTATTGATTCAATTATTGTCACAGTATCATCTGCATAATATTTTATATTATTAAATCAATAATTGAGACGACAAAGTTATTCATATTATTATTTTTAATAATGACAATATCTAGAAAGTTCTGTCAAGGAGAGGTTTGGTCACCTAATTGCGCGCTAATAGGGAGAAATCCTTATCGAAAAGCCCCATCTTTCCTGGGAATGATCTGGTTGTTAAATATTGTGAGTTATAATATTAATGATGAATAAGTTCGTGTTGATTAAAGAAGAAATTGATAGTTCCATTGTGTTGGGATTATTAGTGTTAGTGGAAATCAACATTTATTTCGATAATAATTGATGTTTGGAGGTTAAATTGACCAATCGGGTAATTAATAGGATAAATGAGCAATTAATTGCTATTAATTCACATGCTTATAACTATTTGTTCACATGTGTGTACTATTGATTCACATGCATGTACTATTAGGGGAGGTGATGCAAGATTGATAATACTTGCATGACTAAATTAAAAATGGAGGTATAGATGAAGGTACTATACTGTAACTATTTTTTTCACATGTATATAACTATTGATTCACATTAATGTATTATTGATTCACATTCATGTACTATTAGGGGAGGTGGTGCAAGTTTGATAATACTTGCAGGACTAAATTAAAAATGAAGGAAAAGATGAAGGTATTATACTGTAATATTTTGAGCCCCAAAACGTGCAATTATCGAAACTATATTTTCCTATAAATAGAAGATCATTCTTTTTTCATTATCACCAATTCACTTAGACTCACAAGAGCAATTATAGAGAAAGAAGCTATAGAGAGAAAGAAGAAGAGAAGTCTGCTACTTCACTATTCCCATATCCAGTCTTCTTCTGAGGTAAGGGATATTATTTTTTTCAGTATTCATAAGGAATAATATTTTCTTCCATACTCTGTAGTATGTGAGTAATATTATTTCGTCTCGTATTCCTGATTATACCCTCATTTTGTTAAAGTATTGCTTCTATACTCCATGAAATTAGTAGAATATCCTTGAAATTTGTGCTTCATCTAGTATCATTTCACAAGGATATTTTCTGCACATTCTTGTTAAATTTCAAGCTTTTCATATCGGAGTACTGTCCATGAGTAGTATTTATTCATACGGTACTATTCACAAAGTACTATTCACAAAGTACTATTCATAAAGTACTATTCATGAGTACTATTCACAAAGTACTATTCGTGGGGTACTATTCACTCGGGTACTAATTATTCATGACAAAAATTGATTTCTTTGGTGTCCAAATCATTTTTGATAAAATATTATTCTTGAATTTTACTCCACAAAGCAATATCATGTTGACAATTTGGACATTATTGAATTCTGGATAAATTAAATTATAAATCTTTAAAAATTTATCCTTTGCTTTCTTTTAATTAAATTCTTATATCATTGTCATCATCCTCATACTTATATTGTGATAAAAGTCATCTATGGCTTACGTGCGTAGATGTACTATTGATTGGTATGATTATGACTAGGGATTATTCGGTATAATCAAGACCGTAATGTTACAAATGATGTGGTAAAAGTCCTCATTGGCCCGTAGTGCATTGATGGACAATTGTTGGTATGATCATGACCATTAATGATTACATGAACATCCTTGGCTCGTAGTGCAGGGATGATTCGATGATGTGGTTTATTTATTAATCTGAGTCTCAACGATAAAGTTGATGAAAAACTTTTTAAATCATAGAAGATAGTAGATATCATGCTCTACTTGACTCTTCTAATGGATTGCTTGTTCCGCTACAGCTAAACTTGATGTTTATTGTATTTTTATCAGTTTAACATTGTTGAAGGCTAACGATAATTTATTCTGCATTATCTTAGTCATAATATTTCTTACTGGGCTAGTTGAGCTCACCCATTTGCTTTCATTGTTCTCTTCAGGAAATGAGAACGCAGCCGGGACTAGTCGGGGAACAGAGTGACGGTCCGAGATGGTGGCTATAGTAGTCCTCATTATTTTATGAAATAGTGTGATAATAAATGTAATGAGGACTTCATTTGAGTTTGAATACTGTCTTTGAGACAATATTCGTGTAAAAACTCTAAGCTACCCTATTGTCCTATTATATAAAAGAAGTTTGTATTTGATTTATGTACCATGTATTTGGCGACTCAGAATGGGTGATGTATACCTATTTTGGGTGCAACACAATATTCGTACGACGACACAATCATTGGTAGACCCCACAATGGAATTACTGTCGAAGTGAGAAAATGACAGAAATAACTTTTTATATAAATAACGGCAAAAGTTTTACCGTTAACTGTTTGAATACCCGGTGATAAAAATACAGTAATACGCGTGGTTGCATAGTAGCACACGGTATTGATTATTGATGCTTACGTGAGAAGTCACTCAGTTTTATTCAATTATTATCATAGTATTTGTTGCATAGTATCTCACATTATTGATTCAATTATTGTCATAATATTTAATATTATTAAATCAATAATTGAGACAACAAAGTTATTCATAATATTATTTGCATTACTGGCGATGACTAGAAAATTCTGTCGAGGAAAGAGGTTTGGTCACCTAATTGCGCGCCAATAGGGATAAATCTTTATCGGAAAGCCCCCTTTTTCCTAGGAATGATCTGGTTGTTAATATTGTGAGTTATAATATTAATGATGAATGTTATTAAAAATGTGTTTTGTGAAGCCAAGTTAATTGAGATAAATAGAGGGGATTTTTATGAAGTATTTGTTGTAAATTTGGCTTATTACATGAACCCCCACTTTCTCATTTTTCAAAATCATCGGTAGAAAGTTATCTTAATTTTTTTATTACTTATATATATAAGTTATATATATATATATATATATATATATATTATTAGTTTTGTTTTTTTTTTATGAAAAATAGAATATATTATATTTTATTATGCATAGTGTTGCATAGTGTGTGCAAGGTACTGCATAGGAAAAAAAAATTCAAAAGTTTCAGCCGACAAATTCGCCCGTGAATTTGTCCTGTGTAGTCCGTGATTTTTCTTTTTAAATAGTACCATGCCATTCTCTTATAAATAGGATGCTCAGTTTAGAAATGAAAATCACACCAGAATCAGAGAATTCTTCTTCTATAATATTTAGCGTATTTCTTTAGAGTTTAAGGAAGCTTTGAGTGTAGAAAATAGTATAAGTTTTCTTCAAGAATATCTCCGCTATACCATTCAGAATTGCTCTCTTTTTGAGGTAAGGGGTATTATTTATTTCATATTCGCTAACGATATTATTTTTCGTATTCGTAAGGAATTTTATTTTCGTTCAATATTCGTAAGGAATATTATTTTCGTTCAATATTCGTAATGAATATTATCTTCGTTCAATATTCGTAGGAATATTATTTTCGTTCAATAGTTGTAAGTGATATTATTTGTCAATACTCGTAAGAAATAATATTTTCTTCCATACTCTATAGTATGTAAGTAATATTATTTCGTTTCAGATTCTGAATTATACACTCATTTTGTTAAGTATTGCTTCTATACTCCTTGAAATTAGTAAAATATCCTTGAAATTTGCATTTCATCTAGTATCGATTCACAAGGATTTTTTTTGAACATTCTTGTTAAATTTTAAGTTTTTCATGCCGGAGTACTATTCATGGGTACTATTCATACGTACGACACTATTCATGAAGTACTAATCATGGGGTACTATTCACGAAATACTATTCACGAGGTACTATTCACTAGGGTACTATTCACCTGGGGTACTATTCATGACAGACATTGATTTCTTTTCTGTCCAAATTATTTTTGATATAATATTATTCTTGAATTTTACTCTACAAAGCAGTTATCATGTTGACAATTTGGACATTTTTAAACTTTGGATAAATTAAAAAGCTTTAATATTTATCCTTGATTTCGTTTGATTGATGTTTATATCATTGTCACCATCCTCATGCTTATATTGATCAAAGTTCTCATCGGCTCATAGTGTATTGATGAACAGTTGTTGGTATGATCATGACCATGGGTTCTCTCCGGACAAGGGTGCAAAGATGAATTGTTGTTTGGCATGATCATGACCACTTGATGGAAACTTGTTGTTTATTGTATTATATCAGTTGTTATACTGTTGAAGACTAAGGATAATTTATTCTACATTATCTTAGTCATAATATTCTTTATTGGGCTAGTTGAGCTTACCCTTTTCTTTCATTATTCTCTTCAGGAAATGAGAGTATAGGTAGGACTAGTAAGGGAATGGAGTGATGGTCCAAGATGACTGCTATAGTAGTCCTCACTATTCTATAAGAATAGTGTGATAATAATTGTGATGAGGACTTATTTTGAGTTTGGATATTGTCTAGGAGATAATATTTGTATTAAAACTCACAGCTTATATTTTGTCGTATTCTGCACGACACTTAACAGTTGTTTAAATTAAGTTTGAATTTAGATTATGTACCATGTATTTGGCGACTCAGAATGGATTGTGTATACCTATTTTGGGGGCGTCACAAGTAGTGCATGGATAATTCGTGGATGTGATAATAATGAATATCCTTGGCCCGTAGTGCATGGATAATTCATGGATGTGATACTAACGAATATCCTTGGCCCGTAGTGCATGGATAATTCGTGGATGTGATACTAACGAATATCCTTGGCCCATAGTGTATGGATAATTCGGTGATGTGGATTATTTATTTTATAGACAAATGATGTGGTAAAAATTCTCTTTGGCTTACGTGCAAAGATGAATTAATGTTACAGACAAATGATGTGGTAAAAGTCATCTTTGGCCCGTAGTGCAAAAATAGACTGTTAATTATTGGTTTTACAGTTATATGTCTTTGGCCGTAGTGCAAAGATGAATTTAATGGCATAATTATAAACATAAACTGTAAATTGGTATAACCTTGAGCTTTGTCTTTCAGGTAAAAACAGGTGGTGAAAGTTCTCTTTGTCTTGGGTACAACAAAGAACTATTGATGGGTATTACAGGGATGAAATATTAATGATGAACTTTTAAATAATAGAAGATAGTAGACATCATGCTTTACTTGACTCTTCTAATGAATTGTTGATTCCGCTGCTATTATGGTTGAAAACTTTTATCATCTACCATAAGTTCTTAATATATGATTTATTACTGATGAAGGCTATTGATAATTTAATTATCTTAAATCATGAAATTCTTTGCTGGGCTATTTGTGCTCACCCTTTTGTTTCATAATCCCTTTCAGGAAATAAAAGTGTAGCTGGGACTAGCAGAGAGAACATACGTATAAAGTGGTGTTTCAAATTAGTCGAAATCCTAATCAAATTATGAGCATAATAATTGTACTGAGAACATAAAATGTGTGTGACATATTTTATATATCATTTAATAGTTATATTTGGTGAACCAAATAGGGGGATGCGAACTCGAATTTGAAAGCGTCAAAATGCACTCCATTAGAATGAGGAGGACATAAATCTTCTCGTGTTCCTTTGGGGACTTGAAATATTTGTTGTTGTACTTTATATGGCATTGTAATAATTTGAGTATGAATATTGTCGTATTATATACGTAACAATATTTGTATTGAAACTCACAGCTTATGTGTTGTCGTATTTTGCACGACAGTTCAACAGTTATATAAATTAAGTTTGTATTTGAATTTTGTACCATATATTTGGCGACTCAAAATGGGTTGTGTATACCTATTTTGGGGGCGTCACAATATTTATGTGTAAATATTATGTTTATTGCGCATATTTGTTGCGTTCGTCCCCTTAGGACTTGACCAAATACATTTAGTTTCCTATTGGAAGCTGTGGTGGGTCCATTCATGCACGCACCCTTATTTATTATTGCATGGTGTTTTGGATGGACCAAAAAAGGGTTGATATTTAATTATTTTGGAGACAGGCTTTCACTTTGTGATAGAGACATGAGATAAAATAATTATGAGAAGGCAAGTGCAATATTCCCAATTTTATCATTAGATCGATGTAGTAGGAATCATTGATGTAATGTTTTTGGTATTATTGTATTTATATTGAAGCCTTGTAAGGAAATGTAATTTTGCACTTGTTCTTCAATTAATTGATTTTATCTCCCAACGTACAATTAAATTATCAATAGTTTGTTTCATAAATCTTGACCTTATTTTTGTTGTAATGGGCTATTTGGATTTTTCTCATATAAAATAAAATTAATCATAATTTTTTATTTTATGGCATGGAATGATGATTTAGAGCTTAGAAATTTTTAGATTTCTATCCATAAACTAAATAATTGTGATTAATTAGGATTTAATGACAAAATTATTATGTGTGTGCTAATATTCATATTTCGTGCAACCTTATTGTAGTAAAATGGCCTCTAAAAATGGGACTACTGACCTTAACAAAGCTGAAAAATTAGATGATAAAAATTATTATCATAGGTATAAGAAAATTCAATATTTGCTTAATAAGTTAGATGTGCTTGAAATATCAACTACCACTATGGTACCGCCTGAGGAGGGCACCACCATACAACACCGTCGAGACAAATAAACCTATGATGAATGGGTCAAAAAGGATCGTTGTGTGCGCTTTACCATGTTAAGTAGCATGCACAACGACCTTATTGGCGAATTTGAGTCCTGCAAAACTGCAATGGAAATGTGGGATATGCTTAAGAAGTCCTATGGTGGGACTGCTGCTGTAACGTCCCCAAATCAGGTTCCCTTGAACCTTAGACCTGGTACATCATGGTACTACCTTCATCTCAATACATACAATCTTTATACATAATTTAATGAACACAACTTTGACTTAATACCAATTAATACATTAATTCTTCTATTCCAGAATCTATAACCTTCACAGTCTGCTATTACATCTGTAGATTTTTCATGATCTAACTTATTCATCTCAAACTATAAACAATATATTTCATATTGATAGAATAATTGCGAGTATTCATTAACTCACATACAAATTTAAATATTCTTTTGTGCAATGTTCTTCAACTTCACATCTATAATATGTAATATTTACATTCATCTAACATAGCTAGAAACCATGAAAATAAATGTTCTAGCATTTAACATTTCCAAGTATAATTAATATAAAGAGATTACACCAATGTTTTAGTTCGTTACTATAGCACAAACCATCTTCAATCACTATTTCTTCTCGTGATCCTTTGTCTATCATGAATCCTTTGACATTATGGTCATATGTTAATATCGACGGTGTGAGTATAAAGTATAACTTGTTTAAAACTTGCTGAGCATTTTGTAGCTCATCCTTGCAAAATATCATTTTTTCTTTGTAGTACAAATGATATTCCCGGTTGTTCCAGTACTCGCTCTTGTGGTTAGAAAGACTCTACTAGTTTGAAGTTTTACTGTGTTGGACTTGGTTACATATTTACAGACTATGATGTAATAATTTAATTTTGAATTATGTAATCAGATTTGAAAATATGTAATATATTATTAGTTTTGTCAATTGCTTAGTTTTACATTCTTAGAGAAGATAGAAAGAAGTACAATATCTATATGAACTATACATCTGAATCAGGGTATTGAATGATCTTGGGAGTTATGTAAGCACTGAGGTTGAGCCCCTCAGTTCCAAGAACAATCTTATCATTAATATTGTGAATGTCAGATAGATAAGAATTATTGATATGAAAGAAATATCTGTGACATTATAAATCTATACATCCAAGTGAGGGTATCCATATACAGTAATTGTTCTGACGAGAACTAACATCTCTTATGGGATATTGTGTGTATCGACCCCAAAATTTAAATAATTTAATTCTCGACTTCGGTCGTTAACAATACATTCAACCTCTAATTTTACATTATAAAACGATAATACAACCATTGAAAATTTGCGGAATAATTAAAATTTTCTATTACAAACTATTCCCGTTCCCAAGACTTTCAACCTTTACATCTAAATATCTCAGAAACATTTTAATACTACAAGAGTTTACATCGCAAATGATATTACAATTCAACATTAATACATTATTCGGAACCTTAAACATGGTTCAAATAATAATAACTCAGCCAAAGTGTATAAATCTTCAAGTATCACATTTGATTCATGTCTTTTAAGTAACACATAACTTTACCTTGAATCTTAAACCTGCAAAAGTGGTTATTTGCAAGGTTGAGCTCGACAGCCCATCAAAATCTAACAGTTTTCATGCATCATATAGCACATAATAACATGCTCCATATACATCTCATAAACATTGGACTAACATAATATACATTAATTCATATAACAAGTATAGAGATTGAGTTCCTTACTCAATCAGAATTCATTACTCAATCATCGTAGTCATAAATTGACTTTGACGTTTTACACTTTTAACATATATACAACACATCATGCTCTTTGTAATAAAGATTTAAAACAGTTAATCATCAAGTTCACAAAGCAAACAGGAACTGAAAGACTTGCCTTGATCGTGGTTTACCAATAATAGTTTAACAGCTTACAGTTATCTGCACTTCACATGCCCTACACAATTATATAATCATGCACATCAAATATTAATCACATAGCAACGCATAGTAGTTGTAATATAAACTTTAATCTACATCCTATAACCCTTCCTATTAATCAATACACAATGTTCAATTTGATTGTGTTAATTTTAGACTTATATCTCACTATATTTCTTCTTAGTCAACTCGAAGTTCATTCAAGTGTTTAAATCTTGCTAGGAATCATTATTGGTTTTATATTAACCCCATTTAATATCTTATAATATTTATTTCATTTGACTTAATACACTTTTTACGTTCATTAACACTTGTCACGGCGTTTCGACGTCCATTCGTCACACGCCCGATTCGTCTCTCTTGTGTGTGCTTAGTATGCTTATACAACTTATCTAATACATCATTTATTAATGTTAAGCATTATTATATTTACTAATATTCATGTTTTATAACTTAGGACAACATCTTTTATCGTCAGGTGCACTACACTTGCATACGTGCATGCCCGACGCCCTCCGATTGCCTCCTAATACACATCAGTCCCATAAATGACCATTTTGACCCCTGTTCCCGACCTTAAATTTAAAAACTTAAAGAACGAAAGTTGTAGGTCTACTCGTCCTCGTTCCGGATCATCTTGAATCACCTCATTCGGAGTCCATATATAAAGGTATGGTCGTTTTACTAAAGGAGGTCAAAATTATCTGGCCCTGACCACTATTAGGTCTTTTGCGGCGCCCAAATAGCCTAGGGGCCGTCTGCTTGGCGCCCTTAGCGATGAGGGTACGCATTTTTTCTTTCCGCTTTCTTTATTCTTTACGAATTTTGACCCTTTCTCCTTCCAACCTTCATAACTTGAGTTATACACACCCAAATCAGTCCGTTTTCGACTCTATGGATTCGTAATTCATAGAACTACAACATACTAGAATTATAACAATTTACAGAAACATTAACCAACCTATATCTTGACCCAAAACACATGTTCATACTAAACTTTCATGTTTTAATATATTTAGCGAATTCATTCACTACGAATTCGTTTCTTAACCAAATATATTCATTCAACTTGCGTTCTTTTTGTTTCTTATCGTATTAACACAATCCATCACCAATTTTACAATTATACTATGAATTAAACATCAATTTTATATCAGAATAAGCCATATTCATACTCACATTCACTATAAATGATTTCTTTTCTTTTTGAACGTAATTCATCTAAATTAATATCCCAAATCCTTGTCTAGATGTTAGTTATAACATCATAATTACATGTAAACACAATCAAACACTATATATAATAACAATTCATCAAATTTGGATTACAGAGGTTTGAAACTCTAGAACATAAACTCTTATATACAAAACATTCATATACATAGAACTAAAGTTTTAGATATTATACCTTCAATTGCTTGAATAATCCTTGATAGAAAACAAAGAAGTGAATTCACATAACTTTTGTTCTCAACTCTCTCTCTATTTCTTTCTCTCTATTTTCCTCTATTCTTCTCTCCCACTATCCTCAGGCTTAGGCCAACACCTTACGTAAAAAATAAAACAGACGCAATAAACCCAAACAAAAACGTAAAAACTGATGTACTATTAAATATAATAATTACATATCAGTTACAAAAATATTTAATATATTATATTATATTATATTTTTTAATTCAAAAGCGATAAGGCTTTGTTTGGTAAAACCAATTAAAATAATGACTTAATCATTCCTTAAGATTTGTTTGGCAAAACAAGATTAAAATAAGAATTTAAAAAGCTCTAAGGCTTTATTTGGTAAAACCAAATTAAAACTCTTTTAATTTATTTTCATAAGTCATTTATAATATAGTTTATTATCACACTTTATTTAAATAAATTCTCATATTCAAATTAAATTAAATCTAATAACAATTTATTAAATCAATTTACCACAAAAAACCTATACAATAAAATTATAATTTTCATTATAATTATAATTATAATTTTATTTAATAAATTAACACATCACTTTAATTACAAAATCAAATTAAAATAACATTATAATAATTCATTTAATCATAATATAGTTTCAACTTAATTTTAATTACACAATATTTATAGGATTAATTTCCCTTGCCACCAAATTCCTTATCGTGACTAATTTCTTTTATTTCCTTTAATAGTTTAATCAACTATTAAATCTCATAAAAAATAATTTCTTCATACCAAAACACATAATTCAAAATATATACACCTCATAATAAGACTTTTAATTATTAAATTCTTATTTTAATAATTTATGAAAATTTGGGTTGTTACATTCTTCCTCCCTTATAAGGATTCCGTCTTCGGAATTACCAAAACCCTACCTTACTCAGGTTTTCATCAAATCTCTTTTAAAAAAACTTTAAAAAAATTATCGTTGAATAACTCAACTTCAACACATTACCTTAATATAGATTTTTATATTTCCTACTACATTCATTTCTTCAATAAAGTTTAGGTATTATTTCATAACTTTGACTTGAACTCAATTATATTTTGAGTATTATATATTCTTTAACCAATTCATTTTCTTTAAGGATCGTTATCATAAACACTCGAGATATTACATGTAAGACCCCAACTTTTATGAATAAAGATTAATTTTTCTCAAAATATATTTTTGAATATTATGGTGTGAAATTGATATAATGTTATAGTTGTGGGTAATATTTACAAATTTTGCAAAGTAAGCAAGTTGTTATAAAATATTCGATTGGTCGGGGAATATTCGTTTTAACAGGGAATATTCGTACGATGACACAATCATTGGTGGACCCCACAACAAAAGTATTGTCGGAGTTAGAAAATGACAAAAATGTCTTTTTATAAAAATAACGGCGAAAGTTTTACCGTTAAACTGTTGAACTACCCGGTGGTAAAAATACAGTAATACGCGTGGTTGCATAATAGCACACGATATTGATTATTGATGCTTACGTGAGAAGTCACTCAGTTATACTCAATTATTGCTATAATAATTGCTGCATAATATCTCTCATATTATTGATTCAATTATTGTCATAGTATCATCTGCATAATATTTTATATTTTTTAAATCAATAATTGAGATGACAAAGTTATTCATATTATTATTTGCAATATTGACGATGTCTAGAATGTTCTGTCGTGGAAAGGGGTTTGGTCACCTAATTGCGCGCTAGTAGGGAGAAATCCTTATCAGAAAGCCCCCTCTTTCCTGGGAATGATCTGGTTGTTAAATATTATGAGTTATAATATTAATGATGAATAAGTTGTGTTGATTAAAGATGAAATTTTTGATAAAAAATATTTTCACTGTGTTGGGATTATTTGTGTTAGTGAAAATCGACATTTATTTCGATAATAATTGATTTCTGGAGGTTAAATTGACCAATCGGGTAAATAATCGGATAAATAAGCAATTAATTGTTATTAGTTCACATGCATATAACTATTTGCTCATGTGAATGGAACTATTGGTTCACATGCATTACTATTAGGGGAGGTGGTGCAAGATTGATAATACTTAAAGGATTAAATTAAAAATAGAGGAAAAGGTGAAGGTACTATACTGTAATAATTCAAGCCCCAAAACGTGCAATTATCGAAACTATGTTTTCCTATAAATAGAAGCTCATTCTTCTTTCAATCTCACCAATTTACTAAGACTCACAAGAACAATTATAGAGAGCGAAGCTATAAAGAGAGAAGCTATAGAGAGGAAGAAGAAGAGTATTCTACTACTTCACTATTCTAGTATCCAATCTTCTTCTAAGGTAAGGGATATTATTTTTGATCAGTATTCATGAGAAATAATATTTTCTTCCATACTCTGTAGTATGTGACTAATATTATTTCGTCTCGTATTCTTGATTATACCATCATTCTGTTAAAGTATTGCTTTTATACTCCGTAAAATTAGTAGAATATCCTTAATATTTGCGCTTCATCCAATATCTTTTCATGGAAACATTATTCTGAGCATTCTTGATAATTATTGATCTTTTCATGTCGGAATACTATTCATGGGTACTATTCATAAAGTACTATTCACGGGGTACTATTCACAAAGTACTATTCATGGGTACTATTCACAAAGTACTATTCTCGGGTACTATTCACTTGAAGTACTATTCATGACAAAAATTGATTTCTTTTCGATCCAATTCATTTTTGATACAATATTTTTCTTGAATTTAACTCCACAAAGAAATATCATGTTGATAATTTGGATATTATTGAATTATGAATAAATTAAATTATAAATCTTTAAAAATGTATCATTTGTTTCCTTTTAATTGAATTCTTATATCAATTTCATCATCCTTATGCTTATATTGTGATGAAAGTAATCTTTGGCTTACGTGCATAGATGGACTATTGATTGGTATGATTATGACCAGGGATCATTCGGTATAATTATGACTCGTAATGTTACAAATGATGTGGTAAAATTCCTCATTGGCCCGTAGTGCATTGATGGACAATTGTTGGTATGATCATGACCATCAGTGATTACACGAATATCCTTAGCCCATAGTGGATGGATAATTCGTGGTTGTGATACTAATGAATATCCTTGGCCTATAGTGCATGGATAATTCAGTGATGTGGATTATTTGTTAATCTGAGTCTCAGCTATAAAGATTATTATAAACTTTTTAAATCATATAAGATAGTAGATATCATAATCTACTTGACTCTTTTAATGGATTGCTTATTCCGCTGCAGTTAAACTTGATGTTTATTGTATTTTATCAGTTTAACACTGTTGAAGGCTAACGATAATATATTCTGCATTATCTTAGTCATAATATTTCTTACTGGCCTAGTTGAGCTCACCCTTTTGCTTTCATTGTTCTCTTCAGGAAATGAGAACGTAGCCGGAACTAGTCTTGGAACAGAGTGACGGTCCGAGATGGTGGCTATAGTAGTCCTCACTATTTTATGAAATAGTGTGATAATAAATGTAATGAGAACTTCATTTGAGTTTGAATACTGTCTATGAGACAATATTCATGTAAAAACTCTAAGCTACGCTGTTGTCGTATTGTATAAAAGAAGTTTGTATTTGATTTATGTACCATGTATTTGGCTACTCAGAATGGGTGATGTACACCTATTTTGGGGGCGGCATAATTGGTATCGAAGCTTAGAGATATGATCCCTGGCTAAGATGTGAGACTAGAACTAGGAGGAGAGAGTCGGGAAATTCCTTCGCTAGTATGACCTACCTAAGTTTATTTGGTATTTATTTGGTCGGTCAGAGTATAAGGATAATATGTGACATGTCAATTAACCCTTGTTTTGTGGCAGTATTTAAAAATGGCATCCAAAAATGTTGAGATAAGCAATGAAACACATGAGACCGTTGAGTCACCAACGATCAATACCAAAGATAATTTGTATCAGGTTGGCAATAATCCTCAGGAAAATAATAACGCTGACCAAATGATGAACGATGGGATGTTCAGAGGCTTTATGCAATTCATGCAACATTAGGCGAGAACGACTCCTGTTCAAAATGCAAGTGGAAACACTAGCAACTCTCGGAAGGTCACCGCTAAACTGTTTAAGGAGTTGGGACTACCAGAGTTTATGGCAGAGCCAAAACCACTTAAGGCGGAGACGTGGATAAAGGAGATCACTAAGATATTTGATGTCTTGGGATGCTCCGAGGAGCAAAAGTTCCCTTTTCCACCTTCATGTTGAGAGGAGAGGCAGATTACTGGTGGGAATCTATAAAGCGTACTCAACCTGCCGCACTGAAGATGTCTTGGGAGATGTTCCAAGAACTATTCTACGACAAGTACTTTCCCAAAAGTATTCGTCACATGAAAGAGGTAGAGTTTATCAAGCTGGAGCAAAACAATATGACTGTGTCACAGTACGAAGCTAAGTTTGTCGAGTTGTCCCAGTATGCATCCCAATTGGTTGATAATGAGGAGAGAATGACGTGGATGTTTCTAAGAGGTTTGAAACCTAAGATACGTTAATACCTAATTCCTCACAATTTGTGTTTGTATTCAGATGTTGTAAATATGGCTTAGTTATTGGAGTGCGATAATGAGTCAACCCAACTAAGAGAGAGCAACCGGCAAATCGATAATACCAGTGGTAACAGTCATCGAAGCGGTGACAACAAACGTGGAGGGAATCAACATGCCAAAAATGGTAACCACTTTGGTGGTAGTCATGGCCAAGATAATAAAAGTAAAAATTTTAAGAAGAGAAAATTCAATAATGATGGAAAGACGTCAGCACCATCACCTATTGTTAAGGAAGGAGAACGACCACCGGTCGTATGTTACAAATGCAAAGGGGAAGGACATGAGTCCAAAGCATGTTACAATTGTGGAAGAGAATGTCACCTAGCCCGATTTTGTCGTGCACCAAAGTCAAGTCCAGCTGGGATGGAGGCATCAAAGGCCGTCCCAGACAAGACAAAACTGGTAGTTCAAGGGAAAGCATTTGTCTTAACCTCCCAAAAAGTGAGGAATCCGAATGAGGTGATCACGAGTAAGCTAATCATAAACTCTAGCGAAGTATATACCTTATTTGATACCGGTTCTACCCATTCTTTTATTTCTTCTACTTGCGCTCAACGTTTAAATTCAACTCTGGAGAAATTAGACTTTGACTTATCTGTTGAAACTCTGTTGGGAGAAACCTTCATTACATCCACTATTTATAAGTCTTGTTTGATTCAAATTGGCAACCGTACGTTACCTGTCGATCTTATCTCTTTGAAAATACTTGCATTTGATGTGATTTTAGGAATTGATTGGTTAACCACTCATCATGCAAAAATTGATTATTTTCGAAAGATTGTTAGTTTTCATATTCCTAACCAACCTATTATGCGAATTCAAGCAACCAAACCACTAAAGTCAATCACTGTCATATCAAACCATAAAGCTATTCGTTTATTGAAAAACGGATGTCAAGCTTTCTTAGCCATTGTCACAGATTTAAACAAAAATACGTCAGATTTGAATGATATTTCTATTGTTAATAAATTTCATGACGTATTCCCTAAAGAACTTCCTGGCCTACCCCAAGAGCGTGAAATCATGTTTGGTATTTACCTTGAACCCGGTGCAAAACCCATTTCCAAAGCCCCATATCGAATGGCTCCTATTGAACTTCATAAGTTAAAAACCCAACCACAAGAATTGTTAGATATCGGTTTCATTCGTCCCAGTACGTCCCCTTAGGGTGCTCTTGTTCTATTTGTGAAGAAGAAAGATGGAAGTATGCGACTTTGTATTGACTATCGAGAGTTGAATCATGTCACCATCAAAAAATAGGTACCCATTACCTCGCATTGATGACCTGTTTGACTAGTTGCAAGGTGTTAAATTCTTTTCAAAGATTGATCTTCGTTCTGGATATCATCAGTTAAAGATTAAAATCGATGACATTCCAAAGACTGCTTTCAGAACTCGATACGGGCATTATGAATTCCTAGTCATGTCTTTAGGATTGACTAATGCTTCTGTTGCCTTCATGGATATGATGAACCGAGTATTCAAGGAATATTTGGATCACTTTGTGGTCGTCTTTATTGATGACATCCTCATTTACTCCAAAAGCCGTGAAGATCATGAGCAATACTTGAGGCTGATACTCCAAAAGCTTCGTGAAAATAAGTTATATACCAAGTTGAAGAAATGAGAGTTCTGGCTTGAGGAAGTAGCATTCCTTGAGCACGTGATATCAAATCATAGAATATCTGTTGACCCAACAAAGATTGAAGCAATTCAAAGCTGGGACCAACCTAAGTCAGTGACTGAAGTACGTAGCTTTCTCGGCTTAGCTGGTTATTATCGGAGATTCGTAGAAGGGTTTTCTTGAATCACTACTCTATTAACTCAGCTGACTCAGAAAGATACAAAATTTGGTTGGAGTGAGGAATGTGAGAAGAGTTTTCAAGAACTCAAGAGGAGACTTATTTCAGCACCTGTTCTGACAATACCATCTGGTTCGGAGGGATTTGTCATATACAACGATGCTTCCGACAAAGGTTTAGGATTTATTCTCATGTAACATGGGAAAGTCATAGCTTATGGCTCACAACAACTCAAAGAATATGAGAGGAATTATCCTACTCATGATCTAGGGTTGACAGTTGTCGTTTTCGCACTTAAAATCTGGAGGCATTACCTGTATGCAGAGAAACTGAAGATATATATAGATCATAAAAGTCTCAAATATTTCTTCACCCAAAAGGAGCTCAACATGCGACAATGACGTTGGCTTGAGCTATTGAAAGATTACAATCATACCATTCAATACCATCCTAGAAAAGAAAACGTAGTAGCTGACGCATTGAGTAGAAGATCTTATGCGAGTACGAGTGCGATATTTTCAAAGCAAAGGCCCATTTTGTATGACTTACAAAGTATGGAGATAGAGTTAAAGACTCCAGGGACCCATGTGATGATGGCGAATATACGAGTAGAACCAACTTTAATCGATAAAGTTAAAGATGCTCAAGCTACAGATCTGAAGCTGATGCGTATGAGGAAGAAAGTGCAAGAAGGTGATATTCCGGAAGTAAGAATCGATGAAGAAGGAATACTTCGAGTTAACTCCAGACTTTGTGTTCCTAATGATTCTGACTTGAAGTATAAAATCATGATGGAGGCGCACAACACACTGTTTGCAATCCATCTTGGGAGTACCAAAATGTATCGTGATCTTCGACATACATTTTGGTGGAGAAATATGAAGAGAGAGATAGCGGGTTTTATCTCAAGGTGTCTAACTTGTCAACGAGGAGAATCAAGTGCCAAAAGGTCCATTACAACCACTTGAAATTATAGAATGGAAGTGGGAGCACATTACCATGGATTTCTTTACTGGTCTTCCTAAGGTTTCTCAAGGCATAAATGCGATTTGGGTCATTGTTGATAGATTAACCAAGTCTGCTCATTTTTTATCGAAACGAGAAACTTATACACTTGAACGTCTTGCTCGTATGTATAGAAACGAGATTGTAAGATTGCATGGTATGCCAGTATCCATAGTTTCTGATCGAGACCCAAGATTTACTTCATGATTTTGGGTTAGTTTGCAAAAAGCTATGGGCACGAATTTATGATTTAGTTCGGCATATCATCCTCAAACGGACGGACAGTCGGAGAGGACTATTTAAACTCTTGAAGATCTATTAAGACTCCGTGTCCTTGACTTTAAAGGAAGTTAGGACAAGTTTTTTCCATTGGTGGAATTCTCCTACAACAATAGTTATCAAGAAAGTATTGGCATGGCTCCATTCGAGGCGTTGTATGGACGCAAGTGTCGTTCTCTAGTATGCTGGGACGAGGTGGGTGAAGAAATGTTGTTGGGACCAGAATTGGTACGTATGACTATAGAGAAGATTCAAATGATCCGGAAACGTATAAAAACCTCACAAGATCAACAAAAGAGTTATGTTGATCTTCATCGAAAGGACATGGAATTCAATGTTGGAGATCATGTGTTATTACGTGTTGGTCCATGGAAAGGAGTTACAAGATTAGGAAAGAGAGGAAAGCTCAATCCTCGATTCATTGGCCCATTTGAAATCCTTGACCGAGTAGGAACTGTGGCCTATCGACTCGCCTTACCGCCAAGTATGTCTCATGTTCATAACGTTTTTTGTATATCTATGTTACATAAATATGTGAAAGACCCAAACCACATTATTGAATTAGAACCGGACGAGATAGCGAAAGATTTAACATATGAAGAGGTACCTGTTAAAATCTTGGATAAGAATGATCATATTCTATGCTCCAAGGTTATACCTCAAGTCAAAGTTTTTTGGAGAAACCATGATGTTGAGGAAATGACCTGGGAGTTAGAATCTGAAATGAAGTCAAGGTATCCTCACCTTTTCGACATACCATGTACGTACCCTAATTTCGAGGATGAAATTTCATAAGAATGAGAGGTTGTAAGACCCCAAATTTTATGAATAAAGATTAATTTTTCTCGAAATATATTTTTGAATATTATGGTGTGGATTTGATATAATGTTATAGTTGTGGGTAATATTTATAAATTTTGCAAAGTAAGCAAGTTGTTATAAAATATTCGATTGGTCGGGGAATATTCATTTTAACAGGGAATATTCGTACGATGGCATAATCGATGGTGGACCCCATAACGAAAGTATTGTTGGAGTTAGAAAACGACGAAAAATGCCTTTTTATAAAAATATCGACGAAAGTTTTACCGTTAAACTGTTGAACTATTTGGTGGTTAAAGTACAGTAATACACGTGGTTACATAGTAGCACACGATATTGATTATTGATGCTTATGTGAGAAGTCACTCAGTTATACATAATTATTGCTACAATAATTGCTGCGTAATATCTCTCATATTATTGATTCAATTATTGTCATATTATCATCTGCATAATATTTTATATTTTTTAAATCAATAATTGAGATGACAAAGTTATTCATATTATTATTTGCATTATTTATGATTTCTAGAAAGTTATATCGAGGAAAGGGGTTTGGTCACCTAATTGCGTGCCAGTAGGGAGAAATCCTTATCGGAAAGCCCCCTCTTTCCTGGGAATGATCTAGTTGTTAAATATTATGAGTTATAATATTAATGATGAATAAGTTCGTATTGATTAAAGATGAAATTGTTGATAAAAAATATTTCCATTGTGTTAGGATTATTTGTGTTAGTGGAAATCGACATTTATTTCGATAATAATTGATTTCTGGAGGTTAAATTGACCAATCGGGTAATTAATCGGATATATGAGCAATTAATTGCTATTATTTGACATGCATATAATTATTTGCTCACATGAATTTAACTATTGGTTCACATGCATTACTATTAGTGGAGGTGGTCCAAGATTGATAAAACTTGCATGACTAAATTAAAAATTGAGAAAAAGATAAATGTACTATACTGTAATAATTCGAGCCCCAAAACGTGCAATTATCGAAACTATGTTTTTATATAAATAGAAGCTCATTCTTCTTTCAATCTCACCAATTCACTAAGACTCACAAGAGCAATTATAGAGAGAGGAGCTATAGATAGAGAAGCTATAGAGAGGAAGAAGAAGAGTATTCTGCTACTTTACTATTCCAGTATCCAGTATTTTTCTAAGGTAAGGGATATTATTTTTGTTCAGTATTCATAAGAAATAATATTTTCTTCCATACTCTGTAGTATGTGAGTAATATTATTTCATCTCGTATTCCTAATTATACCCTCATTTTGTTAAAGTATTGCTACTATACTCCGTAAAATTAGTAGAATATCCTTAATATTTGCGCTTCATCCAGTATCTTTTCATGAAAACATTATTATGAGCATTCTTAATAATTATTGATCTTTTTATGCCAGAATACTATTCACGGGGTACTATTCACAAAGTACTATTTATGGGTACTATTCACAAAGTACTATTCATGGGTATTATTCACGAAGTACTATTCATGGGGTACTATTCACTCAGGTACTATTCACCCAGAGTACTATTCATGACAAAATTAATTTCTTTTCGATCCAAATCATTTTTGATACAATATTATTCTTGAATTTTACTCCACAAAGCAGTATCATGTTGACAATTTGGATATTATTGAATTCTGGATAAATTAAATTATAAATATTTAAAAATTTATCCTTTGTTTCCTTTTAATTGAATTTTTATATCATTGTCATCATCCTCATGCTTATATTGTGATGAAAGCCATCTTTGGCTTACGTGCATAGATTGACTGTTGATTGGTATGCTTATGACTAGGGATCATTCGGTATAATCATGACTCGTAATGTTACAAATGATGTGGTAAAAGTCCTCATTGGCCTGTAGAGTATTGATGGTCAATTGTTGGTATGATCATGACCATCGGTGATTACTCGAATATCCTTTGCCCGTAGTGCATGGATAATTCGTAGCTATGATACTAATGAATATCTTTGGCCCATAGTGCATAGATAATTCAGTGATGTGGATTATTTGTTAAGTTGAGTCTCAACTATAAAGATTATGATAAACTTTTTAAATCATAGAAGATAGTAGATATCATGCTCTACTTGACTCTTCTAATGGATTGCTTGTTCTGCTGCAGTTAAACTTGGTGTTTATTGTATTTTATCAGTTTAACACTGTTGAAGGCTAACAATAATTTATTATGTATTATCTTAGTCATAATATTTCTTACTGGGCTAGTTGAGCTCACCCTTTTGCTTTCGTTATTCTCTTCAGGAAATGAGAACGTAGCCGAGACTAGTCGGGGAACAGAGTGACGGTCCGAGATGGTGGCTATAGTAGTCCTCACTATTTTATGAAATAGTGTGATAATAAATGTAATGAGGACTTCATTTGAATTTGAATACTGTCTATGATACAATATTCGTGTAAAAACTCTAAGCTATGTTATTGTCGTATTGTATAAAAGAAGTTTGTATTTGATTTATGTACCATGTATTTGGCGACTTAGAATGGGTTATGTATACCTATTTTGGGGGCGTCACATTACATTCACCCTTTCTTCTAATAATTTCTTCCTCAAAATTTTATTTATTAATCTTCATTCATTCAATCTATCAAAATAGATTTTATGTTAATACTTTACTCATTCATTGGTTTCTATAACCACTTTCTTTCCACAAAGATCTTTTTATAATTATTAAACTTTTTTATTAAAAGTTTTACATTATTCTTTGATAACTCATCTCCTTCTCATTTCAAAATTTCATTTCTCACTTATTCAACATATTCATCATTCAGTGTCGCATTCTATGACTTACTTCTTTCTAAGGAATATCATCCTTACCACATTCGCCTTTTAGAATAGCAAGAATCTTGCACAATTACTCAATAATTGGGAAGCAATATGAATAACTCAGGAATTTAAAAGATTCCAAATCATGTTGAGGGGTCAAAAGACCTTGAACTACGTCCACATTTATAAGTATTTCTTTCAACTTAAACCTTAACAGTCATTAGACTGTAGGGACTCCCGTACTTAGGGTGTTAAGCCCTTCGTACGATGTATTGTGCACTCTATCCACGGTTATAAGTACTCTTTTAACTTAAACCTAAACAATCATTTGACTATAGGGACTCCCATACTTAGGGTGATCAGTCCTTCGTACAACATATTGTGCACAAACATCTAAACGCTTCCGCGTACTCCCCTATAAAAGGGTTGTTCATCTCAGCTTTTCAACATCTGAATCCGCACCAAAACAATTTGGTATGACATAACTTCTCAAGAAATGCTTGAAATGCTTAAACATCTTTCAATATTTGTCTAGCTGAATCAAATAGCATAGACTTCTAACAACAACTCGAACATCAATCGAAATAGTTTTATCCAATTCATATGGTATATCATTTTTTTATTTTTTTTTTAGTTTAAAGAAAACCAAAAATCCTTTTATGATGATGATGATACCGCATTTATCTCGATAAGTCGTTGATGATTCGAATATTATATGACTTTGTCATGCTACATCATACCATAGTAAATTTGACGATCTTATGATCACATCCAACACACGAGTTTAATTGTATTGATGACTTCCTCGTTTGTCAAATCAACATCATATTTAGTGATGCCTTAATGACTACGGAAAAAAACAAAATACATTTTGATATTTTAAAATCACTACAAGAAAAATGGCCATCTGGCGATTAATGATATCGCCGATCGCACCACTATCTCGGTCGATGATAATAAAAATAGCGATCGATATCTCTGCGATCGATAAGGATTTCGTCGCTAGTATATATCCATGATCGCGACGCGGTCATTGATTAATCGCCGAGAAGAATTTCCCCCAAAAATTTGAGTGCGAAACTTTGGCAAGCGGCAACCAATCTATATCGGCTGAATCGCACGCATGCGGTCGCTAATATATCCACATCATTAAAAACTAGCGACCGCGCATGCGGTCGATTGACGATGTGATCGGCCGATGCTTATAACTTTGAATCAGATTCGAGTTCGCTCGATCAATCTGAAAAGAAAGAAAAGAGGGAATACTGACGAGGAGAAGAGGGAGTAAGGGGGGAAGAGAAGAGAGGAGGAGGATCGAGCCATTGCCGGCCATTATCACGACCACTTGCCACCATTGCCGACCACCACCAGGCGCCACCGCCGCACCACTCTCTTGGGACCATTTGACCACCACCCAGTAACACCCAATTAATCCCTAAAATAAAGCATCATTATTATTTTGATTGAATGGCAAGAGTCTATGAATATAAATATGTTGTGTGTTTGGAATTGATGAAAGTTATTTTATGCTCTTATTATTATGTTTGTTTGCGGTAGTAATGTAGGATGTTTGTGGCTAGTTTTATGCCTTTGGAATTCAAGATACCATTGTCTTTGTTTTAATAGGAGTTTTTAGAGGAGGACTAGTTAAGTTTATAAATTGAAGAGTTTGTGTTGGTATGGCTATTATTATTATTGTTGGAAGAAAAAAGAATTTTAGGTAGAAACATGAAAAGTATGGGAATGCTTTTGTTATCTCAGATATAGTACAATTATTGTTAGCTTTCAACTTAATTACCAACTTCCAACTTGCATATTTTGAGAGTGACAATGTTTGGGTTTTAGATGAGCTTGTTCCATATGATATGAGCTTGTTCGCACTTGAATATCCATAATAGCCCATTGATGGGAAATGATAACAAATCTTTCTTCCTAGCGACTTACTTCAAAGACCAATAAGGCTAGGCTTCTTGGGTACCTACACATATCTATGTTATGCTTAGTTGACTATGTATTGCAATGAAAAATGAAAATGCCACATTACTGATGAAAGCGGTGACTCTATGTAATAGGCTATTACATTAAATGAAGAATGTAATGAAAAACAAAGTCCCAAAACATATATTGTATTACAAGGTGACAAGTGTTTTGTAATTATTATTAATTCGAAATTCATTTGATACTAGGTCTATTTTTCTTACGTAAATTAGTTTTCATATTTATAAACACACAACATATTTATATTCATATTTATATATCTTATGTATTTATAAAGGGGTGACATTGACAGCGTCGTGTTAGGCAAATTCATGTCGTGTTGAAACTCGTGTATACATTATGTTTACAACACGATCCCGCTTATGAATCGTGTTCGTTTTGAAAATTGATACGTGTTTAAAATGGTGTTTATGACACTTGTAAACCCGTTTATGACACCAACTCGTTTATGAATCGTGTGTTTCGTGTCGTGTTGAAAATTGTTGCCTCATGAATAAAGTGGAAATGTTGAATAGAGTTTAATACTATTGATCTTATTTATAACACCTATTCAATGAGAAAATGTTGTAATTTGATGCAAATAATACTAGTACACGGCAATACATGGGTTGGTATAGGTTCCAACCATTGTTGTCCAATTGTGAATTGTATTGTGTACTAAAAATTTTGGAATCGCTACTCATTTATCATCTCATAAGATACGGAAGAAATGTAAAACATGATAATTACATATCTAAACATATAGAGAACTCAATTTAATGGACATAAAACATATGAGCTTAAGCTTAATGTTGAAATAATTATATCAAAGCTAGAAACTTTAAATATTAATGTTAGAGTTTGAAGACTCTAGTCTAGAGGCTTATTTAATAGTAAATATTGGTTATATGTAAATTTGAAAAGGAAATAGAGAATAAAAAACCTTACTTTTAACTATATATGTATAAAATCCAAGTGAAATTAAGCCCAAATGCTGAAGTATAGATCGGAAGTCAACTCTGAAGCTAAGTATTCATGTCTCCATTTGAGGAAGAGATATAAAAGAGAAAGTGGAGACAATCTTTAGAAGAAGATAAAAACCATAAAAAAGCATTTTAAAGGCGACAGACAAAAAAGTAAAAACTCTTTCTAGGAAAAGACTTTAATATGTTGTTCTACCTTTTTATCATGCTCATCTCTAACTTAAAAATGTATCATATTGTTGTATCTTAAGATATGTAGGACATTGTGCTATCTTGTGTCACATCAAATACATAAAAGATAATTTGTATTGAATTGTTCATGTATCGTAAGATATACATCTACTATCGTAATGTCTAATCGACAACTATCGTTCCAACAAAGTTCTTCTTGCTTTTATTTGCTATGTTCTAGTGCTTGCTTTTTTTTGTGCTTACTTTTGTTTAGTTTATCACATATTATATCTTATTTCATTATTTGAGGTTTGGGAATAAATTGGGATTATATTTTGCTGAAATTGGTCAAGTATGCATGCCCTCGTGCATGTGGATAGTCCATATTATAGGGGAGACTCTGCCGAATTTTTTTCATATATAAGTCAAATGACCATATAACTTGAACATTAGTATAACATAAAACATAACTAGGAATTAAGTATAACATAAAACATAACTAAGAAGTTTTTCCATAATTCATAGTCGAGAAGATAAAGAAAATGACACACTATTAATATGTATGCTATAAGTATGACTTAGCTTAGAATAGAAAGAAAATGAAAAGTACAAACACAAACACAAGCACCATAACTTCAATCACACTATTAATGAGTTGTTAGATAGTCATAATAGGACATACACAAGTTTCAATAGTCATAATAGGACATAAGAAAGCTACACAAACTAAAGGAACCAAGCCCAAGCCATTTTGAGCATGAGACTTGTTACATACAATTACATATCCTGATGTTCTCTATATCCCTGACATGTTTATGTACCTTTCATTTATAACTTATACTAACATCCTAAATTTTTTATTTATAGATGTCTTTCGAACTCCGCAAAGACGAAAAGTTGGGTTGGGTGGGGGGCCCTAATCACGTGTCAGAAGGTCTCCGGCTTAATCCGGATGATCGCATTCTTATACTGGATCCGTCCACCTCCGAGATAGCACGTAAGTTAAACATCGTATGTATATATATATATATATATATATATATAAGGGTTTTAATATAAATTATTGTATATTGTAGTGATTTTCAAGATAGTAAAATTGTGAAGTGCATTTCACAATTATAGCTTCTGTAATCGGCCTATGCGTTGATTACACGTAAAGCGAGCACACCTCTCGCCCATAAGGATCTGAATAATAATTTGAATTTGGTATATTTTTATCACTCGATAGATAATACATAGTTAATCAAATAATATTGCTTAGTAATATAACTTGTTTTAATATTATTATTGTTATTTTATTTGCGTAAACGATATAGATGGGAATGATTTACGAGCATCAGCTTATTCGAGACACTATTCGCGCGAAGTGCGTACTGCATTTAACTAAAGATAATTTGAACAAGGAACGACAAAAAGCCCCGCACAATGTCGAGATTGACCATCCAGATGTGGTGAGCAAGAGATATGCACGTAAGCATAGCCCACGGTGGTGCGCACAAATTTATATAGGTGTGCGATGTGTGACCAATGGGAAAGTCGAGAGTCGGGTCAAGAGGGCACAAGATCGCCGCCTCAAGCAGATCCTCGTGTGTATCGATGGCGAGAAAGGCAAAAGGCACGACGGGGGCAAGAAGATATCATGTACCGCAACACATTCTTCGCTGTGGTACGTATGTTATGTTTCTGATCATCTTTTGTACCTAAAATATCACATGTTTACATAATAATATGAGGAAATGAACTATAGGAGTCTCGGCCTCAAGGTCAACCTATCAATTGGTTGGATGTGTATGTAGCCACACCGCGATGGTCTACAGAAAGTCATTCAGATAGCGGTAATAAGTTCACTTTATCCTAATATGTTGTTTATAAATTGTAACGACCTCTTTTAGTATTTTTTTATTTATTTTAACTATTTAATTGTTCATCTTCCGACAGACACTTATAAGGGCTTAATGAATGAGCGCTATCCTCAGGAAGGCACCCGCGTCGTCGATTGATCAAGAATTATGGAGAGAGGCGTCCATCGTGAAAAAAAATTATGTCAAAGGCCAAGGATAAAGACGACGCTTGACCATCAATGGCACAGCAGCTACGCCACCCGGTCTCTACACGGTCATCAGTATTCCAAACCTATCATACTCCCTATCGATGTGTGAGAGCGATCTGTCAGATCGTGATCTTCTTCAGATATCTTGGGGCGCATCTGCGATCTCCGAGTCCTGATGAGTTGGCGGAAGCGATGGCAATGGCAAAGAGGAGCAAAGACAACAACAATGAGGCAGGTATATATATATCGTTTATTGTTTAGCTACATTGTCTTATATGTTTATAGTCTCGAAATCAATGTCTTACTTATATGTAACATATATGTTCTATTACTTTGATAATTACAGGATCATAATTTGGATGATCCATGAAGAGCGCCTAGACTTATTTTTTTTAGATTTTTAAAGCCTTGTACTCTTTTAGATTCATTCTTTGGACAATTGTATTAGTTTATATGGATGTTTACGATATCGATTATATTGTGTTGGAGGAATGTTTTGTATTGTATTGGATGAATGTTTCATGGATGAATGTTTTGTATTGTATTGGATGGATGTTAATATGGATGCTTGTATATATATATATATATATATATATATAACTGTGTTGGGATTGAAAGCAGGTACAAAACAGGTTATTTTTGGGAAATCAATAAAATAGGCAAAAAATTTTAAAAAAAAAAAGCATCACGTGATCGCGTGCGATCGCTAAAATGTATCAATCGATCGTTGAATCTATAATCCGTAATGGTCGCTATTATCTATCACGACACGTGTGACACGTCACGCATGACGAATGACTCAGCATAAGTTATAATAGCGACGGTATCGATCGCTAATTGCAGTCGCTAATTATTCGGTCGCTATTGGTGGTCGCTGATGTCCTTCAAATGATCAGATTATTCGCGACTTCGTATCGGTGATCGCATCACGGTCATAGATAATATCTATGACGCGATACTGATCCATGATGTCTGATCACGATAAGCCTTTTTGTTGTAGTGAATCATTTTTGTCTAGCCAAAACAATTAGCATAGACATACGAATAACGGTATTATTTTTAAAACTCATTAGTTCCATCGTTTAATCCAATGTTTTTCAAGAAAAATAGAAGTGCAAACATCAACACGAAATCAATAAATTTCGTAAATCTAGCAAAGATAGAAGATTTGGAAAACCTATGTCTCCACTTTCTATACTGATCCATTGCTTAATAATTCTATCTATTCCTATAATCCTCAATTCTTCATTCATATCTTATCTATACCCCAGTATAGTTAATCAAACTTACCACACTTTGAAAGTTCAGGAACTTACCACCATAATATGAGTTTAAGAACATCCTAGTCAGACCATCGGTGTCCATTCGCTGAGGGGTTCAAAAACATACATATGATTATGAGTCACCAACTTACCATAAGTATGAGTTTTAAGAACTCACACCTAATCCTAATAATATCTGACTAATCTTAATAGTCTTTAACTATCAAATATACACATGAGAAAAAAATCACCTTTTTGCCATATATACATTGATAGCGCGACACCAACATTCCATTGATTATCAATGTGATAAACTGAGCGCAAGCAAAAAACCCTCACCCATACAAAGGTTTGTACCACTTAGCCATCACATGAGTCCTCAATTGAAATCCCACCTAACTTTATCTTGATCATAACTTGCTCTTTACTCGATACGAATTGCTCGTATCACATTATCTATAACTCCTCGTGAGTTTATCTCGTACTATATCATAGTACATTAAATATCTTCATAACATCAAGCTATAATTATTCAAACATTACAGACCATCTTTCTTTTATAACTTAAACATATCCTGTCGTGATCTTATTCTATAATCATCTCCCTTAAAATTCATTTCTTAACTCATGATCATTTTGTTTTACGATCCTTTTTCTTTCCTTTTTCATCATTTACAATTTCATTTATGCTTTTAATCTTATAGACTTTGTCCATTCATCATCATTCGTTATCTTGGCTATTGGAGTTAGGCAACTCCCATTTCTTATCTCTATATCTCTTCAAGATTCTTCTTTGAATTTCTTATTTATATAACAATTCTTCCTTTAAGAATATCTAACTTCATTTACATTGCTCAACATTTCATTCGAGTTCCACATTTTCATCATACGTATCCATTTTCTATACTTGGTACACATCGAGTCTCTAATAGTTTCAATATGGTACGCTGAGTGGTTTCCCACAAACAACCAACAAACTAGGTTTCAATTTACTAGTTCGTATATACCTCCGCTCAATGAAAGAATCGTTTAGCCCAGATACCATACATCAACTATTAAAGAGTACGATTATACCATACTTAAATATAACTTTTTATTCTTAACTTCTTTATCATTCTCTTCTTATAGACATTGTCTATTTATTATCACCTTACATCCTTATTATTAGAGTTGGGTAACCCTACATTCATATTCCTTATAACTCTACGATATTATTCTTTGAATCCTCTCACACATGTTTTAATCCCTTATTTATAAATTTCTTAAATTACTTCTTATTGTTCAAACTCTGTCTGAACTTATTCTTTCATTATTTTCACATTCCTTCTCTACGGTTATAGCCTAAGTTACTCCTACCTATATAAGGTTTATAACCTACAACTTTGATACCAACTGTAACGACCCCAAAATTTAAATAATTTAATTCTCGACTTCGGTCGTTAACAATAAATTCAACCTCTAATTTTACATTATTAAACGATAATACAACCATTGAAATTTTGTGGAATAATTAAAATTTTCTATTACAAACTATTCTCGTTCCCAAAACTTTCAACCTTTACATCTAAATATCTCAGAATCATTTTAATACTGCAAGAGTTTACATCGCAAATGATATTACATTTCAACATTAATACATTATTCGGAACCTTAAACATGGTTCAAATAATAATAACTCAGCCAAAGTGTATGAATCTTCAAGTATCACATCTGATTCATGTCTTTCAAGTAACACATAACTTTACCTTGAATCTTAAACATGCAAAAGTGGTTATTTGCAAGGATGAGCTCGACAGCCCAGCAAAATCTAACAGTGTTCATGCATCACATAGCACATAATAACATGCTCCACATACATCTCATAAACATTGGACTAACATAACATACATGCTTTAATTCATATAACAAGTATAGAGATTGAGTTCCTTACTCAATCAAAATTCATTACTCAATCATCGTAGTCATAAATTGACTTTGACGTTTTATACTTTTAACATATATACAACACATCATGCTCTTTGCAATAAAGATTTAAAACAGTTAATCATCAAGTTCACAAAGCAAATAGGAACTGAAAGACTTGCCTTGATCGTGGTTTACCAATAATAGTGTCGACGTCGGGATTTTTAGATGTCCCTTTCCGTTACTTGTTCTTTGGTGTTCTCATTTTAGGTGAGATTTGTTTGTAAAAACAAGTGAAAAAGGTCCGACATGTATAATGTCGATGATGGACTATTAAGAGTCGCCAGTTGGTTTTTTAAATGGTTGTACCAACACAACCGAGAAAAGGTTTGCACATTGACCCAGTGATGTGACACTACTATACGGGTCGGTGAAACCGAGATTCATTAGGGTCCGGGGACTTGATTATGCGGAGGGAAGGTGTTAGGCACCCCCCAATATCCGTGTTACCACGGTGACCGCCTCTTTTCAAGAAACTATTATCTGAATGTGTGTGTGTGTGGGTCAATGTGCGGTTATTTGAAAGTAGTGCGAGGCCTCGTTCGAACCTATATACACAGGGTTTGAATTTATGTAAAAATTCAATTTTTAGCAAGATACAACAATGATGTTTTATAAAAAGGTTTTTCAAACCCTGATGCTCAATAATAATTGAGACCTTTTACACTCCCATTTTATTAAGTGCTCGGCTTGATTGGTTTTATTTAACAGATGCGAGGCATCCGTACGAAAATAATATACAAAATAATGCCGACTTCCTCATGGGTATGAAAACCATCTGAGGACATTTAGACACCGCAGAATAATTTACAAGCTGCTTACAGCTGAAAATGTCCATCACGGGAACCGAATCTTGATTCAATGGGATGAATTTGTGCTCACATGATTCCTAGGCACACAGAATACAGACATGATCACCAACCACGAAGCACCTCCATGGGGGATCAGAAATGTAAATAAAGCTGTTAAAAGCTATCAACCGCCACGGAGGAAACTCCAGGCAGGACAAAAAATATATAAAGTCAGTATTAAAGCGATCAACCGCCACGTTAAGTGAACTCCAGCGAGATTTAAACGTAAAGAAAGTTGTAAAGCGATCAACCACCACGTAAGTAAACTCTGTGGGGATAAAATATATATATATATATATATATATATATATATATATATATATATATATATATATATATATATATATAGTTTAATAAACGCACTGTATATATAAAATTCGTGCTCATCGTAATGAGTTCTACACACAAATAATATATATAAATGTATATATATATATATATATATATATATATATATATTAACGCATAAATAAACGCCTGCATCAAGTTCAGGCTCATCGAACAAAGTTCTAATATAGTTAATATATATAAAATATATATATATATATATATATATATACACACACACATACACACACATATATATATATATATATATATATATATATATATATATATATATTAAAGCAAATAAACGCCTGCATCAAGTCTCGGCTCATCGAACAAAGTTCGACACATACGATTAATATATATAAAAATGTATATATATATATATATATATATATATATATATATATATATATATATTAAAGCAAATAAACGCTACGTGCATCAAGTTCAGGCTCAATCGAGGCATAACTCGATAATGTTAGTCAATATATATGTAAATATATATAATATATATATATAGACTGAAATGAAACCATGGACCGAAGTCCGGGCGAAAGCAAGCAACACGACTCTCATCGTGTAGAAGGGTGTGTGCAGAGATGAAGAGAAAGACTCTAAAGTGTGTGAGAAGGCTTACAGCTGACTGCCAAAGAAGACTTCTATATCTTTAGAGTGGGTAAACACTGACTTTTTTAGGTTCAAAAGGGCTATATATGAGCTCACAGGTGTTTAAAAGGGGAAAGTATACTACTTGGAGTGAGTGCAGAGCAAATTGGGCAGGGCTGCCTCTCCTTTTTCTCTTGCAAAATGGGCAGCCCAAGCCCTCTATTTATAGGCAATTTAACCACAGGTCTACCTGCGACTGAGCCGCAGGTGTACCAGAGGCAACCCGGGTGGGCCCGGGTTTTTCGGGTCAGGTCGTCTCGAAGTACGTGTATTTGGGCACTGTAATGTCCACTCAAACTTTCAAAAGTGTAATCCGGGCATTCGTTTGAGGTATACAGGACCTATTTCAGACCGCCGTTGTTGAGTTGTACGATGGCATGGGATTAGAGTTTGTTCGAATTCAATGAAGATGGGACGATGCCCTCCGGTCTTCAAGCTTCAACTTTCATCCGTTACCCCGCATAATAGTCACTCGGGATTGGTTAGTCTTATGGGACATCGTTGCGTAGAGATGTTGAGATGATGTGGCGTGGCATCACGTTGGCTAGATGACGATGTTCCCCCTCACCGGTGTTATCGTCGGATTGGGCTGATAAAGCAGACGTTGCTCAGACTTTGCTGAGATTGGACTGCTGCAATTGTTGAAGGTCCTTGTCATCTTTGAGGTGCTCCTGTCTTCCCAATGTTATCACCGGGTTGGTACAGTGTATCTCATTGTGAGCGCCGATATTGAAGCTGGTTGCATTTAAAACAAGCATTTCCAGGGGTATCACCGAAACTTCATTCCTTGGGGTTATCACCAAGGTTGGTGGCTATTCCTTTGGTTGGGACTGAGACTAGATACCTCGGGGTTATCTCCGAGAATAATCGATTTTCTCCGGTGTGTGTTCCAGTATTGGATCTTCACACCTCGGGGTTATCTCCGAGGTTGGAATTGTTACTCCCATAATGTGATCCGGGGTTGATGCTGAACTTTCGGTAGTATCCGGTATGGATTTGGATTGTCTTTCGTGGTTTCTCTCTAAAAGATTTAATCTATCTTCCCGCAATGTTAGTGAAGAGTACGAGAAAATTTTGAGTGTCTACAGATGCCCCTCTTTATCATACTCATGCATGGAGATGTATGGGTAGGATAAAGAATCCTAGACACTTGAAACGCAACAAGACAAACATGGTACTATGGGTAGAAAAAATGATGTATGATGCATATGTACGGGGTTGTAGCCCAACATGCTGGGGATGATTACTGGATCCCTGTTGCTTCAACTGGGGATTGGCAATGCTGACCAGATTTGATTTGTAAGCCGAATTTGTTAGGATGTTGATGTTGGAGTTATCACCAAATTCCAGTGTCTTCGATTATGACTTGATTCTGAAGATGTACCTCTTATGTGTAAGAGATATGTGGGGATAAAGCTTGGTCTATTTGAGGATGTGTATAACATATTCCATCATCTATCCTCTTTGATAACATTGACCTTTCCTGATTAGTATCACCAGGACATGTCAAGATTCTGTTGGATTTACTGCCAATAACAAATGTTGTCAGGGATGCTTGACCTTCGTTGACGTGTGCTTCACCGACATATGAATCAACGGCTAAAAAATCCTGTGGGATATACTGTCAAGGCTGCCTGACCTTCGTTGACGTGTAGATCAATGGGACGTTGCGTTGTGACCCCCGCCTGGGATCCACTAGGGAAATATGAGTAATCGAGCATGAAATCCTCGAATAGCTCTAGAGCTCTGATAGGTTTAATTGCTATCGACTGAGATAATGTCAAGGCTGCTTGACCTTCATTGGTATATTTCAACGGATGAGCATGCGTTGTAACCCCGTCGGGATTCTACGCCAGAAACTCCGTCGGGACTCACGTTGTAATTCCCCGTCGGGACTCACGCCATAACCCGTCGGGACTCACGTAGGGTAACGACTCGGAGTTGGCGACATCGGACCCGTACAAGGTATTGTCGTTTGTGATTTGTGACAACTGAGATCATCGGCTTTGAGAATGGACACCTAACTGGAGTCGAGTATTTGATTTCCACTAGGAGAGTTTCTCTCTTCAAAGATGGAGGATGGGAGCTCTATTTAGGAGAGCGTGCTATTAGGAGCACCACAGGGGAGATCCAGATACCGATCTTTGCCCCGTCAGCGTCATTGTCGTGTATCACGATCACCCGTCACCGATATCCATTGTTGGGGTCGATAGTTTTGCATTGTCGAGGGTCCATGTACTCGGGGAGATGTTCAATGGTGGTGGTCCCTCAGACTATTGGAGCCCATCCGCGCCACTTTCGCTTGACCGAGCCGATCCATGTACTCGTGGAGATGTTCCAAGATCCTTGATGACGATGGATTGGATAGCTTGTGTCTGAGATCCGACTCATATGACCCAGATTGATAGCTTGACACGACAGTTGGATCAGGCACATATATTTATCCAGCATTTCGACAGAGATCCAGCAGAGGCGGAGTCATTTGTTCCTTCCAGCTCAGGCACTGTCCCCTCAGATGACCCATTCGGTTTTGCCAGCGCAGATCCTCCTCTTTTTAGGCCTGACATCCCTATTGATAGAGATCCAGTGACTCAGGAGGAGTTACATCAAGTTGACAGGATTGATGATGTGGACATTGACACCTTGGTCTTCTTCTGATGTGTATTCTCGTTATATCTTTTGATAGGCCTCTGTTATATATTGGGTGGCTGTGCCCCATTTTCGCTATATCTTTTGATAGGCCTCTGTTAGTAGTAGGGCGTCTGTGCCCCATTTCCCTGTATTTGTAGTTGTACAGAGATGATGTATTAGATGATGATATACTTAGGAATGTATGCACAATTTTTTCATTCCCTATATCATATTGCCATCCATTATCTGTTATGCATGTATCATATTACGCATATGTATGTATGTCCAGAGATATTCAACATTGACCTCTGGATGGTCTTATGACACGGCCCGCATAGATGTCTTCTTCGACAGTTAGCCGTACAGATCATACCCCACCATCATTGGTGGCCTTGGGTATGCGATCGTGGTATGATAGCATGTCACCACGTAGCATGTGGGTGATCAGAGATCGATTGTCGCAAGATACCATGACTTTATTGATGTTTCAGTGTTCCGCAGGGTTTGCAGACGAGGATGCTAGAACATCACACCGGACAGGCGTGTATTCCGATTTGGTACCCATGAGTTGACTCCTACTCTGGAGGAGTATGCACGATTGATGATGCTGCCTTTAGACAGACCTTGCGTGCATCTGGCTTTCGGAGACATGAGTAGACGGTTCATGACTCTCACAGGATTGCGACGCAGAGTAGTGAAGGACGAGCTGACATCTAGCCACGTGATATCCCAGTGTTTTCTATACGACAGATTCGGCTCGGAGGATAGCTATTCACGATATTTTGGGGATTTTACCGCACCAGAGGACCATTAGCGTTTGGCTAGGGTCGATGTACCGTTGCTGTGCGTACTGTCATATGTCTATATGCCACGATATATGGACAAGATAGACATTGGTGTCATCATGGCTGTGAGAGCTCTTAGAGAGGGTCGTACCATTGTACCTATGATTGTAGCAGAGACCCTGCGATCAGCATCCTATTGTTGCACTTATCCTACAGGAGTACGTGTGGTTTATGTCACACTTGAGACCGGTTGGTACCCTTAGACGTCATGGATATTGCTTCACCCATGATGTAGCTATGTCTTACTCCGTTCAGCCATCGGAGTGTATAGATGCTCTGTCCTGGTCCACATTCTTGGCAGATATTAGAGATCGTTTTAGTATATTGCCATGTTCGGGGCTTAGCTCACCATACAACTTCATTACTCACGCTCCGGGCATGGACTATCTCCCTCTGGCTGGTTTGAGAGGTGTGACTACTTATCACCCATTGGCCGTGATGTCATAGTTTGACCAGTTCCAGGATTTTTATCCTTTTGAGGGGGAGATAGGTTAGTGTTCAGCTTCTCGATATCTCTCAGCAGAGGACCGATCCCGTGTGTATGCTTGTTGGGATCAGCGTGAGAGAGCTTCTTTCTCTGTCAGTCATCCAGGTTGTTCTGCAGAGTATTCCGCATGGATGGAGACAAAGATTTTATCGGCTGCGGTAGTGTCCACAGTACCGGATAGTGAGTCAGATGATGTAGAGCCCATGGAGGACATCGATTCATACATCGAGGACGATCCCGCTGCTGGGTTGCCAGCATTTTTTCTGGATTCTCCTAGTACCAGTACTGTTGTGATTCAAAGCACTCGGCACAGTACTTAGAGCAGAATCTTCATCTGATGACCTTTGAGAGAGATCAGGCTCGATCTATGATGTTGACTGCCTTGATGGGAGAGACGCAGCTCTATTAGAGAGAGACGAGGCATTAACTCACAGAGATGCCACTGTTGTTGAGAGGGATGAGGCTAGATCAGCCAGAGATGTAGTTATAGTCGAGCGGGATAGTGCTATATCTGCCCGGGATGTAGCCGTCATAGATAGTACTGCAGTGAGGTCCATTACCACTGGCATGATCGCAGAGATGAGCGCATATATTGATGATCATATGGTCACCATGCAGATGGATGCAGATCTGTTGGGTCGTGTGGATATTCTCGTATAGGAGACCACAACTTCGCCTCCTTCTTCTGAGAGGGACTCCATGTTAGGCTTGTTAGCTCGCATATACCCTGACTTGTAGATGAGCTTGTATTTACCGCATGCACTAGCTTAGCCATTTTGTCATGTGTATAGTTTACATGTATATATATCAAACAACATTATATATATGATGGAAATATATTTTGGATCACTTCCCTTTTAGATATGCTCTTGCTATTTACTTGATATTTTGCCTGCCGCTTCAGTGGCTTGTGGTCTTGATATATTCGAATTACTCCGGGTGGATGGACATTGAGTTGTCTCGGATAGTTCGAGAATGGATCATCGATCTATGTGTATCCCTACCATCTTTGGTGTCTTGGGACTGGTTTCGAATGAAAATGGAGAGGAGTGTGGTTTTCTCTCTCGAGATCGACCGCACTACGATGGTCGCTAAGATTTCTATTTAGAGAAGCCTAGTTAATTCCATCTCTTATGGATTGGTGTTGCTCTTCAAGGTATGACCGCAGCCTTAGATGGTCGCCAAATCTCCTATTTGGGAGGAGTTCAGTAATTCCATCCCTTCGTCCAAGCCAATGAAATGTGGTGGATCAAGGATGATCCCAGCATCAACTGACAAGGGTTTGTGTTTTGGTAGGGGGTGAGACCGCACCATGAATGGATGCCTACGTACTCCTATTGAAGAGGAGATCAGGTCTGCGTAGTTCAGACCTGGTGTAGGAGGTTCAACACTGTATATGGTAGAAATGGTGTAGGAATATTTTTGGTTGTTTTTATTTTTGTAAGGGTAGAAATGTTTTTGTTGTTTTTATTTTTGTAAGGATAGAAATATTTTTGTTGTTTTTATTTTATTGCAACCGGGCCATGTGACATGGTTGCCTACGTACTCCTATTGAAGAGGAGATCAGGTCGACATAGTTCGCCCCTCAAGGAGAGACGAAAAGTGTAATCCCATGTGCAGGTCATAGTGCGGGGAGGAGAAAGTTTAATCCTAGGTTGAGGATAAACTGCAGAAGTTTGATCCCATGTATGGGTAGCCAAACTGCAAGTGCGAGAGGTTCAATCCGCGGTGGGATGACCTAAGTTGTAGGAATGCAAAGAAGAGCCAGGCTGCTGGCTTGAAATGTAGGTTTCCCTAAGGGGCAAAGTGTAAGAAAGTTGTAGGTGGTAAAGGGTTAAAGAACCAGAATGACTGGTGACCTGATGATTCTGAATCAGGGTGTTTGCAAATTACTTCAGACATAGTACCGTTTCACGGCGTCTGAGTTGATGAGTTGTGGAAATTCATCGCCATCCATTTCTTGCAATCTAAAAGCGCCTCCTGTCAATACTTCTTTGACAACAAGCGGGCCTTCCCAGTTAGGAGCGAATTTTCCCTTAGATTGATCTTGGTTGTCAAGGATTTTCTTTAAAACCAAGTCATGTTGTTTAAACCGCCGCCAGAATAGGACTTTTTGTTGTAGGATCCGGCGATCCTTTTGTCGATATAATCGACCATGGAAGATAGCCGCGGTTCGCCTTTCGTCTATTAAAGACAATTGGTGATACATGTCTTGTACCCATTGGTCTTCATCCAGCTGAGCGTCTATCAATACTTTGAGGGATTCAATTTCAACTTCTATGGGGAGCACTGCTTCCATCCCATAGGTTAATGCGTAGGGGGTTGCCCCAGTGGAAGTACGCATTGAGGTTCTGTAGGCTAACAGAGTCTGAGGTAATAGGTCAGGCCAATCTTTGTGGTTGGTAGACATCTTTTGCATAATCTTCTTGATGTTTTTGTTAGCCGCTTCAACCGCACCATTCATCTTTGGACGATAGATGACAGAGTTGAGATGCTTGATGTGGAATTTACTGCATAATTCCTCCATCATTTTGTTGTTGAGGTTCTTGGCATTGTCTGACACAATCACCTCAGGTTGTCCGTATCGACAAATGACATTGTTTCTGATGAAAGCAATGATGATTTCTTTAGCAACCCTGGGGAAGGAGGCTGCTTCTACCCACTTGGTGAAGTAGTCGATCATGGTGAAGATAAACCGATGACCATTACTGGTCTTAGGTTCGATGGGCCCGATAACGTCCATTCCCCACATTGAGAAGGGCCAAGGTGAACTCATATTGTGGAGTTCCCATGGAGAGGGGCATG
Source organism: Panax quinquefolius (assembly GCA_020205615.1). Lineage (NCBI taxonomy): Eukaryota > Viridiplantae > Streptophyta > Magnoliopsida > Apiales > Araliaceae > Panax > Panax quinquefolius. Next base: position 19,410,264 of record CM035174.1, on the reverse strand, counting down.
TATAGCATTCCCATGAATCTGGCACTGATAGCATCTCCTGACGTGGTCATTGCAACCAGCTTTGAGAGATAGCCAATAATGTCCCGTCCTGAGGACTTTTTTGACAAGGAGGGAGCCACTCATGTGGGGGCCACAGACTCCGCCATGGATTTCATCCATAAGCCTTTGGGCTTGATCTTTGTATAAACATCTGAGGAGACCTAGTCCTGCATCTCTTTTGTAGAGCGCATCTCCACTCAGGTAGAATTTCATTGCAAGTCGATGGATCCGCCTTTTCTCAGTCGGGTTTGCCTCCGCGGTTGTAGATCCATCTCGTAGATATTCCTTGATATGCTGATACCAAGGATTTTAGATGGGAGGTAGCTCATCCGATACTTCTCCAACGTAATTCCCATAGGCTGGGGCCTTGTGCAGGGAAATTGTGATGCTTGGCAAGTGTTCCTTATCTGATATGCGAATCAAGGAGGTCAAAGTTGCTAATGCGTCTGCAAAGTCATTCCTATTTTGAGGAATGTGTAGAAAAGAGATTTCTTCGAACTCCAAAGCCATCTTCAAAACCTGCCGATGGTAGGGCAGCAAATGTAGTTCCTTGGTTTGATAGATTTCGTGGATTATCCGATTACCAACTCCAATCTCCAAAGATGAGTTAACCACTCGATGCCCATTGAACGGGCAAGTTTTAGCCCCATGAGATGTGACCTTCATACTCACCAGTATTGTTGGTGTTGATAAACCGTAATTTGACAGCAACGGATATCGCGCCCCCCATACCAGATACTAGAATTGCTCCAGCTCCAGAACCTTCCAGATTAACAGCTCCATCAAAATACATCTTCCATGCTTGGCGTGTATCGTACTGATGATGTTGATGAACTGTCATTATTTATTCATCAGGGAAATATGTTTCCAAGGGTTTGAAATCCCCTGCAGGTGCGGCTGCCAGTTGATCCGCAATTCCTTGACCATTGATGTACTTTTAAGTCACATATACGATGTCAAATTGCTGTAGGATCAACTGCCATCTAGACAGACGACAATTTAACATGGGTTTGTTGAACACGTATTTGAGAGGATCCACGCGGGATATGTGATGGGTTGTGTGACCATGGAGGTAATGCTGTAACCTCATGGAAGCCCATGCTAAAGCACAACACGTCTTTTTGATCAGAGTGTACTTGTGTTCACTGCTGCTAAACCTTTTGATGAGGTAATAGATAGCTCGTTCTTGGCCTCTATCATCCTTCTGTCCCAGCATGCAGCCCATGGCATTGTCACTTATGGACATGTACATAAATAGGGGAGCATCATCCCTGGGTGGTACCAAAACGGGAGCTTTGACTAGCTGTTTCTTGATTGTGAGGAAGGAATTTTGACACTTATCATTCCATTTCATGGAGGAGTTCTTCCTTAATAACTTGAAGATCGCTCACAAAGTTCACGTGAGTTGAGAGATAAACCTGCTAATGAAGTTGATTCTTCCCAAAAATCCCTGTATTTCCTTCTCTGTCTGAGGAATGGGCATTTCTGTGATGGCTTGGATCTTGGCAGGATCCAGCTCAATCCCTTTGTGGCTAACTAGAAATCCTAGCAACTTGCCCGATTTAACGCCAAAGGCGTATTTAGCTGGATTCAACTTCAAGTTGTACTTACGCAACCTGTTGAACAATTTTCAGAGATGGTCTAGATGGTCATCCTCCTTTCGGGACTTGACAATGATGTCATCCACGTAGATCTCAATCTCTTTGTGCATTAAGTCGTGGAAAAGAGCCATCATAGCTCGTTGATAGGTGGCTCCGGCATTGATGAGGCCGAATGACAACCGTCTATAGCAAAAGGTTCCCCAAGGCATGATGAAAGCAGTTTTCTCACGATCTTCCTCAGCAACCATGATCTGATGGTACCCCGTAAAGCAATTAGCAAAGGAGTACATGTCGTATTGCGCAGTATTATCAATGAGAATGTGGATAAATGGCACGGGAAAGCTATCTTTTAAGCAAGCTTTGTTCAAGTCCCGATAATCCACACAAACTAGCACCTTCCCTCTAGGTTTAGGTATGGGCACGATGTTGGATATCCACTTAGGATATGTATACACTATGATGATGCCAGCTTGAAATTGTTTCACAATTTCTTCTTTCACCTTTTAACTCCACTCAGGTTTCAATCGCCTGAGCTTTTGCTTGATTGGCTTAAATTCCTCATTAATGGGAAGGCGATGAAGGACAATGTCAGTGGACAAACCCACCATGTCTTCATGAGACCATGCAAATACATCCTGGAATTGGGTTAATAACGTAACCATGTCATTCCGTCGGTTTGGGGTAAGGTCTGAACCAATCTGGATTAACTTGGGGCTTTCTAAGGTTCCGAGATTGAAAGAAGTGGTTTGATCAAGGTTGGGTTTGGGTTTGTCTTTGACCCATTCTTGAATTTCTGGAGGCAGCTCAATGTCATCCTGTATATCCATCAAGGCGGAATTCATCTCTACATCAAAGGTACAATCCTTGTGAAGAAGAGGCACCGTATTAGCAAGTACATGCACATCTAAATTCAGAGTCCTGAAAAAAAAATATGCTTTCACTTAGTATATATGAAACGTGTTGATCATACACAGTGTTAGCATATACTGGCAAAATAAAACCGCTAATACTGCATGTAAAAGTAAGCAAGTTATTATATCTACAGGCGTAAAGAGTTTCGCCTGCTTTTACCCTTTGTCGACCAATGCAAGGAATGTTGTTCCAATTGGCAAGAGGCAAAGTCCGTGTGAACATGCAATGATGGAGGGATTGTCATCATCCTCCTCATCCCGAATGATGGCCATTATGTCCGGGCAATCATCGTTCTGGGTGTATTCATTGGTATGTTCATCATGAATGATGATGCGATGCCCAACATCATTCGGATGACGTCTTGCTTGATTCTTCGTTCCTCTTCTTCCACCGCGGGATTTGGAACAAAGACTTCTTTCTCCTTTACCGGTACTGGTTTGGGAAATAACATAGTCATTACATTGGCTCGCACCTTTACAGGATGTTGTGCGGACTCAGTGTTTGAAGGAGAAGATGAACGCCGCATAGTTGAAGCTGAAGGAATCTGCTGATGCTTATGAGGATTCCTATGACTAGAACTGGCAGAATAGCCTAGCCTAGCTATTCCAGTTTGTCTGGCTAATTGGATTGGGTACTTGATACCCTGGCAATCTTTACCCAGCCCTTGTCCTGACTTATGACCCAATGACATCATTTCTTGAGTAGCCGATATTATCTCGGCAGAAATCTTGGGTTCCGGCAATAGCGTTCCAATAACATGGCATTGGGTATTGCTTATTTCCATAGCATGAAAACTTACCGATTCCACATCTGCATTGACATTGATGAATGGCATGTCTCCGTGCTGAGGAATCTCCGATTCAAAGGGCCGATTCGTGACCAAAGCTATTGTTGATAATATATTTCAACCGTTGGTGAAGAATGGAGGGATTCGCTTCAAACCATATGAATCCATGGTCGCCCCAAGAGCAAAGTTATATCCCGAATCTATCTTGAGCACATGAAAAGATACGCAGAATGTGTGAGGACCAATTTCGATTGGCAGCTCAATTACTCTGACCGAATTACGGCGGGCTCCATCAAAAGCTTTGATGATAGTATGGCTACTCTGAATTCGGTTGAGATTGATATTCATCTTCACCAAGGTAGTGTATGGACAGATATTTGTGGAGGAACCTCAATCTATTAAGACTCCAACTACTATATATATCCGGAGGACAAGACCTTGAATGTGTAACACCAGAATGATGGGGTCCCTTCGGGCGATATGTCATCATCAGTGAAGCATATCACATTGTTGTTGAAAATGTGATCTACCAAATGTTAAAATTTTTCTGTATCAACTGATGTCGGTAGATAGGCTTCTTTTAAAACCTTCAACAAGACCTTCCGGTGATACTCGGAAGTTAGGACCAAGTCCAAAATTGATATCTGTTGTGGAGCTTCCTTTAAGCTTAAAACCACCGTGGGTTTCATTATGACCCATAGTGCGGAGGAATTTTTCAATCTTCTCCATGGGTATTTTCCCTTTGATTTGGTGGTAGGCTTCATCACCGTTGGGGAAGATACAAAGTGGATTTTCCTTTGACATCAGAAAGCGGTTGTATGTGAGGTGGATCCTTCACCTTCTCCATAATTCCACGGAACTGAGCGTAAGCTAACAATAGGATAGTGTGCTCTGCACGACAAGTTGATTGGCTCGGGAGCGACCACTTTTAAAGGATTGTTGCTCTCCTTGAGTTGAATTATTGGCATTGTGAGTAATGTGTTAATCCCATCAGTTTCAGTGGATATGACTGCTACCACACTTTTCCACTTAGTAGGGCCTGCATTCTCACTTGCACGTAACACAATATCGTCATCTGCTAGGCGCAAGACACCACTGTCGATTAGATTTTGGATAGGTGGCAGAGTGCCCAGCATTCTTCTGTGTTGTGACCGCGAGACTAGGAGTGATATTGACATACTCCATCAGAGTTGTATCGCCCTAAACGGGGATTGATTGGAGGTAGAAGGGAACTGATCCTTCCTTCATTGATTAACATATGAAGAATTTCCTCCATAGGTTAGCCCAGATAGGTGAATTCCCTTTTGTTGGTAAAATCCCGACGGGCTTTGACATTTGCTCTCTTTGTCACTTTGTCTTCCAGCATTTCATTTTCTGAAAGTGACGAGGGAATATTCATGACAATAGGTAGGAGACTGGCATGCTCCTGGTTGATTAACTGACGAGTCACTTGATGTTGATAAGTCACCAGTTCCGCCAATTGCTCAATTTGTTTGCATAGAGCTTTCATCTTTCATTCCATTGTGAACTAGAACTTGGCATAATCCCATTTGTCATCACCGTCTTTGAGGGTTTGGGAGGATTCACAGTTGAAATTGGAATTCTGTCTATTACTCCAATTGATCATGTTAACCTCTTCTTCTTTGTGTTGAGGAAGAGGGTTGTCTTGAACGTGAGGCTGATCTGGTTTGGTGACCACGATCTCTCCGTTGTCTATCAGGTCCTGGATCTTGTGTTTCAAGGCCCAACAATCCTGAGTATCATGTCCAGGTGCCCCGACATGATAAGCACATTTCTGAGCAGCATTGAAACTCCGTCTATTAGGGCTGGCTGGTGGAAGAAGATGCATAATTTCCTTCTGTGTTGTCAGGAGATTAAGAATATTCTCGAGGGTATCCCCTAAGGGTGTAAACACTTGAGGGCGTTTGACTTCTCCACCTTTTGGTATTGGAGGGTTCGTAGACTGTGCTTGAAAGGGAGTGTAGTTTCTCCTTTTAATAGGCATATTCTGATTGCCTTTTTGCCCCTGTAGTATCAGGAAAACATCTTCCTCTTTCTTTTTATGGACCCTCCGGGGGTTGTTCCCATAATTTCCAGATTGGATGTGATCAAGAATGACTTTTGAAAATGCCTAGGTCTTGAATTTTTCGGACTTCAATCCCATCTCACCATCTCCCCGTGTTTGACCATATCGAAACGGTTTGCCCGATCTTGGCTAAAACTCTTTCATAGAAAATAGCTTCTCAGATGTCTATGAAAGTCATGACCATTTCGATTCATCATGGAAGGACTAACTTGGGCGTACCAGTGTCTCCACCCTCCGAGCATACTCTCCGAAAGACTCGTTAGATGATTTTTTGATCTTGGTAATTTGATACCAATCAGAGCCATCCGAGTTTGAAAGTCAGATTAAGTGAGGAAAGCATGTGCTAGCTCTTCCCAAACTATGGATCTTTGAATTATTCGATCTTGTGTACCACTTAAACGGACTTCTCCAGTTAGACTCTTTTGGAACAATTGCATTCTAAGCTTTTCATCCTCTGCATAAGATCCAAGTTCCCCGATAAACACCTTTAAATGTGTGTAAGGATCTCCTAACCCGTCATATTTTTCAAAGTCAGGAGTTTTAAATTTTTCTGGATAATGAACACCAGGAAAAATGCAAAGATCGGCATATGAAACACTCCCGTGTATTCCAATTCCTTTAATAGAGCGAAGGGTGTCTTCCATTTGGAGGACTTTCTTTTTTATGTCACCAGTGTCTAGATCTCTAGTGGGATGATCAACATCATGAGTTTTGTTGGTCGTATCCAACTACAGTTCAGGTATTGTAATGACTTGGGTTCCTCCTTGTGTGGAGGATTCATCATGTATGGGTATTTTCTGACCCTGTGTAGACTGGTGTAATTCTTTGAGTAGAACAACCAAATCTGTAATTTGTTTGCTTAATCCGTCGAATTCTTTGCGAGAAACTGGATTAAGTTCAGTCTGGTCGGATGACGACATGATTGACTGTAGGCTTGTTGCCTTTTTGGACTTTGACCGGGTAGTAGGTCCGATTGATTCCCTGCAAAAGACTTGCATAGTTTAGTCTTTAAGGAATGTGTATAATAACATGCTATGTGATGTGTCCATTTTAGGAATTTTATCCTGCAAAACGGATGTCGCTTGTTTGTAGCATGTTTAAAATATGTATCGTACATTTCTTCATATTTCTCATTACATGGAGATAGATATGGAATGTAATTACAAGTAATTGCTTACAAGTAATTTGAAATGAGAGCATGAAGAGACTTTCCTCCGCTTTTTGGTTTATCGAGGCTAACCTATCTTAGGTTACTCTCATGCTTTTTTGGCATGAAGGTTCCCAAATCATCGCAATCTACTTGACGGGAAGTTAATCCGGTCTTTCAACTGGAGCAAATTTGGGTGGTGCCTTTCCTGAGCCTCGGAGAATTAGTCTTCTCATGAGTCCAGTAATCAAACACCGACGGGATAGCCTCCTGGTGGAGGGACCACACAATATACATTCACATACATCGCGTCTCACCGTATAAAAATGACGACATGTGCGAAACACTAATATCACAAGCAGATATGGTGCGAAACACTAATATCACAGGCAGTTATGGTGTGAAGCACTAAGTGCAATAAGGAAATGCATTCATACACATTCATCAAAGGTAAATGCAACATCCACACACAAACAGATAACAGTGTTGAAAAGATTGAAATAGCGGCTTAAGTCCTCTTACTGGAGTCCCCAGCAGAGTCGCCACCTGTCGACGTCGGGATTTTTAGATGTCCCTTTCCGTTACTTGTTCTTTGGTGTTCTCATTTTAGGTGAGATTTGTTTGAAAAAACAAGTGAAAAAGGTTCGACATGTATAATGTCGACGATGGACTGTTAAGAGTCGCCAGTTGGTTTTTTAAATGGTTGTACCAACACAACCGAGAAAAGGTTTGCACATTGACCCAGTGATGTGACACTGCTATACGAGTCGGTGAAACCGAGTTTTATTAGGGTTTGGGGACTTGATTATGCAGAGGGAAGGTGTTAGGCACCCCCCGACATTCGTGTTACCACGGTGACTGCCTCTTTTCAAGAAACTATTATATGAATGTGTGTGTGTGTAGGTCAATGTGTTGTTATTTGGAAGTAGTGCGAGGCCTCGTTCGAACCTATTTATGTAATAACCCGATATTTACTATATAAATAAAACAGAAATTTTGCGTAAATTTTTTTTTTATTTTAAGGATGAGGATTTGTACAAGATAATGTGTATATGTATTTATGTGGTAAATAAAAATATATTTATTACATGAATATTTACAAATAATTTTATTTTAGAATTATTGATCATTATAAATTATATTTTTATAATAATTAATTTTATTGTAGAAATGTTTATATTATTTATTTTTCAAAGGAAATATGATATTATATTATTTAAATAATATAAGGAATGGTTATTGTAGTTATTATAATATCTATATGAATTTTATTTTTGGATTATTAAGTTAAATATTTTAACTTAATTAATAAAGTATATGTATGCAAGGTAAATCGATATGGAATCCAAACCCTAATTTTGGTTTTGGAACAAGGAATGGTAATAATTATATAATAATAATTATATTTTGATATTTCAATGCTATAAATATGTACGGTATATGTGAACCGATGATGGTTGGTCAATTATGGTGTATATTGACCAAACCCTAGATTAATTTGTTTAACCCTGTTTTTTCAATTTAAATGGGAAATTTAAGATATTTGTATATATGTCATGTTATATGATTTATGTATATGTTACTTAAAGATATGCTAATTAGAAAACCCTAATTTTAAATTTAAAACCCTAAGTTATATTTGAATTTCTGATAATTATAAACCCTACTTTGAAATCTAAACTGGAGTTTGGGATCAATCAAAGATTTTGTTACTGTGATTAATGTCAGGTATGATAGATTTTATATTGCTAATTAAAGTAAACCTAATTAGTGATTTAAGACCGTAATGATTAAAACCCTATTTATTGTCGCGAAAACCTAATTGCGAAATCAAAACCCTAACTGATATTTAGGAACCCTAATTACTAATTGAAAACCTTAATTGCTTAAGTGGCAAGGTTAATTATATTATAATACCCTAATGTTCATGTATAATTAAAAATTTAAATTATAATTAACAAAACCCTAATTTATAAAATTTTAGAAAACTAAAATTTTTATTTTAATTTTGTTTTTATTTTGTGTAAACCCTAATTGCTAAATCCTACAAATGCTATGTACTAAATCTTAGGGTTAAACCCAAAGGGTTTCCCAAGTTCCATTTTTGCCATTAAATTGGAAAGACAAATGATCGTTTTGCCCCTTTGCATTATTAAAGCTACAAACTTAGGTTTTGAATCTAGGTGAAGTGGGTGAACAAACCAACAACTCCACATGCTCAATAATGCCAGCAATCAGCCATTTGTGTAACCAAATACATTGTATATGTGAAGTATATATAGATTGGAGAGAGAAATAATTCATTTGTTCACTAACATTTTTCACAACACTCAAACTAAACTCTCTCAAGCTCTCACCTCCGAAATTCTAAGACATATCAGTCCCAAATACCAGCCCCACGAACATCACAACCAAATCAGAAGCACATAATCAAAGATTGTTCATAAGGAGGTATAAACCCTAGCCATAAAATCTGCCCAAAATTCTATTGTTAGATGTTAGATTTTTTTTGTTAAACATGTTATATAAGGTGTCTAATGATGATCTGGGTTGCTAGATGTTAGATCCATAACATCTAGAGGCTCGGATTTGAAGATTTGTAAAATGTGGAAAAAATGAGAAATATGGTCTGACAACCAAATGTCAAGTCCCATAGATCTCGTCCTGTTATGTGTTTTTGTGTTTTTAAGCTTTGATCTGGTAGTATGCTATGAGATCTTTGATCCAAACCGAATCAAAGTCGATCGTAAGCCAAGATAAAGTTATTAGTGGTCAAACCACGTTGATTCTAAGATTGACCACACGCTTCGGGTAACCCGTAACGCGCCCGTAAAGTCTGGATGCCTTGTTCACGATTTAGATCTTGCTTCTGTTTACATGTTAGACCTTGTTATTGTTGTAATATTGTTGTTTGACGCTTAGCCTACATGAACATGCCTCTAGAATCATTATATCCTTCTCTGAATCAAAGAAATCCATGGTCAAAGTAGTGAGGACGAAACTGCCGGATGAAGTTTCTGGGTAACCCAGAAACCTTCATAAGCAGTTTCGGACCACTACTTTGACCGGCCCATATCTACTTTATGTGATGTTGTTAAAATGTTTTTATGTAATGAATCTGTAGACTTACATGTGGTCTACATAATGAAGGCTTAATATCACTAAAACATCAACATAAATGCAAGTTGTGGAAGCCCAAAATAGACAGGTCGAACTATTCTTCATTTCTGGGTAACCCGGAAAATGAAGAACAGTTCTGACATCTACTTTGATGGTTTAGATCTTTCAATTAGTGCATGTTTTAATCTTGTTTGTTGTTGGATCTTGTAGTCTTACATTAGCACTACACGATCTGACAAACAACATGTCCCGAAACACAATACACAGCTCATTATTAATGGTCAAAGTAGTTATCTCAAGTCAAGGCTATGAATGTTCTCAAGGCTCAAGAACACCATAGATTATAATCTGCCTCGTCGCTAAAGGCCTATAAATGACGCTTTATTAATTTTAATTAATTAAATTTTCAAAATCATTTAAAATAGATATTAAATTCTAAAATTACAAAAATAATTTTAAAAATATTTTAAATTATAAAATTTAACTTTTAATAATTTGAAATATTTTTCATAAATATTAGTATTTATTTAAATATTATTGGTAATTAATTTATTTATTAAATGCATTAAATAAATTAATTAAAAATGATTTTATTATGTTAAAATTATTTTAAATGGTAATAAGTTATTTAAATATATTTTAAGATATAAATTATAACTTTTAATATTTTAAAGTAAATTTCATTAATTATTTAACATTAATGATATTAGATTTATTTAACAATTAAATTAAATTAATTAATTAAAAATGATTTTAATATAATAAAAATCATTTTAAATGAAAATAAATAGTTTAAAATATTTGAAGTTGTAAAATATAACTTTTAATATTTAAAGGTAAATTTTACTATTTAATTATTATTAATGATATTAAAGTTATTTAATAATTATATTAAATAAATTAGGTTAAATATGATTTTAATAATAATAATAATCATTTTAAATGAAAATAAAGTGTTTAAAGATATTTTAAGTTATAAAATATAACTTTTAATATTTAAAGGATAATTTCATTAATAATTTAATAATAATAATTATTAATTTATTATTAATGATATTAAATTTATTTAATAATTATATTAAATAAATAGTTTAAAATGGTTTTATTAATCATTTAAAAGGATATTAATAAATTAAAAATATAATTAAGTTATACTTAAATGACTTTTAATATTTTGATAAATAATACATTAATACTTTAATATTAATGGTAATTATTTAAAATGATTTTTAATGTTTTAAAAATCATTTAAGGGTAATATTAATACTTTAAAAATATTCTAAGTTATTATACATAACTATAATATTTTGACAATGGTTTCATTAATAGTTTAATATTAATTAAATGTTAATGATAATGAAATTACTTAATATTCAAATCATTTAATAATGATTTTGATATTTCAAAAATTATGATATATTGTAATAAAGGTTTAAAAATTATTATAAGTCATTTAAAAATAATATGACTGATACTAAGTTACGGCTTAGAGTCTTAGACTCGATAATTACCCAATAAAGTTGTCAATACACCGACATATTTCAAAAATTGATCTGGACTTAGATAGGTTGACTTGATAACTGTTTATTTGTGATTCAATGGTCATAAATTTACTCGACAATGTGATTAAAGTTATATGTCGAATCGCAAATATAAAGACAATATGACATGATATGTTATTCTAATCGAACTAATCATCTATTTAATGATAGGGCTTGATATAAAAGATAAATCTAAGTTGTGTAAGCAAAGCAGACAAGGCAAATATCTAACCCTTTTCAGATTTACTTTTTATGCAATGGACACGCTGTAAGATAATATCTCAACTATTCTTTTCAATTGTTCAAATATTTCAACCTTTGTATATACTTATGCAATGATTCTGTATAAGTAAATTATTAAATTATAATCTGTTGTATAAGTTCCTTAATTCTGTTATTGTAGATCAAGAAATATATTATGTTCGTTAATTTCTAAACATGGTTATACAAGTGTCCTCGCTTGGATAATCATTATATTTTATCACACATTGATACATACTTATTCGATTGTCCAAAGATGTATAAGTTGAATTAAAAGCCGTCTAAGCTATTTGATCTGGCTAGACACTAACTTAAAATTGTTGTTGAACAAGATAAGAACTTTATTGTTATCCAACTGAATTATTTTGGTTCGGATTCAAGACTGGTATGAACATCCCAAATTTGGAAAACTTTTATGCGCTTAAGTAGATAATTGGTGACTTAAAATATCGCCCTATAATGTAGTATTGATCAATACAGGCATAATCTAGCCGATCAACCCCCCCCACGCGTCCGTAAGTAATGGTTTACATAAATGAAGTTTCGTTTAACCTTTTCAAAATAGAAAACAATGTTCATAGTCGTCAAATGATCATCATTTACAGTCTATACGTAGTTTCAAAAATTTTAAATCGAAATGATAGTTTGTTTATTATTGATTCAGCTTTCTTCACAACTGTTGATTCGTTGTAGAAGTATCGTTCAAAGAAAATATTTAATTCATTCAGCTAAATGTTATTGTTAATATTACTTGCTGGGCACTCAAATGCTCATCCTTGCTAAATTTAAATGTTTTCAGCTAAGTATGAACAACCTGAAGGCTCTGCCAAGAACAAAGGGAAAGGGAAGGTCGTTGAATGAAAGATAATGTTATCTGTTGTAATAAATAGACTTTGTTAGGATAATGATAATATATATTAATTATCATGTAATGTAACAAATGTTTGAAGGTTTCGTACTTGGGATTTAAAAACTCTGATAATATGTAAATTAAATTTGATAATCTATATTATTGTTATTATTATTAGTATTATTCTGCTCATAGAAATAGTATCGTGAAGCACTGAGTTCGGGTTTCAAGTACCTGAATTTGGGGGCGTCACATCATGGTATCAGAGCTATAGGGTTAGAAACCTTAGGTGGGATAGACCTTGGGCTATAACCTTAGAATAGAGGGAAATGTTAAAAATATAAACAACTCATATAGAGTTTAAAAAGAGATGAATTGGATAAATTCATCGTCAACCGAAATAAAAGATAACCTATACAAAATTATGGTTTGTTATGTGTATATACTATATGCTAATCAGGATAATTTATGTGTGTAGATGTCAGGAGAAAAAGGATTAGAATACCCTCGGATCGTAAAGAAGGAGCCAATATCAAAGCCAATAGCTGAAAAAGAGGCTCACAGTGAAAGCAACCTCGATGAGGTGCTTATTGTGGAAAATGTAATACCAGATCCGAAAATGGTAGAACTAAGCGACAGTGATTGATTGACTCAAGTTGAGCCGATCAAGCATCAACCAAGTGCGTAATCATGACCGAAGTTTCTCTTTGGAACAGTTGTGGGAAATAGAAAAGATGCTAAATAGTCAATTGCGGAAAGTATTAATTGAAATAATGGAAGAACAAGATAAGCTTAAAATCCAAATTGACCAAATTGAAGCTAAAAGTAACAAGTCGAGTGCAACTCCGAACAAGAAGGGAAAAAGAAAAATGAAAGACCGTGATACAAGAAATCCTGATAACAACCAAGGAAAAGTTAATCGAATAGAAAGGTGTGCAAATTGTGACAAGAAACATGAAGGTGTATCCAGGAAAGGGGAATATGTTTGCTACAATTGCGGACAAAAGGGACATTTCTCTCCTCATTGTACGAATCCAAAACAATGTGTCTGTTTTATTTGTGGAATAGGAGGTCATCAGGCAAAAAGTTTTCCAAGATCAAGAAAAAGGCGTAATGCATAGGTAGTATAGGTTATGTGGTGTAAGTGTGTTTAATGTAATATGTGTTTAGTATGTCTGTGTAAGGTTATGTTCTCAACTTTTGTAATGATCAAGTTTGTAAATCCCAACTTTTGTAGTCACAAAGGATAGCAAAGATGTGCTATGTTATGTAAATTACTACTTAATCGAATGAAAATGAACTTATGTTTGAGTAATGAAACAAGTTTAATATATTAAACTTATATGATAAGGTTTAGAATGTAAGTTAAATTATGTTTTATTTAATCAGATAATGCCGCCATGACGTCAAACTAGAAATCAAAGGGCAGAAGAATCTGTCAATAACGTTGGGGGACAACAACCAGATCCAATGCAGCAATTTGCAAACATGGTAGCTCAGGTTATGCAACAAGGAATTCCAATCGCAGGGAACCAGCCAGACAATCACTTGGCAAACTTCAAGGACTTCAAGGCTGCAGGACCGCGCAAATTTAGAGGTACAATTGACCCTATAGAAGCCCAAACATGGGTTAAAGAAATCGAAAAGGCGTTCGTTATAGCTAGGGTAGCTGAGGGACAAAAGACCGCTTTTGTCACCTACATGATGAAGGGTGAGGCAAATTTTTGGTGGGAAGCGAATCAGGCAAGGGCAGAAGCAGGTGTGGTTGCTTGGGAAGGATTTAAAACTTTATTTTTCGAAAACTATTTTCATCTAGTATGCAGGTTAGGATGGAGGTAAAATTTCTGGAATTGAAGTAGAAAAATATGACGGTGTCAGAATACGCCGCCAAGTTTAATGAGTTGGCTAGGTTTGCCCCGCATCAAGTTGATACGGAGGCTAGGAAAGCTAGAAGGTTTGAGCTGGGATTAAAACCCTGGCTCTACAATAAGGTGGCAGTGTTGCAGATCCCTACATTTACAGCACTCATGGAGAAAGCTATTATTGCTGAAGAGGGGAGTGAGGCCATGAGTCTCTACAACAAGGAAAGAAGGAACAAGGGTAAGGTTGAGGGAGCTAGGAAGGTGGAAACAAACAGTGGAAATAAGAGTGAAAAGAGGAAGGGAAACAACTTTGGGGGTATGCAGGTGAAGCAGGAGGGTACAAAGAAGAAGCAGTTGGTACAATGTGGGAACTGTGGAAAGAACCATTCGTGGGAATGTCTGAAAGGTAAATTTGTATGTTTTAAGTGTGGGCAGGAGGGCCATATCTCTCCCAACTGCCCAAATCCTAGAACTGTTAATGGGTGTTTTCTGTGCGGATCAAAGGAGCATAGGGTGAAGGACTGTCCGAAAAGGAGGACGGAGACAGAAAGTGTGAACATGGGGTAAAGCGGCGGAACCTTGGCGATCGCAGGACCAACATCTTCTAGCAAGCCGACGAAATCTACTACAAGGGTCTTCAACATGACAGTTTGAGATACGGCGACAGCTGGCAATAGAACTCCAGGTATTATTCGTATAACTTTTATTTTCTTCTATATGATTTTCCTTTATCTAATAAATTATTTTATAAAGAAATTTTGTGGAAGGAATTTGAGTTATTTAAAAATCAAATTTTCGTTTAATCAGAAAGACAAGCTTTATGTAAAAAGTTAAAGATCAGTTCGATCAATTATGATCAAGGTTTACTTGAAATGACTGTGCATGTTATGTACTCTTATATGAGTAAGTTTTAAAACGGTGATTTCGGGGACGGAATCTTTATAAGGGAGGGTGAATGTAATAACCTGATATTTACTATATAAATAAAACATAAATTTTGCATAATATTTTTTTTTTTAATTTTAAGGATGAGGATTTGTACAAGATAACGTGTATATGTATTTATGTGGTAAATAAAAATATATTTATTACATGAATATTTACAAATAATTTTATTTTAGAATTAATGATCATTATAAATTATATTTTTATAATAATTAATTTTATTGTAGAAATGTTTATATTATTTATTTTTCAAAGGAAATATGATATTATATTATTTAAATAATATAAGAAATGGTTATTTTAGTTATTATAATAATTATTTATTTATATGAATTTTAGCTTGGATTATTAAGTTAAATATTTTAACTTAATTAATAAAGTCAAGTATGCAAGGTAAATCAGATATGGAATCCATACCCTAATTTTGGTTTTAGAACAAGGAATGGTAATAATAATATAATATTAATTATATTTTAATTTTTCAGTGCTATAAATATCTACGGTATATGTAAACCGATGATGGTTGGTCAATTATGGTGTATATTGACCAAACCCTAGCATTAATTTGTTTAACCCTATTTTTTCAATTTAAATGGGAAATTTAAGACTGTTATATATCTGTGTTATATGATTTATGTATGTGTTACTTAAAGATATGCTAATTAGGAAACCCTAATTTTAAATTTAAAACCCTAAGTTATATTTGAATTTAATCGATAATTATAAACCTACTTTGAAATCTAAACCTGGAGTTTCATAATTAAAGATTGTGTTACTGTGATTAATGTCAGGTATGATAGATTTTATATTGCTAATTAAAGTAAACCTAATTAGTGATTTAAGACCATAATGATTAAAACCCTATTTATTGTCGCGAAAACCTAATTGCGAAATCAAAACCCTAACTGATATTTAGGAACCTTAATTACTAATTGAAAACCTTAATTGCTTAAGTGGCAAGGTTAATTATATTATAATACCCTAATGTTCATGTATAATTAAAAATTAAAATTATAATTAACAAAACCCTAATTTATAAAATTTTAGAAAACTAAAATTTTTATTTTATTTTTTTTTTATTTATTTCGTGCAAACCCTAATTGCTAAATCCTATAAATGCTATATACTAAACCTTAGGGTTAAACCCTAAGGGTTTGCCAAGTTCCATTTTTGCCATTAAATTAGAAAGACAAATGACCGTTTTACCCCTTTGCATTATTAAAGCTACAAACTTAGGTTTTGACTCTAGGTGAAGTGGGTGAACAAACCAACAACTCCACATGCTCAATAATGCCAGCAATCAGCCATTTGTGCAACCAAATACATTGTATATGTGAACTATATATAGATTGGAGAGAGAAATAATTCATTTGTTCACTAACATTTTTCACAACACTCAAACTAAACTCTCTCAAGCTCTCACCTCCGAAATTCTAAGACATATCAGTCCCAAATACCAGCCCCACGAACATCACAACCAAATCAGAAGCACAAAATCAAAGATTGTTCATAAGGAGGTATAAACCCTAGCCATGAAATCTGGCCAAAATTCTGTTGTTAGATGTTAGATTTTTTTTGTTAAACATGTTATATAAGGTGTCTAATGATGATCTGGGTTGCTAGATGTTAGATCCATAACATCTAGAGGCTCAGATTTAAAGAGTTGTAAAATGTGGAAAAAATGAGAAATATGGTCTGACAACCAAATGTCAGGTCCCATAGATCTCGTCTTGTTATGTGTTTTTGTGTTTTTAAGCTTTGATCTGGTAGTATGCTATGAGATCTTTGATCTGAAACTGGAATCAAAGTCAGATCGTAAGCCAGTAGAAAGTTATTAGTGGTCAAACCACGTTGACCAACATTAACCACACGTTTCTGGGTAACCCGTAAACGTGCCTGTAAAGTTCGACAAACTTGTTCATGCATTTAGATCTTGCTTCTATTTACGTGTTAGACCTTGTTATTATTGTAATATTGTTGTCTGACGCTTAGTCTACATGAACATGCCTCTAGAATCATTATATCCTTCTCTGAATCAAAGAAATCCATGGTCAAAGTAGTGAGGACGAAAGCACGGATGAAGTTTAAGGTAACCCGTAAACCTTCATAAGTTTGATTCGGACCACTACTGACCGACCCATATCTCGCTTTATGTGATATTGTTAAAATGTTTTTATGTAATAAATCGCGGACTTACATGTGGTCTACATAATGAAGGCTTAATATCACTAAAACATCAATGTAAATGCAAGTTGTGGAAGCCCAAAATAGATAAATGAATCGTTTCTTCATTTCGGGTAACCGAAAAAATGAAGAACAGTTTCGACATCTACTTCGATTTCGGCTTAGATCTTTCAATTAGTGCATGTTTTAATCTTGTTTGTTGTTGGATCTCGTAGTCTTACATTAGCACTACACGATCCGACAAACAACATGTCTCAAACATAATACACATTTCATTATTAATGGTCAAAGTATTTATCTCAAGTCAAGGCTAATGAATGTTCTCAAGGCTCAAGAACACCATAGACTACATCTTGTCTGTCGATAAAGGCCTATAATGACAGCTTTTATTAATTTTAATTAATTAAATTTTCAAAAATCATTTAAAAATAGAAATTAAATTCCAAAAATTACAAAAATAATTTGAAAAATATTTTAAATTATAAAATTTAACTTTTAATAATTTGAAATATTTTTCATAAATATTAGTATTTATTTAAATATTATTGGTAATTAATTTATTTATTAAATGCATTAAATAAATTAATTAAAATGATTTTATTATATTAAAATTATTTTAAATGGTAATAAGTTATTTAAAAATATTTTAAGTTATAAAATATAACTTTTAATATTTTAAAGTAAATTTCATTAATTATTTAACATTAATGATATTAGATTTATTTAACAATTAAATTAAATAAATTAATTAATTAAAAATGATTTTAATATTATAAAAATTATTTGAAATGAAAATAAATAGTTTAAAATATTTTAAGTTATAAAATATAACTTTTAATATTTAAAGGTAAATTTTATTAATTAATTATTATTAATGATATTAAAGTTATTTAATAATTATATTAAATAAATTAGTTTAAAAATGATTTTAATAATTATTATTATTTTAAATGAAAATAAAGTGTTTAAAGATATTTTAAGTTATGAAATATAACTTTTAATATTTAAAGGATACTTATATTAATAATTTAATATTAATGATTATTAATTTATTATTAATGATATTAAATTTATTTAATAATTATATTAAATAAATAGTTTAAAATGGTTTTATTAATCATTTAAAAGGATATAAATAAATTAAAAATATTATTAAGTTATACTTAAATGACTTTTAATATTTTGATAAATAATACATCAATACTTTTAATATTAATGGAAATTATTTAAAATAATTTTGAATGTTTTAAAATTCATTTAAGGGTAATATTAATACTTTAAAAATATTCTAAGTTATTATACATAACTATAATATTTTGACAATGGTTTCATTAATAGTTTAATATTAATTAAATGTTAATGATAATGAAATTACTTAATATTTAAATCATTTAATAATGATTTCGATATTTCAAAAATTATGATAAATTAGAATAAAGGTTTAAAATTATTATAAGTCATTTAAAATAATACGATCGATACTAAGTTACTAAGTTAGAGTCTTAGACTCGATAATTACCCAATAAAGTTGTCAATACAATCACATATTTTAAATTGATCCTGACTTTAGATAGTCGACTTGATAAACTGCTTATTTGTGATTCAATGGTTGTTAAATTTACTTGACAATGTGATTAAAGGTTATGTGTCAATCGCAAATAACAAAGACAATATGATATGATATGTTATTCTAATAGAACGAATCATTTATTTAATGATAAGGCTTGATATAAAAGATAAATCTAAGTTTTGTAAGTAGCATAAGGCAAGTATCTAACCCTTTCAGATTTACTTTATGCAATGGACACGCTAAAGAAGACAATATCTAAACTATTCTTTTCAATTGTTCAAATATTTCAACCTTTGTATATATACTTTATGCAATGATTTTGTATAAGTAAATTATTAAATTATAATCATTGTACAAGTTCCTTAATTTCATTATTGTAGATCAAGAAATATATTATGTTCGTTAATTTCTAAACATGGTTATATAAGTGTCCTCGCTGGATAATCATTATATTTTATCACATATTGATACATACTTATCTATTGTCCAAAGATGTATAAGTTGAATTAAAAGTCGCCTAAGCTATTTGATCCGCTAGACACTAACTTAAAATTGTTGTTGAACAAGATAAGAACTTTATTGTTATCCAACTGAATTGTTTTGGTTCATATTCAAGACTGGTATGAACATCCCAAATATGGGAAACTTTTATGTGCCTAAGGCGAAAATACTGGACGAAAATATCGTCCTATAATGTAGTATTGATCAATACAGGGCATAACGGGCTGATCACCCCCCCGTCGTAAGTAAGTAATGATGCCATGATGAAGTTATGTTTAACCTTTTCGAAAATAGAAAACAATGTTCATAGTCTGTCAAATGATCATCATTTATAGTCTATACGTAGTTTCAAAAATTTTAATTCGAAATAATAGTTTGTTTATTATTGATTCAAATTTTACTTTCACAATTGTTGATTGATTTTGTAGAAGTATCGTCTAAAAAAAACATTTAATTCATTCAAATTAAATGTTATTGTTAATATTACTCATTGGGCACTCAAATGCTCATCCTTGCTAAATTTAAATGTTTTCAAACTAAGTATGAACAAACTCAAGGCTCGCCAAGAACAAAGGGAAAGGGAAGGTCATTTGAATGAAAGATAATGTTATCTGTTGTAATAAATAGACTTTATTAGGATAATGATAATATATATTAATTATCATGTAATGTAACAAATGTTTGAAGGTTTCAGATTGGGATTTAAAACTCGATAATATGTAAATTAAATTTGATAATCTATATTATTGTTATTATTATTAGTATTATTCCGCTCATAGAAATGGTATCGTGAAGCACTGAGTTTGGGTTTCAAGTACCTGAATTTGGGGGCGTCACAATATACACAAGGTTTGAATTTATGTAAAAATTCAGTTTTTAGCAAGATACAGCAATGATGTTTTATAAAAAGGTTTTTCAAACCCTGATGCTCAATAGTAATTGAGACCTTTTACACTCCCATTTTATTAAGTGCTAGGCTTGATTGATTTTATTTAACAGATGCGAGGCATCCGTACAAAAATAATATACAAAATAATGCCGACTTCTACGTGGGTATGGAAACCATCTGAGGACATTCAGACACCACATAATAATTTACAAGCTGCTTACAGCTGAAAATGTCCATCACGGGAACCGAATCTAGATTCAATGGGATGAATCTGTGATCACATGATTCCTAGGTGCACGTATCATCGCAATTTGTATGAAAGCGAAGGCGGTATATATAAAAAGCAGTAATATATATATACATACATGATCACCAACCACGAAGCACCTCCATGGGGGATCAGAAATGTAAATAAAGCTGTTAAAAGCTATCAACCGCCACAGAGGAAACTCCAGGCGGGATAAAAAATAAATAAAGCTGTAACAACCGCAAAATAGGTCCATTCCATCCAACCCAATCTGAGTCGCCAAATACATGGTACAGAAAACAACTACAACTTTATTACAACAATTGTTGTACAAAATACAACAACACATGCTGTGAGTTTGGATACAAATATATATCAACTGTGACTCATGTCCCAACCGTGGACAACACCTCATAATGACACCTTACATAAATGTATAGTCGAAAACTGTTTTAGAAATTAGAATCTTTGGGAAGTGCTCAAGGAAACCTTCGTACATGGGAGGCCATGCGTCAGGTTATTATAGATATCATATGGCCATTGTAATTATCCTTGGTCAACCTAATAGACCCCAAAGAAAAACGAGAAGATTACTATCATATTCTTCCCAATGGCGTAGTCTTCTCTTGACATATCACTATCTCCACTATCTCTAATTGAGAGTTATATTTCAAATAGACTCCAAGATCATATAGATAGTGCTGGTAGATATACTCAGCAAGTGGATGAGCACAACCCTGTTTTATGATGACACGAGGTTGTATGTCATTCGACATCTTGTATGATAGTGGCAAAAACACCCTTCCAAGTTAAATTCACCTCACCCTCAACATCTATAGACCACCGTTCTATTCCTTGTTATTTCTCCGCAATTCAAATGCCTACACTTTTATTACCGAAAGGAATTATGAAGCAAAAGGGTGAGCACAACTATTCTCAGAAAGAATATCATGACTAAAGATAAATAAATTATCAATAGCCTTCAACAAAGAATAAACCGTAGATTTAGAACATATGGTAGATGATAAAATTTTCAAACCATAGTTGCAAATGAACGAGCAATCCATTAGAAGAGTCAAATAGACCATAAAATCTATTATCTTCTCCATGTTAAAAGTCCACCAACAATGTTTTATCCCTGTAACATCAATCAAAAATTCCTATCCACAATCATGTATAACTCATAATCGTAATTGTTGTTCTAAATTCCTTTCCTCATCCAGGACAAAGATAATTTTCATCACCTAAAACATCAAAGATTATGGTTATACCAAATCACGCTTTATGTTCATAATCCCATTAATAAATTCATCTTTGCACTACTACCAAAGATATTCATCAACAAGTCATCTTTGCACTACAGGCCAAAGATATTCATCAACAAGTCATCTTTGCACTACAGGCCAAAGATATTCATCAGTTGTTCATGTTCATCTAAACACATGTTCATCTTGCACACTACGGCCAAAGATATTCATCGAAATCATTCATCTTTGCACTACAAAGCCAAAGATATTCTCGTTATATCATCATTTAAGACTAAGGATGATGAAAAATATTTTAAAGAAAACGAATCCGGTGAAGTAAAAGAACAAATATTAAGGATTCAGTACTTTTAAACAATTCTCATTCAAAATACTTCATAAATAACCAGTGGGGTAAAATTCAAGAATGATCAAAACATGGATACAATCAAAGCTAGTATCCGTAATAGATATTTTGGACAAAAAGAAGAAATTTTATTTTCTATGAATAGTGCCGTATTCGTGAATAAGTCAGATACGTGAATAAGGTCGATATACGTGAATAGTGCCATATATACGTGAATAGTAACTCGACACCAAAAGATAGAAATTTCACAAAAATATCATCACGCTTCGTGAATAGTACTCATGAATAGTAACTCGTGAATAGTAACTCATAAATAGTAACTCATGAATAGTAACTCAACACATGAAAAAGTTCCAAATTTGATAAAAAGTTCAAACCAATATTTCAAAGATAATGATATCAAGAAATAATATCATTTATGAAGAAAATAATCTCCCTTACAATCCCTTACCTCATATAAAGAATAATACTTATCGAATATCGGATATAAGGTTGAAAGAACTTGCAATCAGATATAGCAATACTCAAAGTACTAAAATACTCACAAAATACGCTCGATATAATAGAGAGATGAAGATAGAGAAATCTTTAGTTTCTGGTGTGATTTTCAATTCTAACCTAAGCACCCTTTAAAAATTGTCACTTTAAAAATTTTTCTCCATCTATATCCACATAAAATGAATATTTTCCTTATCATATAAATCAATAATTAATTATTCACTAATAATATTACAGAATCACAATAATGACAACCAAGTAGTTCCCAGGAAAGAGGGGGCTCTCCAATAAGGATTTCTCCTTACTGGCGCACAATTAGGTGACCAAACCTCTCCTTAGACAGAACTTTCTAGACATTGCCAATAATGTTATCTAATAATATTATTCAGATAATATGAATTATTGCTCCAAATAATGGAAAATACTGTGTAGTGACAATTATTGAAACAACAGTAATATAAAATATTAACGCAGTAATTATTGAATCAATAAAATATAATACTAAACAATAATTATTGTAACAATTATTCAGTAGTGCCTTCTTACGTAAGAATCAATAATTCAAAAATATTGTGCAATACCGCAAAGCCACTCGCAAAAAACGCCAGACATTACTTTACTTTAACCACCGTGTATTCCAACCAGATAATTCAGAATAACCACGCCGTTATTTATAAAAACTTTAATTTGTCTTTTTCTTCATCCGACAGCTTATTCTATATGGGCCCATAAATGGTCATACTGGTTGCATTTAATATTCCCCGACAGAAAGAATATTCCACGACCAAACAAATATTCCCCGACAACAATGAATATTTTATAACCACTTGCGTATTTTTGAAAAAATTCATATATCACCCATAACTTTTTTTTCTTTTTTCTTTTTTATCAATTTAGCCATTTACTGAATAGTAATTATAAGAAAAAATGAATAATTTTATTTCATAAAATTCGGTCTTACAAAAGTCAGACAATCGATCAACCGCATACGAAGTGAACTCCAGCAGATTTAAACGTAAAGAAAGTCAGTAAATATCAACCACCACTTAAGTAAACTCCTGTGGGGATTAAATATATATATATATATATACTTATATATATGAACGTGGTCGAACATCGCTCGATGAGCCTAGATTTTACATTCAAAGTGTTGATGAGCCTCGATTTTTACATCCCATGCTTATCACTTATATATATATATATATATATATATATATATATATATAAGCTTAATAAACGCCTGAGCTTATAAAATCTGTGCTCATCGAACAAAAGTCCCACTAATACGATTAATATATATAAATGTATATATATATATATATATATATATATTAAAGTAGTAAACACACTGCATCAAGTCTAGCTCATCGAACAAAGTTTGACACACAGTTAATATATATAAATGTGTGTATATATATATATATATATATATATTAAAGCAAATAAACGCTCCGCATCAAGTTCAGGCTCAATCGAGGCATAACTCGATAATGTTAGTCAATATATATGTAAATATAATATATATATATATATATATATATATCTGCATCTAAAATGAAACCACGGATCAAGTCCCAAGGAAAAGCAAGCAACACGACTCTCAACGTGTAGAAGGGTGTGTGCAGAGATGAAGAGAAAGACTCTAAAGTGTGTGAGAAGGCTTACAGCTGACTGCCAAAGAAGACTTCTATATCTGTAGAGTGGGTAAACACTGACTTTTATAGGTACAAAAGGGCTATATATGAGCTCATAGGTGTTTAAAAGGGTAAAGTATACTGCTTGGAGTGAGTACAGAGCAAATTGGGCAGGGTTTTCTCGCCTTTTTTTCTTGTAAAATGGGTAGCTCAAGCCCTCTATTTATAGGCAATTTAGCCGCAGGTGTACCTACGGCTGAGCCGCAGGTGTACCAGAGGCAACCCGGGTGGGCCCGAGTTTTTTGGGTCGGGTCATCTCGAAGTACGTGCACTATAATGTCCACTCGAACTTTCAGAAGTACAATACGGGCATCCGTTTGAGGTATACAGAACCTATTTCGGACCACCATTGTCGAGAGTTGTACGATGGCATGGGATTAGAGTTTGTACGAAGTCATTGAAGATGGTATGATGCCCTCCGGTCTTCAAGCTTTAACTTTCATCTGTTACCCCGCATAATAGTCACTCGGGATTGGTTAGTCTTGTGGGACATCGTTGCGTAGAGATGTTGAGACGACGTGGCATGGCATCGCGTTGGCTAGATGATGATGTTGCCCCTCACCGAGGTGTTATCACGGATTGGGCCGATAAAGCGTGACGTTGCTCGACTTTCTTTGAGATTGGATCGCCGCAATTGTTGAAGGTCCTTGTCATCTTTGAGGTGCGCCTGTCTTCCCGATGTTATCGCTGTGTTGGTGTAGTGTATCTCGTTGTGAGTGTGATGCCCCCAAATCCAGATTCCTTTAAACCTCGGATCTGGTCCGCCACGATACTACTATCGTCAAACTATTTATATTTTTCATTCATAACTTAATGAATAAAACTTTACTTATTAAAATTTAGAATATAATTTCTTTCCATTTCCAGGATCTATGTAATGACCCCAAATTTTTATAAGTATCTAATCCTGGTCATTTTCCATTCCTGTATTACATCACATTCGATATTATAAAAACGCGGAATAATTTAAACTTTCTCAATCTCTTGAATAAAATCTTTTATTGATTTCATAACTTTGAACCAATTACAATTATTGAATCAA
The DNA here is from genome assembly GCA_020205615.1 of Panax quinquefolius. Taxonomy (NCBI): domain Eukaryota; kingdom Viridiplantae; phylum Streptophyta; class Magnoliopsida; order Apiales; family Araliaceae; genus Panax; species Panax quinquefolius. The sequence continues at coordinate 19,384,877 of CM035174.1, read as the reverse complement.
CTATATAATATGGTTCATCTATCGAATTATCAGATAAGATTTTACATCTTGATTCGATATCCTCTATGTATTAACTAATACATCCTTACAATATAACAAGTATTAAACATCGTAAGTATATATCAAGTACACTCCTAGAACCTAAACATGGTTCAAGTAATGATCTAAATAGTATCCTTCGTTCATGTAAACTATCTACTTTGTCAACCAAGAAGCACGTAAATCTTTACCGTGAGTCCTTAACTCGGAAAAGTGGTTATTTGCAAGGGTGAGCTCGACAAATTTCAACAATTCTAACAGCTTTTCATGCAAAGACATAACATATAATAGCATATTCAGTTCATGCATTCATAATCAATTAATATTTACTACGCATGTTACTTCTCACATAACAGGCATAGAGGTTTATATCACAAGCATATCATCAAAGATCAACTTTCACATTTCATACATATCTCATATGCATTTCATATATATACATCAACATTTGTATCGCATAATATATCTCAACTAACTGTTATCAAATTCATATAACAAATAGGAACTGAAAGACATGCCTGATTCGTAGTTTATCAACTATGACTTAACTGCTTAAAGCTTATCTGCACTGCGTGTATTCCTACACAGTTATATAATCATGGATTCATATCAATTAGTCATACATTTCATACGTCCTTAATATAACAATAAATATTACATCGTTTCTTAACTAGGTTTGTAAAACCTTCATTTCACTTTCTCATCGTACTTTTAGAATTGCTATGTATGTACAGGTATTCCTTAACCATCCGTACTTGACATCAACTTCATATACATTTATCACACACTTGACTCGCTATGTGTTCGGCACATTTTTAAAGTTTAAAGATATGTGATCTATATCGTTCATATTCAAACTACTTAGTTTCATGATGATTTATTTCAATCAATAAAGCTTAACAACTTTCTTTAACAAGATTCTATGTTATAAGCTTTTAAACTAATAAGCCTCTACTAGCATGCTTCACATGTATATAACATAGTTTATTTGAAAACGTATTTTAAATCACACTTGAAATGTCCAATTCATGCTTAGCTAAAATATGAACATAATCGTCATGTCTAGGGGCATAAGGCCATCACGTTCACCTTTATAAGTTATTCTAGGCCAAGGTAAAGCAACTAGGTGCAACTTTTAATCTCATTTCATAGCTAACTAATCTATGAATATATGTTATCATGTTTAGAACCTTAAGTACACAAATTACTTAAGTTCGTTCTTAAAGTTTCAAGTTTTCTTTAGAAATCATTTTTAACTAAGCTATTGTAAGTGGATAATAAGTAAAGTAACTTTAAATCACTTCTCATTCTTAAGTATACTCATAACTCAACAAGATGTATGTGTTAAAATATCATAACTTCAAAGACTCAAGGTTTGTCAATATTCGTTTTTCAAAACTCTAAGTTTCTTTTCAAAACACATACTAAGCCATGCTAAAGCATTCTATAATGAGTAAGGTAATCTTATATGTCATGTCTATTATAATGAATTTTCATGTTACATCACTTAGAATAACATATTCCATCGTCGGGAGCACTATATTTGCGTATGTGCTCGCTCGACGCCCTCTGATGGCCTTCGATTACGCAATAGTAACAAAAATAACTATTTTTACCCTTCTTAATGACCTCAAATTGAAAAACTTAAAGAACAAAAGTTGTAGGTCTATTCGTCCTCGTTTTGGATCATCTTGAATTTCCTCAATCGAAGTTCGTATGAAAACGTTATGGCCGTTTTACCAAAATATGTTCTGTTAGATTTTTCTCAAAGAATCATAGTTGACCACCACTTCACCGGGCGGGGTCTTGCTTTATAAATATAGCTCCGCCGGGTATGGGCATAGCTATCGTTAACTCACGGATTCATGCTCTGCAACAAAATAACAAGCCAAAAATCCTTTCTACCTTCATAATTTGAGTTATACATGTCCAAATTAGTCCATTTTTGATTCTATGGATTCGTAATTCATAGAACTACAACATACTAGATACCCATCAACTAACATAAACATTAACTAACCCAAATATGAATCTATAACTCATGTTCATACTAATTGTTCATGTTTTGACAAATTAGCTAAATCTGTTCACTACTTAATTCGCTTTCTAAACCAAATTAGTTCGCTTAACTTCCGCTGATTTCAGATTTGATTATATTAACAATATCTAACAACAATTCATGTATTATAACAATCCTTAGCCATCAATTTTGTGACTCAAAATTAACTTTTCTTGATATTTTTTAAGAATTGAAGAACTTGAATTCAAGAACATATATGTTAGAATCATTACCTTTTGGAGCTTAGTTTTCTTAACTTCTATCTTCTGAAATTGCTAATCTTCACTTCAAACCACAACTCACTCACTCTCAAGTTATCAGTGTTTCATGAACCAAAACAAAGCAACGTAAAAACTGAAAATGGTCTGCTATATATAGAGGAAACTTGGACTGGGCAATTTCATTACACTAAGGTTGAATTCATGGTGTAATGGGAAGAAACAAAGGTTGCTAAAGAGTTGCTCAACCACCCTTACCAGCCATCTTCCTAGCAAATGATCACCTATTCCATAGCCACTTGGAGAATACGTAACTTATTTTTAGCCCACTGTTCATGTACTTTTGTGCCACTCAATTTGAGACAAGTGAAAAAAATCTCAGCAACTTGTTATTCTAAGGCTTGGTTTGGTTCTTTAAATTCCCAAAATGTGATTTTAATGTGTAAATATTACTATACCAAGTAAAGTTAGGGATTATTTATGTACTCACCTCATATAGTCCATATACATTAGTCCACATATTTTAATCTTTAAAACATGTGTGGACTTAATTTAATTACTCACTAATAACTTAATATCTCTTTTTTTTTCTATTTACTTACACATTGGTATTGAAATAAATGTTTTAATAACACATATTTATTTACTCCCATCTTATAGGTACACATATAATTGTCTCATCACCTAGAATGGGATAACAAACTTATTTAAATCAACTTTATGATTTAATCACTTTTATCATATGTATATCATTAGTCCCAATTAATGTCACACTTCATTTCATATCATATAGATGTAGCTACTATATAATATAAAATCATTGCACATACAAATTAATTCCTTTAATTATTCATTCATTAAATTATTTAAGGAATGTTTATTCCTTCACTTTGCCACACTAGGTATATTTCACAAGCTCGATCTTAAGCTTTTGTCATTCTCCACACTTATTATTCTTTCAATATAATATTTGTGTGACTCAAGCATTTAAATGCTAAACTACCTTAATTAATTATAAGTATAACCTTTACGCTTATAATAATTAATATATACTCCATTAGTTATTTAAACGATAACATCCACGATAAAATAATAACTTAAGTTATTTAATATGTTAAAATAACTTAGTTTTCTTTCATTAATTAACTCCCTTGAAAATATATTAGAAATTATGTATTTTGTCATAACATAATTATTATGTTTTCTCCTAATAAGGACATTTACAATTAAAAATTAATTTGCTTATTGTCTCAAGATATTATTCTTAATATAATATCAATTAACTATATGTACGACACATGTACATATATTATATCTGTAAAATAGATAATAAGTTTATTTTCTATTATAATAAATTATTTCCATCAATTTATTTACATATAGAAAATACGCTTTTAATATATTTACTATATTATTAATCATACCTCATACAAAAATATATAAGGTAATATTATTATTCAAAATAACATTTCCTCCTTTTATTAAAATAACTCAATATTAGAAATTATTTTAATATCCTCTACTAGAAATATATAATTATTATTTCTCTCTCCTCTATAAATTGTTCCCAAAACAATTTCTTCAAATATTAAATATCCATTTAAAGATATAATGATTTATGTCTCCCTTTAATAACGTATATATATTTAACGTTATTCGTACATTAGACTTTCTCACATATTATCATTTCGAGTAACATATATAAAGTATCACATATTTAACACACTTATTAATTCACTCATTTACTTAAGTAAATTAAACATTGTACTATATTACCATAGTTATTTAAGGTTTAATATACACATTATATTATTCCATAATATAACCCTCAACTATCAATTAACCGATATTTATTCTTATTAGTTAATTCTCTCAACTAACTCATGTTTCACTATCCAAACCCATTTCGCAGATAACTTACGTTACTATCAATAACCTATATTATAATCATACTAGTTATTAGTACACATACACAAGAAAATGACAATTATACATTAATGTCATCCATTTACTATGATAAAATAATCATATAAACTATTTAATATCGATAGGAAATTTTATCCACATATTTTATCTCAATTGAATTATATCTGCGATCAATAACAATATATAATAATAATAATATATACATAAATCACAAAAATCACATATTACATGGTTCATATTACCCTATGTAACACATTCCTACATACCTCGTATCACATAAATGTTTTTATTCGAACCCATTTCACACTAAAGAATTTTATTCAATAAATTCTTATTTTAATATTTTTTTTGAATATCCGGGTTCTTACAGTGAGTGCCGAGATTGAAGCTGGTTGCATTTGAAACAAGCATTTCCGGGGTTATCGCCAAAACTGCATTCCTTGGGGTTATCACCAAGGTTGGTGGCTATTCCCATGGTTGGGACTAAGACTGGATACCTCGGGGTTATCTCCGAGATTAATCGGTCTTCTCCGGTGTGTGTTCTGGTATTGGATCTTCATGCCTCGGGGTTATCTCCGAGGTTGGTACACAATTTTTCTTTCCAGTTTTACTGTTCTTACGAATTTTTGACCCTTTCTCCTTCCAACCTTCATAACTTGAGTTATACACACCCAAATCAGTCCATTTTCGATTCCATGGATTCGTAATTCATAGAACTACAACATACTAGAATTATAACAATTTAAAGAAACAATAACCAACCTAAATCTTGACCCAAAACACATGTTCATACTAAACTTTTATATTTTAACATATTTAGCGAATTCATTCACTACGAATTCGTTTCTTAACCAAATATATTCATTCAACTTACGTTCTTTTCATTTCTTATAGTATTAACACAATCAATCACCAATTTTACAATTATACTATGACTTAAACATCAATTTTGACATCAAAATAAGCTATATTCATACTCATATTCACTATAAACGATTTCTTTTCTTTTTGAATGCAATTCATCTAAATTAATATCCCAAATCCTTGTCTAGATGTTAGTTATAACATCATAATTACATGTGTAGACACTCAAAATTTTCTGCACAACTGTCACTAATATTGCAGGAGAACAGATTCGTCTTTCAAGAGGGAACCCTGTAAGACAGTTCATATCCATTCCGGATACTACCGGAAGTTCAACATCAACCCCAGAACACACACTGGGAGTAACAATTCCAACCTCGGAGATAACTCTGAGGCGTGCAGATCCAATACCAGAACACACACCGGAGAAGATCGATTAATCTCGGAGATAACCCCGAGGTATCCAGTCTTAGTCCCAACCATGGGAATATCTACCAACCTTGGTGATCACCCCAAGGAATGCACTTCCAGCGATAACCCCAGAAATGCTTGTTTCAAATGCAACCAGCTTCAATCTCGGTGCTCACAACGAGACACCCAGTACCAACCCGGAGATAACACTAGGAGGACAGGCACACCTCGGAGTTGACACTGAGGACCTTCAATATTTGCAACAGTCCAATCTCATCAATAACCCTGAGCAACGTCTGCTTTATCAGACCAAACCAGCGATAACTTTGGTGAGGGGCAAAGTCATCATCTCGCCACTCTAAAGCCACATCACACCGTCTCAACATCTCATACATACATTTCTAAACAAAGATGTCCCACAAGAATCAAGGAAAACCAATCCCGAGTGACTATTATGCAGGGTAACAGATAGAATTTGAAGCTTAAAGACCGGAGGGCACCGTCCCATCTTCATGACTTCGTACAACCTCTAATCCCATGCCATTGTACAACTCTCGATAACGGCAGTCCGAAATAGGTTCTGTATACCTCAGTTGGATGCCCGAATTGCAATTCTGAAAGTTCGATCGGACATTACAAAGGTTTGCCTACACGCATTTCACGAGACGACCGGATCTCGAGAAACCGGGGCAGAACCTGGGCAGCCTCAGGTACACCTGCGGCTCCCCCCTTCTATAAATAGAGGGCTTGGGGTGGCCATTTTGAGAAAAGAAAGAGCGAGGAAGCGCTGCCAAATTTGCTTCGTACTTGCAATATACTGAGTGTTTTCCCATTTTAAACACTTGTGAGCTCATATATAGCTAATTTTGTACCGGCGGGAGCCGGGTTTCATCCACTTTAAAGATATAGAAGTCTTCTTTGGCAGCCCACTGTAAGCCTTCTCACACACTTTAAAGCCTTTCTCTTCATCTTTGCACACACCCTTCTTCACGTTGAGAGTTGTGTTGCGTGTGTTTGCCCGGACTTCGGTCCGTAGTTTTATTTTAGTTTATATATATATATATATATGGACTAACATTATCGAGTTATGCCTCGGTTGAGCCTAAACTCTTGATGCGAGCGTTTATTTGCTTTATATATATATATGAATCTGCGTGTCGGACTTTGTTCGATGAGCCTGAACTTGATGCGAGGCGTTTACTTCTTTAATATATATATATATATATATATATATATATATATATATATATATATATTTGTATATATTAACTGTGTGTGGGACTGCGCTTACGATGAGCCTAGATTTTACATCTGGTGTGTTTATTATATATATATATATATATATATATATATTAACTTTGTGTTAGACTCTGTTCGATGAGCCTGGATTTTAAATCCGGTGCGTTTAGTCGCTTATATATATTTATATATATGAACTGTTGTCAAAATCTGTTCGATGAGCCTGGATTTTACATCCGGTACGTTTACTTCTTCTCTCTCTCTCTATATATATATATATATATATACATATATACATTTTCGTCCCACCTAAGTTTACTTCGTGGTGGTTGATCGTTTTTACAGCTTTCTTGACGTTTCGTCCTGCCTGGAGTTCACTTCGTGGCAGTTGATTATTTTGTACAGCTTTATTTATGTTTCGTCCTGCTTGGAGTTTACTCCGTGGCGGTTGATAGCTTTTATAGCTTTATTTATCTTTTCTGATCCCCCATGGAGGTGCTTCGTGGTGGCTGACCATTTATGTATATATATATATTTATAGCTTATATATATATATCTGCTTACTACTTTCATACAAATTGCGGTATCATGTGCGCCTAGGAATCATGTGATCACAAATTCAGCCTATTAGATCTAGATTCGGTTCCCGTGATGGACATTTTCAGCTGTAAGTAGCTTGTAAATTATTCTGCGATGTTTGAATTTCCTCAGATGGTTCTCATGCCCATGAGGAAGTCGGCATTATTTTGTACATTATTTTCTTACAGATGCTTCGTATCTTGGAAATAAAATCAATCAAGTCGACCACTTAATAAAATAGAAGTGTAAAAGGTCTCAATTACTATTGAGCATCAGGGTTTGAAAACCCTCTTTTATAAAACATCATTGCCATATCTTGCTAAAAACTGAATTTTTACATAAATTCAAACCCTGTGTATATAGGTGCGAACGAGGCCTTACACTACTTCAAAATAACATCACATTGACCCACACACACACATTTAGATAACAGTTGTGACACCCCCAAAATAGGTATACATCACCTATTCTGAGTCGCCAAATACATGGTACAGAATACAAATACAATCTTTAATATACAACCAAAGAGTTATGAGTTTTAATACAAATACTGTCTTCTAGACAATATCCACTGTCAGAATAAGTCCTCATTACATTTATTGTCACACTATTTAACAGAATAGTGATGACTACTAATACTATCATCTCGTCCATCACTCCGCTCCCCGACTCGTCTCCCGCCTATATTCTCATTTCAAGAGAACAATGAAAGAAAGGGTGAGCTCAATTAGCCCAAGAAGAAATATTATGACTAAGATAATGCGAATAAATTATCATTTAGCCTTCAATGTTGTTAAACTAATAAAATATAACAAACATCAAGTTTAACTGCAGAGGAACAAGCAATCCATTAGAAGAGTCAAGTAGAGAATAAAATCTACTATCTTCTATGATTTAAAAGGGTTTTCATGACTTTTATCACGAGACTCAAATTTTAATAAATAATCCACATCATCGAATCACCCCTGCACTACGGCCAAGGATATTCTTTAGTAACACGACCACAATTATCCATGCTCTACGGGCCAAGAATATTTGTGTATTCATTAATGGTCATGATCATGCCAACAACTATCCATCAATGCACTACGGGCCAATGAGGACTTTTTCCACATCATTTGTAACATTACGGTGATGATTACACCGAATAATCCCTGGTCATAATCATACCAAGTCCATCTATGCACTACATGCTACAGATGACTTTCAACATAATATAAACATGAGGATGATGACAATGATATAAGAATTCAATAAAACAAGTTCAAGAATTAATTTATCTAGGAACTAATAACGTCCAAATTGTCAACATGATACTGCTTTGTAGAGTAAAATTAAAGAATGCTCAAAAGAATATTTTCACGAAAAGATACTGGATAAAGCGCAAATATCAAGGATATTCCACTAATTTCATGGAGTATAGAAGTCAAAACTTTAACCAACTGAGTATAATAACAAATGGAATAACAAAAGAAATCACCATGCATGCGGTACTTTGCATGAAAAGTTATTCAACATAATAATAAGTAACGGAACCGGTAAAAGCGAAATTCAAGACCGATAGGATGTTCCAATGAGAATAATACATACGGAATTGTGTCCGGCGAACGCATTGCATGACGGGATATTCTAACGAATAATAATAATAAAGATGGAACCAGTCCTACAGAAAAATGCATGATGTGATGTCCCAACAAAATAATAATAAAGACGTAAATAATGAAGAATGTCACCAAGTATAGGGTAGTCACAGATCTTTGGTTATTCCAAAGAGAATAATAAAGAATGGAATAATGTAAATTCTCTTCATGAATACAAAAGAAATATTATTCCTCAAGTAAAATAAACCTGAATATAAGAGTAGGAAGGAGCGTAATACTTTTCTATAGCTTCTTCTATAATTTCTCTCTGTAGTTTCAAAGTGAATTCGTAAGAAATAATGAAGGAATGAGCTTTATTTATAGAGAAATGGATTGCATAGTAACTAACTCATGAATGGTCCAGATTGATTCACTTTAATCGACCATCCATATTTAAAGCAAAATCTTTTAAATAAAATATAATATATTCTATTTATAATCTAATAAAACGAATAACTTTATAAAAAGATTTTACTATGCAAACACTATGCAGGCACTATGCAAATACTATGCATAATAAAATATAATATATTCTAATTATTGTCTAATAAAGCAGATAACTTTATAAAAGTATTCTGCTTTTATATAAAAATATTTTACTATTAGTCTAATAAAAACGAATAACTTTATAAAAGTATTCTGTTTTATAAAAAAAGCTTTTCTATTTTATTACATTAATAATACCAATAAAACAAAACTGAGTGACTTATCACATAAGCATCAATAATTAATACCGTGTGCTACTTCGTGCAACTACGCCAGACATCGTACTTTTTTAACAACCGAGTGTTTCAACAGATTAACGGTAAAACTTCCGCTAGTTATTTTCATATAGTATTTTTGTCGTTTTCTCAATTCGACAATAATTCCGTTGTGGGGTCCACCAATGATTGTGCCATTGTACGAATATTCCCCGACCAATCGAATATTATATAACAACTTGCGTACTTTGCAAAATTTATAAATATTACCCACAACTATAACATTATATCAAATTCATTCCATAATATTCAAAAATGATATTTATAGAAAATTCATCTTTATTTATAAAAGTTGGGGTCTTAGAACCTCCCCTTCTTATGAAATTTTGCCCTCGAAATTAGGGTACGTACCTGGTATATCGAAGAGTTAAGGATACCTTGACTTCATTTCTGATTCTAACTCCCAAGTCATTTCCTCAACATCGTGGTTTCTCCACAAAACTTTGACACGAGGTATAACCTTCGAGCGTAGAATATGTTCCTTTTATCCAAGATTTGAACAGGAACCTCTTCATACGTCAAATTTCCGCTATTTCGTCCCGGTTCTAACTCAATAATGTGGTTCGGGTCTTTCACATATTTACGTAACATGGATATGTGAAAAACGTTATGAACACGAGACATACTTGGCGGTAAAACGAGTCTGTAGGCCACAGTTCCTACTCGATCGAGGATTAAAAATGGGCTAATGAATCGAGGATTGAGCTTTCCTCTCTTTCTAAATCTCGTAACTCCTTTCCATGGAGCAACACGTAACAACACATGATCTCCTATATCGAATTCCATATCCTTTCGATGAAGATCATCATAACTCTTTTGTCGATCTTGTGAGATTTTTATACGTTGTCGGATCGTTTGAATCTTTTCCGTAGTCATACGTACCAACTCTGGTCCCAACAACGTTGTTTCACCCTCCTCATCCCAGCATACTGGAGAACGACACTTTCTTCCATACAACACTTCGAATGGAGCCATGCCAATACTTGTTTGATAACTGTTGTTGTAGAAAACTCCACCAATGGTAAGAACTTGTCCCAACTTTCCTTGAAATCAAGGACACAGGGTCTTAATAGATCTTCAAAAGTTTGAATAGTCCTCTCCGACTGTCCGTCCGTCTAAGGATGATATGTCGAGTTAAATCGTAAGTCTGTGCCCATAGCTTTTTGCAAACTAACCCAAAATCGTGAAGTGAATCTTGGGTCTCGATCAGAAACTATGGATACTTAAGATACCATGCGATCTTACAATCTCGTTTATGTATATACAAGCAAGACGTTCAAGTGTATAAGTTTCTTGTATTGGTAAGAAATGAGCAGACTTGGTCAATCTATCAATAATGATCCAAATCGCATCTACGCCTTGAGAAACCTTAGGAAGACCGGTAACGAAATCCATGGTAATGTGCTCCCACTTCCATTCTGGAATTTCAAGTGGTTGCAATGGACCTTTTGGTACTTGATGCTCCTCTTTAACTCGTTGACAAGTTAGACACCTTGAGATAAACAACGATATCTCTCTCTTCATATTGCTCCACCAAAATGTATGACGAAGGTCATGATACATTTTGGTACTCCCAAGATGGATTGCAAATGGTGTGTTGTGCGTCTCCATCATGATTTTATACTTTAAATCAGGGTCATTAGGAATACAAAGTCTGGAGTTGACTCGAAGTATTCATTCTTCATCGATTCTTGCTTCCGGCATAGCACCTTCTTGCACTTTCTTCCTCATACGCATCAGCTCCAGGTCTGTAGCTTGAGCAGCTTTAACTTTATCAATTAAAGTCGGTTCTATTCGTATATTCGCCATCATCACATGGGTCGCTGGAGTCTTTAACTCTATCTCCATCCTTTGCAATTCACACAAAATGGGCATTTGTGTTGATAATATCGCACTCGTACTTGCATATACTCTTCTACTTAATGCGTCAGCTACCACGTTCGCTTTTCCAAGATGGTATTGGATGGTATGATCATAATCTTTCAGCAGTTCAAGCCAACGTCGTTGTCGCATGTTGAGTTCCTTTTGAGTGAAGAAATATTTGAGGCTTTTATGATCTATAAAGATCTCCACCTTCTCCCCATACAAGTAATGCCTCCAAATTTTAAGTGCGAAGTCAACAGCTGCTAACTCTAGGTCATGAGTAGGATAATTCCTCTCATATTCTTTGAGTTATCTTGAGCCATAGGCTATGACTTTCCCATGTTGCATGAGAACACATCCCAACCCTTTACCCGAAGCATCACTATAGACGACAAATCCCTCCGAACCAGATGGTATTATCAGAACAGGTGCTGAAATGAGTCTCCTCTTGAGTTCTTGAAAACTCTTCGCACATTCTTCGCTCCAATGAACTTTTAGATCTTCTCGAGTCACCGAGTTAATGGAGTACCTATTCGAGAAAATCCTTCCACGAAGCTCGAGATAATAACCAAGTTTCGAGAAAGCTAAGTACCTTTATCCATCGATTTAGGTTGCTCCCAGCTTTGAATTACTTCAATCTTTGCCGGGTCAACTGATATTCCATGACTTGATACTACGTGCCTAAGGACTGCTACTTCCTCAAGCCAGAACTCACATTTCTTTAACTTGGCATAAAGTTTATATTCACAAAGCTTTTAGAGTGTCAGCCTCAAGTGTTGCTCATGATCTTCACGGCTTTTGGAATAAATAAGGATGTCATCAATAAAGACGACCACAAAGTGATCCAAATATTCCTTGAATACTCGGTTCATCATATCCATGAAGGCAGCAGGAGCATTAGTCAATCCAAAGGACATGACTAGGAATTCATAATGCCCGTATCGAGTTCTGAAAGCCGTCTTTAGAATGTCATCGGTTTTAATCTTCAATTGGTGATATCCGGAACGAAGATCAATCTTTGAAAAGAATTTGGCTCCTTGAAACTGGTCAAACATGTCATCAATAGGTGGCAATGGGTACCTATTTTTGATGGTGACATGATTCAACTCCCGATAATCAATACAAAGTCGCATACTCCCATCTTTCTTTTTCACGAATAGAACAGGAGCACCCCAAGGAGAAGTACTAGGACGAATAAAGCCAATGTCTAACAATTCCTGCAGTTGGGTCTTTAACTCCTGAAGTTCAATAGGAGCCATTCGATATGGGGCTTTGGAAATAGGTTTTGTACCAGGTTCAAGGTACGAATGCAGTTATGATGATTGTGTACGAATGCATTTACTTATTGCACTTAGTGCCTCACACCATATCTACTTGTGATATTAGTGCTTCGCACATGTCATCATTTTTATACGGTGAGACGCGATGTATGTGAATGTATGTTGTGTGGTCCCTCCACCAGGAGGCTATCCTATCGGTGTTTGATTACTGGACTCGTAGGAAGACTAATTCTCCCGAGGCTCAGGAAAGGCACCACCCAAATTCGCTCTAGTTGAAAGACCGGATTAATTTCCCGTTGAGTAAATTGCGATGATTTGGGAACCTTCATGCCAAAAAGCCGCGAGAGTAACCTAAGATAGGTCAGCCTCTAATAAACCCAAAACGGAGGAAAGTCTCTTCATGCTTTCTCATTTTTAAGTACTTGTAAGCACAATTTGTGACGCCCCCAAAATAGGTCCAATCCATCCAACCTATTCTGAGTCGCCAAATACATGGTACAGAAAACAACTACAACTTTATTACTACAATTGTCGTGCAAAATACAACAACATATATACTGTGAGTTTTAATACCAACTATGACTCATGTCACAACTATGGACAGTACCTCACAGTGATACCTTACATAAAGGTACAATCTAGAACTGTTTTAGAAATTAAAATCTTTGGGAAGTGCTCAAGGAAACCTTCGTACATAAGAGGCCATGAATATAAGTTATGATAGATATCATATGCCCACAGAATTATCCTTGGTTGACCCAATAGACCCCAAAGAAAAACGAGAAGATTACTATCATCTTCTTTCCAATGGTGAGTCTTCTCTTGACATATAACTATCTCCACCGTCTGCAATTGAACATTATGTTTCAAATAAACTCGAAGATCATATAGGTAGTGCTCGTAGATATACTCAGCAAATGGATTTTCACAACCCTGTCTTATGATAACGCGATGTTGTATGTCATTAGACATCTTGTATGATAGTGATAAAACACCCTTCTAAAGTTGGGTTCGCCTCACCCTATTGTTGTTCACCAAAATCAATTATTAAGTGACATATAATATACGACACACACATCTTAGGTCCTCAATACAATTATATATTATATGTCATGCCGTTTTATAATGTGTTGAGAAGCTTTGACAAGCTCGAATCATCACACTATTCCTATGTTATCCCCGCTCGACCCAGCTACACTCTTATTACCTGAAAGGAATTGTGAAGCAAAAAGGGTGAGCACAACTAGCCCAGTAAAGAATATCATGACTAAAGATAATTACATTATCAATAGACTTCATCAGTAATAAATTAGAGATTTAGAACGTATGGTAGATGATAAAATTTTTAACCATAGTTGCAGCGGAACGAGCAATCCATTTGAAGAGTCAAATAGACCATAAAGTCTATTATCTTCTCCAAATTAAAAGTTCACCAACAATGTTTTATCCCTGTAACATCAATCAACAGTTTCTTTCCACAATCATATGAATAACTCATAATCATAATTGTGATTCTAAATTCCTCTTCGCATCCAAGACGAAGATAATTTTCATCACCTGTCTTTACCTGAAACATCAAAGATCATGGTTATATCAAATCACAGTTCATGTTCATAATCATACTAATAAATTCATCTTTGCACCACGGGCCAAAGATATTCATCAACAGTTCATCTTTGCACTACATGTCAAAGATATTCAACAACAAGTCATCTTTGCACTACATGCCAAAGATATTCAACAACGGGTCATCTTTACACTACGGACCAAAGATATTCATCAATAATTGATCTTTGCACTACATGCCAAAGATATTCATATCTCAAAGAAATACATAATCATTTCAGAATTTATATAAACCATAATTATAACCATATATTTTGATCAATTCACCTTTGCACTTAAGCTAAAGATATTCAATTATAAATTCAATGGTCATTATCATACCAGTCAACAATTCAACTTTGCACTACTGGCCAAAGAGAACCTATAGTCACGATCATACCAATAATCTACCCATCTTTACACTCAAGTCAAAGAGAAATATCATCATTAGGGTTATAAGAATGTTATATATGATAATAAAAACAATATAATCAACATATAGATTTAATCTCAAGAGTAAGATTAATAAATCAATGATCTCATAACACCTTAATCAAAATGTTATAAATCACTTAATAATCTCATAATCTAATATTATTAATACTACCACAATATTTTAATCATTTCTTAAACTTATAAATAATTTATTTTAATTGTTTACACTTTACTAATAAATGCATTTAATCATCCTAAAATGCCAAACTCATAAGATTTCATCACCAATAACCAAAACCCTCATCCAAAATTTGCATATACCTCATATATGATTCTGAAGCCATAAAATCATATTTTCCAATTTTCTTACTTCACATAACATATTTAATTCATTTACTCATAACTAGAATATTTTCATGAAAAATACCAAATCAGTTCCAAAAATATTTCTTTTCTGGGATTTAGCATAATATAGTCCCATATTAAACATATATTTTTCTTGGAATTTTTAAAATTTATTTACTATTTTTCACATGGCCAAAACAACCGAATATTCAGATATTTATCATAAAATTTTACTTTTATCCAAAATTTCCAAAATTTACAGAGTATACTGATATTATATAGATGTATTGCCAATAAAAATTTCATCGATTTTGGAGTTAATCACAAGGAGTTATAAGCGGTTACTTTTAAAATAGTCTTTTCTCATAAAATCCATAACTCCTAATCTATACATCCAAAAAACGCCATTTTTGGACACAATCTACAAAACTCATCGAAATATCATTTCAAATTTTTCTAGAAATTTTGAAGGTTCAGAAAAATTTTGAAATTGAAAAACATAATAACCCTTACATACTAACGACAATATCCCTTACCTCAAAAGAGCGATTAGATTGATGGAATAATATTGAAACGAACTTGCACCGTATAGTAACACTCAAGATATCAAAATACTCACAAGAATACACTCGATAATATAGAGAGAGAATTAGAGAGAAAACTTCAGTTTCTGGTGTGATTTTCAATTCTAACCTAAGCACCTATTTATAGGAAATTGCTTAGAACACCAAAGCAGAAAATTTATTAAAATAATATTATTTATAATAAAATTTCCTTAGCACACCTTTGAATCTGAATTCAGCAATTTAACACATGCAAGTGGGGTCCACCAAAGTGTAAAAAACGTTTTTCTTAAATAAAACAATTAAAACTTCCAAAAATCAATTATTCTGGAACTTCGAAACTTCAATAATTCATAATAAATAGCCCTTTTATCAGAACAATTCAAATCACATGCCCTTTTTATAGGAAATTCCATTCTCTACAACTTTACAGAAGAAAGTTTTTCCAAATTCCAAACAGAAATTGACCGAAATCCATAAACGGACGATTTTACATGCTATAATCAAATTTCAGTCAAAATTTGTGTCCACCAACATGTTTAACATGTGTTAAACATTTTTTGTAACACACAAAACATGTGTTTAGCATTTATAGTAACAAAAATACTCTTCCTCCTCATTTATTCATATATCACACATTCATTGTAAAAATATCACCATTATTATATTACTATAATATTATAATATATTTTATCGAGAAAAGATAAAATATCAATTTTCAACAATTGTCACATTAAAATTTTCTCCATCTATAACCACATAAAATGAATATTTTCCTTATCATATAAATCAATAATTAATTATTCACAAATAATATTACGAATCACAATATCGATAATCGTGCAGCGGTTCAGAAAAGGGGCTTTCAATAAGGATTTCTCCTTATTGGCCGTATGATAGATGATGAAATTTCTCCTCGATGTAACTTTCTAGACATTGCCAATAATGCTATCTAATAATATTATTCAAATTGTGACGCCCCCAAAATTAGGGATACATCACCAATCTTGGGTCGCCACTTACATGGTATGTAATTTAAATACAACTTACTAACATAAGCGTAGGTATAATAATCGACATAAAGCTGTGAGTTTAAATACAAATATCGCTCTACTAGATATTATACAAACTCAAAAGGAGTCCCTCATTTAATTATTATCACACTATTTCACGAATAGTGAGGACTACTAATGCTATCTTCGAGGACCATCACTCGCTTCCCCGACTCGTCCCGGCTATATTCTCATTTTTCAAGAGAATAGTGAAAGAAAGGTGAGCTCAACTAGCCCAAGAAGAAATATTATGACTAAGATAATGCGAATAAATTATCAATAGTCTTCAACAATGTTAAACCGATAAAATACAATAGACAACCGGTTTAATCTGCAATGAATATGCAATCCATTAAAAGAGTCAAGTAGAAAATAAAGTCTACTATCTTTTAGGTTTTAAAAGGTTTTTCATCATTGTTATAGTTTGAGACTCACTTTAATAAATATTCCACATCATCGAATCACCCCCGCACACTACTACCGAGGATATTCTTTAGTATCCGACCACAATTATTCATGCATTACGGGCAAGAATATTTGTGTATTCATTAATGGTCATGATCATGTCAACAATCGTCCATCAATGCACTACTACCAATCGAGGATTTTTACCACATCATTTGTAACATTACGGCCATGATTACATTCGAATAGTCTCTCGGTCATAATCATACCAAGTCCATCTACGCACCATGTGCCATGTAGATGACTTTAAAAAAATATAAACATGAGGATGATGACAATGATATAAGAATTCAATAAAACAAGTTCAAGAATTATTTTATCTAGGAACCAATAACATCCAAACTGTCAACATGATACTGCTTTGTAAAGTAAAATTCAAGAATATTGAGAAGAATATTTCCATGAAAGGATACTAGATGAAGCGCAAATATCAAGGATATTCCACTAATTTCATGGAGTATAGAAGTCAAAGTTTTAACCAACTGGGTATAATAAAGAATGGAATAACAAAAGAAATCACCATGCATGCGATAGATCGCATGCATAAAAGTTATTCCAATGCAGAATAATAAATAACGGAACTGTGTCGGTGAAATTCACTGCAAGCGAGATGATGTTCCAATGAATAATAAAGATGGAACCAGATTGATTGTAAAACACACGGATAGGATATTCCAATGTAATAATAAAGGCGGAACCAGTCCTGTAAAACACATGCAGCAGGATGTTCCAACGAGAATAATAAAGGCGGAACCGTGTCCGGTGTAAAACACATGTAACGAGGATGTTCCAACGAGAATCATAGAAGAATGTCACCAAGTATAGGGTAAACCACGTACAAAAGTTATTCCTACGTAATAATAAGCAATGGAATAACAACAGCTTCTCTTCATGAATAAGAAAGAATAACACCCCTTACATTTGGTAGGAGATTGAATATCGCAAAGGCGATTGTAGTAACAAAATACTCTTCTTCTTTTCTCTTATTCTCTCTATACTTTTCTCTCTATAGCTTGAATGAATTCGTGAAAATAATGAAGCCCTAGGCCTCTATTTATAGAAGATTTCTAGCTTCAAGACCGCCGTGTGTGAAAAGGCAAGTGGCTTGACGACCGGTTTGGACGCTTGTAATGTGAAACGACAAGTGGTTCGGCGCTTTTGTAATGTGAAACGACAAGTGGTTCGACGTCGGTAAAGGTAATTACTATTAACGAAGGTAAATACTATCGATTTAATGTAAATACTATTCATAAGGGTAATTACTATCGACGAAGGTAATTACTATCGACGAAGGTAAATACTATTCACAAGGGTAATTACTATTGACGAAGGTAATTACTATCGACGAAGAGACTCTTAGATGATGATACATATGAGCCCCCCATAAAATAATCAAACTTACCACAAATCATTTTTTTTCATCAACACATATTTAATCTTTCAACAATTATTAATCATTTATAACTTGTCGTCTCAATTATTGATTTAATACTATAACATATTATATGAGATGATAATGTGACAATAATTGAATCAATAATATAAGAGATATGATGCAAAGAATTATCGTAGCAATAATTGAGCATAAGCGAAGTGACTTCTCACGTAAGCATCAATAATCAATACCGCAGCTACTATGCAACCACGCCAGACATCATACTTTTACCACCGGGTAGTTCAACATGTTTTAACGGTAATACCTCCGCCGTTATTTTTATAAAATATTTTTGTCGTTTTCTCAATCCGACAAAATTTCATTATGGGGTCCACCAATGATTGAGCTATTGTATTAATATTCCTAACAAAAAGAATATTCCCGACCAAACAAATATTTTATAACAACTTGCATAATTTGCAAAATTTATAAATATTACCCACAACTATAACATTATATCAAATTTATTCCATAATATTCAAAATAATATTTATAGAAAAAATTCATCTTTATTTATAAAAGTTTGGGGTCTTACAACCTCCCTTCTTATGAAATTTCGCCCTCGAAATTAGGGTACGTACCTGGCATGTTGAAGAGGTAAGGATACCTTGATTTCATTTCAGATTCTAACTCCCAAGTCATTTCCTCAACATCGTGGTTCCTCCACAAAACTTTGACTTGAGGTATAACCTTGGAGCGTAGAATATGTTCCTTCTTATCCAAGATTTGAATAGGAACCTCTTCATACGTCAAATCTTCCGCTATTTCGTCCGGTTCTAACTCAATAATGTGGTTCGGGTCTTTCACATATTTACGTAACATGGATATGTGAAAAATATTATGAACACCAGACATATTTGGCGGTAAAACGAGTCTATAGGCCACAGTTCCTACTCGATCGAGGATTAAAAATGGATCGATGAATCGAGGATTAAGTTTTCCTCTCTTTCCAAATCTTGTAACTCCTTTCCATGGAGCAACTTTTAACAACACATGATCTCCTATATCGAATTCCACGTCCTTTCGATGAAGATCAGCATAACTCTTTTGTCGATTTTGTGAGGTTTTTATACGTTGTCGGATCGTTTGAATCTTTTCCGTAGTCATACGTACCAACTCCGGTCCCAACAACGTTGCTTCACCCACCTCATCCCAAAGACATGAGGAGAACGACACTTTCTTCCATACAACGCTTGAATGGAGCCATGCCAATACTTGCTTGATAAGCTGTTGTTGTGAGGAAAACTCCACGATGGTAAGAACTTGTCCCAACTCCCCTTGAAATCAAGGACACAGAGTCTTAATAGATCTTCAAGAGTTTGAATAGTCCTCTCCATCGTCCGTCCGTCCGAGGATGATATGCCGAAGCTAAATCGTAAGTGCGTGCCCATAGCTTTTTGCAAACTAACCCAAAATCGTGAAGTGAATCTTGGGTCTCGATCGAAACTATGGATACTAGCAGATACCATGCGATCTTACAATCTCGTTTATGTACATCTGAGCAAGACGTTCAAGTGTATAAGTTTCTCGATCGGTAAGAAATGAGCGGACTTGGTCAATCTATCAACAATGACCCAAATCGCGTCAATGCCTTGAGAAACCTTAGGAAGACCCAGAACGAAATCCATGGTAATGTGCTCCCACTTCCATTTACGGAATTTCAAGTGGTTGCAATGGACCTTTTGGTACTTGATGCTCCGCTTTAACTCGTTGACAAGTTAGACACCTTGAGATAAACAAGCGCTATCTCTCTCTTCGATATTGCTCCACCAAAATGTATTATTTAATATCATGATACATTTTGGTACTCCCGAGATGGATTGCAAATGGTGTGTTGTGCGCCTCCATCATGATTTTATACTTTAAATCGTGGTCGTTAGGAACACAAAGTCCGGAGTTGACTCAAGTATTCCTTCTTCATCGATTCTTGCTTGGCAGATAGCACCTTCTTGCACTTTTTTCCTCATACGCATCGCCTCCAGTCCGTAGCTTGAAAGCGACTTTAACTTTATCGATTAAAGTCGGTTCTACTCGTATACTCGCTATCATCACATGCGCCCCTAGAGTCTTTAACTCTATCTCCATCCTTTGCAAGTCACACAAAATGGGCCTGCGTTGACAATATCGCACTCGTGCTTGCATATGATTTTCTACTCAATCGCGCCACCTACCACGTTTGCTTTTCCAGATGGTATTGGATGGTATGATCATAATCTTTCAACAGATTCAAGCCAACGTCGTTGTCGCATGTTGAGTTCCTTTTGAGTGAAGAAATATTTGAGGCTTTTATGATCCGTAAAGATCTCCACTTTCTCCCCATACAAGTAATACCTCCAAATTTTAAGTGCAAAGACAACAATTTGCCAACTCTAGATCATGAGTAGGATAATTCCTCTCATATTCTTTGAGTTGTCATGAGGCATAAGGCTACAACTTTGCCATGTTGCATAAGAACACATCCCAACCCTTTGCTCAAGCATCATCAGAGATGACAAATCCCTCCGAGCCGATGATGGTATTGTCGAGCAGTCTTTGAAATAAGTCTCTCTTGAGTTCTTGAAAACTCTTCTCACATTCTTCGCTCCAACCGAACTTTGTATCTTTTCGAGTCAATTTGAGTCAATGGAGTAGCGATTCGAGAAAATCCTTCCACAAATCTCCGATAATAACCAGCTAAACCGAGAAAGCTACGACTTTGGCCATCGATTTAGAGTTGTTCCCGACTTTGAATAGCTTCAATCTTTCTTTGGGTCAACAGATATTCCATGACTTGATACCACGTGCCCAAGGAATGCTACTTCTTCAAGCCGTAACTCGCATTTCTTCAACTTGGCATAAAGCTTATATTCGAAGCTTTTGGAGTGTCACCTCAAGTGTTGCTCATGATCCTCACGGCTTTTGGAATAAATAAGGATGTCATCAATAAAGACGCGACCACAAAGTGATCTAAATATTCCTTGAATACTCGGTTCATCATATCCATGAAGGCAAAGAGGAGCATTAGTCAATCCAAAGGACATGGCTAGGAATTCATAATGCCGTCATCGGAGTTACGAAAGCCGTCTTTGGAATGTCGTGGTTCTAATCTTCAATTGGTGATATCCGGAACGAAGATCAATCTTTGAAAAGAATTTGGCTCCTTGCAACCGGGTCAAACAGGTCATCAATACGTGGCAATGGATACCTATTTTGATGGTGACATGATTCAACTCCCGATAATCAATACAAAGTCGCATACTCCCATCTTTCTTCTTCTTCACGAATAGAACAGAGCACCCCAAGGAGAAGTTTGGGGACGAATAAAGCCAATGTCTAACAATTCCTGCGTTTTGTGTCATTAACTCCTCGAAGTTCAATAGAGCCATTCGATATGGGGCTTTGGAAATAGGTTTTGTATCGGGTTCAAGGTCGATACAAAATTCAATTTCACGCTCTGGGGTAGGCCAGAAGTTCTTTGGGAATACGTCGGAAATTTATTAACAATAGGAATATCGTTAAAACCGACGTATTTTTATTTAAATCTGTGACATGAGCTAAGAAAGCTTGACATCCGTTTTTCAATAAACGAATAGCTTTATGGCTTGAGATGACCGTGATTGATTTTAATGGTTTGGTCGTTTGAATTCGCATAATAGGTTGATTAGGAATATGAAGCTAACAACCTTACGAAAATAATCAATTTTTGCATGATAAGTAGTTAACCAATCAATCCCTAGAATCACGTCAAATGCAAGTATTTTTAATGAAATAAGATCGACAGGTAATGTGAGGGTACCGATTTGAACCAAACAAGACTTATAAACAGTGGATGTAATGAAGGTTTCTCCCAACGGAGTTTCCACAGATAAGTCAAAGTCTAATTTCTCCGAAGTCAAATTTAATCGATGAGCGCAAGTAGGAGAAATAAAAGAATGGGTAGAACCGGTATCAAATAAAGTATAGACTTCATTAGAGTTTATGATAAGATTACCCGTGATGACCTCATTCAGATTCCTTGCTCTTTGGGAGGTCACAACAAAAGCTCTCCCTTGCACTACCGGTTTTGAATTTTCTGGGATGGCCTTTGGTGCCTCCATCCTAGCTGAATTTGTCTTGATGGCGACAAAATCGAGCTAAGTGACCTTCTCTTCCACAATTATAACATGCTTTGACGGCATGACGCAGTTTGATCGATGTGTGTCCTCTCCTCCGCATTTGAAGCATATGATAGGTGGTCTTTCTCCTTCCTTAACAATGGGTCCTTGGTGTTGACGTCTTTCCACCATTGTTGAATCTCCATTTCTTGAAATGTCCATTCTTATTGTTTTGGCCCTGATTACCACGAAGTGGTTACCATATCTGGCCTGTTGAATCCCTCCACGCTTGTTGTCATCGCTCGATGACGACTACTCTCGCCGGTATTATAATTTTCTTGCTTGCTCTCTTTTAGTTGTGTTGACTCATTATCGCGTTCCACTAATCGAGCCCTATTTACAACATCCGAATACAAACATAGTTTATGAGAAATAAGATGTTGACGTATCTCGGCTTCAAACCTCTTAAAAACATTCACGCCATTCTCTCTTCATTATCCACCAAGTGGGGACTTAAACCGTGATAACTCCGCAAATTTTGCCTCGTATTGCGATATTACCTGGCCATATTGTTTTGTTCCAACTTGATAAATTCCACCTCCTTCATGTGGCGAATACTTTCGTGAAAGTATTTGTCGTTGAAACGACTCTGGAACTTCTCCCAAGATATCTTCAAGACAAAGAAGTTGAGTACGTTTTACCGGAATTCCACCAAGAATCCGCTCTCCGCGCAACATAAAAGGCAAGAAGGGAACCTTTGCTCCTCGGAGCATCCCAAGACATCAAATATCTTGGTAACTGTTTTATCCATGCTTCCGCTTGAAGTGGTTTTGGCTCTCCCTTAAACTCCGGTGGTCCCAGCTCCTTGAATTGTTTAGCGGTGACCGCCGAGAGTTTTCCGTGTTTCCACCTACGTTTTGGACGAGAGTCGCTCTCTCTTTCTTTGTTGCATAAGCCGCATAAAGCCTCCGAACATTTGATCATTCATCATTGGTCGGTGTTGTTGTTTTGCATGAGGATTGTCGCCTTCGATGCACATTATCACGATTATTGATATGTGGTGAATCAACGATCGCGCTGCGCTCCATTGCTATTCTCAACATTCTCGGATGTCATTTTCGAGACATCGCCACACAAAACAAAAAGTTTAATTGACATGTAACAAATTATCCCTATCTTCCTCGACCAACCAATAAAATAAAATAGCACATAAACTTAGGTAGGTCATACTAGCGAAGGTATTCCCCGTCTCTCCCTCCTAGTACTATTCTCACATCTTAGCCAGGATCATATCCCTAAGCTCGATATTAACCTGTGGCCCCCAAAATTAGGGATACATCACCCATCTTGGGTCGCCACTTACATGGTATGTAATTTAAATACAACTTACTAAATATAAGCGTATGTGGTACAATACGACATAAATCGTGAGTTTAAATACAAATATCGTCTACTAGATATTATACAAACTCAAAAAGGAGTCCTCATTACAATTATTATCACACTATTTCGCAGAATAGTGAGGACTACTAATGCTATCTTCAGGACAATCACTCGTTTTCGAGGCTAAGTCACCTATATTCTCATTTCACAAGAAAGTGAAAGAAAGAAAGGTGAGCTCAACTAGCCCAAAGAAGAAATATTTATGACTAAGATAATGCAGAATAAATTATCAATAGTCTTCAACAATGTTAAACTGATAAAATACAATAGACAACCAGTTTAACTAGAGCGGAATATGCAATCCATTAAAAGAGTCAAGTAGAAAATAAAGTCTACTATCTTTTAGGTTTTAAAAGGTTTTTCATCATCATATATTTGAGACTCAAACTTTAATAAATATTCCACATCATCGAATCACCCTCGCACTATGGCCAAGGATATTCTTTAGTATCACGACCACAATTATTCATGCACTACTGCTAAGAATATTTGTGTATTCATTAATGGTCATGATCATGCCAACAACTCGTCCATCAATGTACTACTACTAATCGAAGTTTTTTTTACCACATCATTTGTAACATTACGGCCATGATTACAACCAATAGTCTCTCGGTCATAATCATACCAAGTCCATCTATGCACTCTGGGCCATAGATGACTTTAAAAAAATATAAACATGAGGATGATGACAATGATATAAGAATTCAATAAAACAAGTTCAAGAATTATTTTATCTAGGAACCAATAACATCCAAACTGTCAACATGATCTTGCTTAGTAGAGTAAAATTCAAGAATCTTTGAGAAGAATATTTCCATGAAAGGATTTGGATGAAGCGCAAATATCAAGGATATTCCACTAATTTCATGGAGTATAGAAGTCAAAGTTTTAACCAATTGGGTATAATAAAGAATGGAATAACAAAAGAAATCACCATGCATGCGATAGGCCGCATGCACGGAGTTATTCCAAGAATAATAAATAACGGAAACCAGTCGTGAAATTCACAACGCATGGATGTTCCAATGAGAATAATAAAGATGGAACCGCATCCGGTGTAAAACACATGAGATAGGATATTCCAACGAGAATAATAAAGGCGGAACCAGTCGGTGTAAAACACATGCATGTGATGTTCCAATGTAATAATAAAGACGGAACCAGTCGATTGTAAAACACATGCATGAGGATGTTCCAATGTAATCATAGAAGAATGTCACCAAGTATAGGGTAAACTGCGTATACAAAGTTATTCCAATGTAATAATAAGCAATGGAATAACAACAGATTCTCTTCATGAATAAGAAAGAATAACACCCCTTACATTTGGTAGGAGATTGAATCGCAGTGAGTGTAGTAACAAAATACTCTTCTTCTTTCTCTTATTCTCTCTATACTTTCTCTCTATAGCTTGAATGAATTCG
Organism: Panax quinquefolius; assembly: GCA_020205615.1. Taxonomy (NCBI): domain Eukaryota; kingdom Viridiplantae; phylum Streptophyta; class Magnoliopsida; order Apiales; family Araliaceae; genus Panax; species Panax quinquefolius. The sequence continues at coordinate 19,359,155 of CM035174.1, read as the reverse complement.
TGTGAAAATAATGAAGCCCTAGGCCTCTATTTATAGAAGATTTCTAGCTTAGCTTTTCTTAGTGTGAAAAGGCAAGTGGCTCGGACGAATCGGTTTGACGCCTTTGTAATGTGAAACGACAAGTGGTTCGGCCTTCAGTAATGTGAAACGACAAGTGGTTTGACGTCTGTAAAGGTAATTACTATTAATGAAGGTAAATACTATTGACGAATGTAAATACTATTCACAAGGGTAATTACTATTATCGACGAAGGTAATTACTATTGACAAAGGTAAATACTATTCACAAGGGTAATTACTATCGACGAAGGTAATTACTATCGACGAAGAGACTCTTAGATGATGACATATGAGCCCCCCATAAAATAATCAAACTTACCACAAATCATTTTTTTTCATCAACACATATTTAATCTTTCAACAATTATTAATCATTTATAACTTGTCGTCTCAATTATTGATTTAATACTATAACATATTATATGATGATAATCTTGTGATAATAATTGAATCAATAATATAAGAGATATGATGCAGCAATTACTGTAGCAATAATTGAGCATAGCTGAGTGACTTCTCACGTAAGCATCAATAATCAATACCGTGTGCTACTATGCAACCACGCGCAGACATCGTATTTTTACCACCCGGTAGTTCAACGGTTTTAACGGTAATACCTCCGTAGTTATTTTTATAAAATATTTTTGTCGTTTTCTCAATCCGACAAAAATTTCATTATGGGTCCACCAATGATTGAGCCATTATGCGAATATTCCCTAACAAAAAGAATATTCCCCGACCAAACGAATATTTTATAACAACTTGCATACTTTGCAAAATTTATAAATATTACCCACAACTATAACATTATATCAAATTTATTCCATAATATTCAAAAATAATATTTATAGAAAAAAATTCATCTTTATTTATAAAAGCTGGGGTCTTACACAAATAATATGAATTATTGATCCGATAATGGAAAATACTGTGCCGTGACAATTATTGAAACAACAATAATATAAAATATCAACGTAGCAATTATTGAATCAATAAAATAAAATATTGAACAGTAATTACTATAACAATTATTGAGTAATGCCTTCTTACGAAAAAATTTATCATGCTTCATGAATAGTAACTCGTGAATAGTAACTTGTGAATAGTAACTCATGAATAGTAACTCATGAATAGTAACTCATGAATAGTAACTCGTGAATAGTAATTATAAGAAAAATTGAATACTTTTATTTCATAAAATTCGGGGTCTTACACAATTAATTGTAATTTCATCCATATCTATCTCCATGTAATGAGAAATATGAAGAAATGTGTACACATACATATTTAAATTGACATGCTACAAACAGCTTACATCCGTTTTGCAGGATAAAATTCCTAAAATGGACACATCACATAGCATGTTATTATATACACATTCCCTAAAGACTAAACTATGTAAGTCTTTCGCAGGGAACCAACCGGACCTACTACCCGGTCAAAATCCAAAAAGGTTGCAAGCCTACAGTCAATCATGTTGTCATCTGACCAGACTGACCTTAATCCAGTTTCTCGCAAAGAGTTTGACGGATTAAGCAAACAAATTATAGATTTGGTTGTTCTACTCAAAGAACTACACCAGTCTACTCAGGGTCCAAAGATACCCGTACATGCTGAATCCTCTACATAAGGGAGAGCCCAGGTCATTATAATACCTGAACTGCAGATGGATACGACTAACAAAACTCATGATGCCACCCATCTCATAGGAGATCCAGACACCGGTGACATCAAAAACAAAGTCCTCCAAATAGAAGAGACCCTTCGTGCTATCAAAGGAATTGGAACACACGGGAGTGTTTCATATGCTGATCTTTGCATCTTCCCTGGTGTTCATAATCCAGAAAAGTTTAAGACTCCTGACTTCAAAAAATATGATGGGTTAGGAGATCCTTACACACATTTGAAGGTGTTTATTGGGGAACTTGGATCTTATGCAGAGGACGAGAAGCTCAGAATGCAGCTGTTCCAGAAGAGTCTGTCTGGAGAAGCCCGTTCATGGTATACCAGATTAGACAATTCAAAGGTCCATAGTTGGGAAGAGCTAGCACACGCCTTCCTTACTCAATACAACTTTCAGTCTCAAATGGCTCCTGACCGGTATCAGATTACCAAGGTCAAGAAACAGTCTAATGAGTCTTTCAAAGAGTATGCTCAAAGGTGGAGATGCCTGGCTGCCCAAGTTATTCCTTCCATGACAGGATCAAAGATGGTCATGAATTTCATAGACATACAAGAAGCTCTTTTCTATGAAAGAGTTTTAGCCGGAATCGGTAAACCATTTTCTGAAATGGTCAAACATGGGGAGATGGCTGAGATGGGATTGAAGTCCAGAAAAATTCAAGACCAAACTGCCCTTAAAGCTATTGCTGATCACATCCAATCCAGAAATTATGGAAACAACCCCCGGAGGGTCCATAAAAAGAAAGAGGAAGATGTTTCCCTGATACTACAAGGTCAAAAAGGCAATCAGAATATGCCTATTCAAAGGAGAAACTACACTCCCTTTCAAGAACAGTATTCGAACCCTCCAATACCAAAAGGTGGAGAAGTCAAACGCCTTCGAGTGTTCACACCCTTAGGGTACACACTCGAGAATATTCTCACTCTTCTGACAACACAGAAGAAAATTACACATCTTCTTCCACCAGCCAACCCTAATGGACGGGGTTTTAATGCTGCTCAGAAATGTGCTTATCATGCTGGGGCACCTGGACATGATACTCACGATTGTTGGGCCTTGAAACACAAGATCCAAGACTAGATAGACAACGATGAGATCGTGTTCACCAAACCAGATCAGCCTCATGTTCAAGACAACCCTCTTCCTCAACACAAAGAAGAAGAGGTCAACGTGATCAATTGGAGCAATGGACAGAGTTCTAATTTCAACTATGAATCCTCCCAAACCCCCAAAGACGGTCTTGACAAGTGGGATTATGCCAAGTTTCAGTTCGCAGTGGAACGTAAAATGAAAGCTCTATGCAAGCAAATTGAGCAATTGGCAAAACTAGTGACTTATCAGAATCAAGTCACACGCCAGCTAATCAGCCAGGAGCATGCTAGTCTCCTGCCTCTTGTCATGAATATTCCCTCGTCACTTTCAGAAAATAAAATGCTGGAAGACAAAGTGACAAAGAGAGCGAATGCCAAAGCCCGTCGGGATTTTGCCAACAAAAGGGAATTCACATATCTGGGCCAACCTATGGAGGAAATCCTTCAGATGCTAATCAATGAAGAAAGAATCATTTCCCTTCTACCTCCAATAAATCCCCGTTCAGGACGGTACAATTCTGATGGAGTATGTCAATATCACTCTCATTCTCGCGGTCACAGCACAGAAGAATGCTGGGCACTCCGCCACCTTATCCAGAATCTCATTAACAGCGGTGTCCTGCAATTAGCAGACAATGGTACTGTGCTTTGTGGGAGTGAGAATACCTGTCCTACTAAGTGGAAGAGTTTGGTAGCAGTCATATCCACTGAGACTGATGTGACTAACAAATCACTCACAATACCATCAGTTCGACTCAGAGGAAACAATAATCCTTTGAAACTGGCGGCTCTAGAGCCAATCAACTTACCATGCAGAGCACAATATCCTATTGTTAGCTTGCATAAAGAGCCATGGAATTATGGAGAAGGTGAAGGATCCACCTCACATACCACTCCAACAGTGTCGAAGGAAAATCCACTGTATCTTCCCCAACGGGTGATGAAGTCTACCATCAAATCAAAGGGGAAAACACCCATGGAGAAGATTGAAAAACTCCTCCGCACTATGGGTCATAACGAAGCCAATGTGGTTTTAAGCTTAAGAGAAGCTCCACACCAAATTTCAGTTTTGGACTTGGTCCTAACTTTTGAGGATCACCGGACGATCTTGCTGAATGTTTTAGATGAAGCCTATCTACCAAAATCAGTTGATACGAAAAAATTTCAACACTTGGTTGATCATATTTTCAACAACAACGTGATATCCTTCACTGATGATGACATACCGCCCGAAGGGACCGGTCATTGCAAGCCATTGCATATTGCGGTCTTGTCCTCCGGATACATGCTAGCTGGGGTCTTGATAGATGGAGGCTCATCTCTAAATATATGTCCATACGCTACCTTGGTGAAGATGAATATCAATCTCAACCGAATCCGGAGTAGCCATACTGTCATCAAAGCTTTTAACAGAGCCCGTTGAAATTCGGTCGGAGTAATTGAATTGCCAATCAAAATTGGTCCCCATACATTCTGCGTATCTTTCCATGTGCTCAAGATAGATTTGGGATACAACCTGCTCTTGGGAAGACCGTGGATTCACATGGCAGGGGAAGTTCCCTCCACCCTTCAACAACAGTTAAAATGCATTATCAACAATAGCCTAGTCACGGTCAACGCTGAACCAGAGTGTCCTCAACACGGGGACATGTCATTCATCAATGCCAATGTAGATGTTGAACCGGTCAGTTTTCATGCCTTGGAAGTAAGCAATACCCAATACCATGCTATTAGAATGCCATTTCCCGAACCTAAGATTTCTGCCGAGGTAATGTCGGCTACTCAAGAAATGATGTCATTGGGTCATCAGCCAGGACAAGGGCTAGGTAAAGATCGCCAAGGTATTAAGTACCCAATTCAATTAACCAAGCAAACTGGAACAACCGGACTAGGCTATTCTGCCAGTTCTAGTCATAGGAATCCTCATAAGCATCAGCAGATTCCTTTAGCTTCAAGCACGCGGTGTTTATCTTTGCCTTCAAACTCCGAGTCTGCACAACCTCCTGTAAAGGTGCAAGTCAGTATCATGGCTATGTTATTTCCCAAGCCGGTGTCGGTGAAGGAGAAAGAAGTCTTTGTTCCAAATCCCGCAGTGGAAGAGAAAGAATGAAGAATCAAGCAAGACGTCATCCGGATGATGTCAGGCATACACATCATCGATCATGATGAACATACAAACAGATATACACCAGATGATGATTGCCCATACGTAATGGCCATCATTCGGGAGAAGGAGGACGATGACAGCCCCTCCATCACTGTAGTCCACCCGTGTAAGACCCCAATTTTTTTTTAATAAAATGGAATTTCCTCTATTTATTATTTTGAAATAGTAAGGGTTGATTTGATTAATGTGGTTAGTTATGGATAAAATGCACAAATATCTCAAATAAGCAAGTGGTTATAAAATATTCATTATTTTCGGGGAATATTCATTTGGTCGTGGAATATTTTTACTGTCGAGGAATATTCGTACGACGACACAGCCTTGTGTGGGCCCCATAACGGAAAGAGATTGGATGAAGAAAACGACAAGTATAAGTTGTTTATAAATAACGGCGTAGTTATTACAGTTATTATCTTGTTGGAATACACGGTGGTTAAAACACAAGAATGTCTGGCGTGGTTCGCATGAAAGAAGTACCGCAGATTGCACCAATTATTGATTCTTACGTAAGAAGGCACTACTCAATAATTGTTTAAAGAATTATCTGCTCAAAGATTTTATTTTATTGATTCAATAATTCTTTGCGTTGATATTTTATATTATCGTTGTTTCAATAATTGTCACTACACAAAGATTTTCCATTATCGAGCAATAATTCATATTATCCGAATAATATTATTAGATAAAATTATTGGCAATGTCTAGAAAGTTCGTCTAAGGAGAGGTTTGGTCACCTAATTGCGCCAAAGAAGGAGAGATCCTTATTGGAAAAGCCCTCTTTCGGGAGGAATGGATGCGGTCACAAGATCTTGTGATTACGTAATATTATTTGTGAATAATTAATTATTGATTTATATGATGAGGAAAATATTGATTTTATGTGGATATAGATGGAGAAAATTTTAATGTGACAATTGTTGAAAATTAATATTTTATCTTTTTTGATAAAATAATTAATTTAAATATATTATTATATTTTAATAATATAATAATGGTGATATTTTTACAATGAATATGGGATATATGAGTATATGAGGAGAAAGAGTATTTTTATTCCATTAAATGATTAACACATGTTTTGTGTGTCGGTGGACCCCATTTCTTGACTGAAATTTGATAATAGCCTGTAAAATCGCCCGTTTGTGGATTTCGGTCAATTTTTGTTTGGAATTTAGAAAAACTTAAACTTACAAAGTTGTAGAGAATGAATTTTCCTATGAAAAGGACATGTGGTTCGAATTTGTCTGATAAAAGGGCTATTTATTATGAATTATTGAAGTTCCGAAGTTCCGAAATAATTGATTTTTGGAAGTTTTAATTATTTATTTTATGAAAAACGTTTTTGGTGAGTTTTGCACATGTGTGGCTGATGTTTTGGATCAGTGGAGGTGTGCGTAGGAATTTATAATATATATTAATATTTTATTAAATTTTCTGCTTTGGTGTTCTAAGCATTTTCCTATAAATAGGGTGCTTAGGTTAGAATTGAAAATCACACCAGAAACTGAAGTTTTCTCTCTCTTTCTCTCTATATTATCGAGTGTATTCTTGTGAGTATTTTGATACTTTGAGTGTTGCTATATACGGTGCAAGTTCCTTCAAGACTATATCCAAAGATTCTAGTCGGAAGTAATTGTCTTTTTCGAGGTAAGGGATATTATTTTTTAAAAAAATGATATTATTTCTTTCAATATCATTATGCCGGAATATTGGTAAGATTTTTCTTGTGAAATTCTTGTCTTGTTATGTCAGAGTTACTATTCACGAGTACTATTCACGAAGCATGATGATTTTTCTTGTGGAATTTCTACCTTTTAGTGTTGGAGTTACTATTCACATATACGTCATTATTCACGTATATGGTACTATTCACGAATACGACACTATTCACAGAAATATTAAATTTTCTTTTGTGTCCAAAATTGTCTGTTATGGTTCCTATCTTTGATTGGATCTATGTTTTGATCTTCATTTTTGAATTCTGCTCCACAATAGTTTTTTTTATGGAGTATTTTTGAACATGGATAAACCGAAGTACGAATCCTTAATATTTGTTCTTTTGTCTCATTGGGTTCGTTTTCTTTAAAATATATTTTTCATCATTCTCAGTCCTAAATGATGATATTACTGAATATCTTTGGCCTGTAGTGCAAAGATGAATGATTTTATGATGAATATCTTTGGCCTGTAGTGCAAAGATGAACAAGTGTTGAGATGAACATGGCCGACTGATTAATATCTTTGGCATGTAGTGCAAAGATGACTATTTGATTCAAGATGTATATTGATTGATGTTACAGGGATAAAATATCGATGATGGACTTTTAAATTCATAGATGATAGTAGATTCATTCTCTACTTAACTCTTCTAATGAGTTATTGTTTCCGCTGCAGTTGTTGATCTAAAACTTGTTGTCTATTGTATTCTATCAGATTTTTTCCTGTTGAGGACTAACGATAATTTGTTGTACATTATCTTAGTCATAATATTCTTTACTGGGCTAGTTGAGCTCACCCTTTTCCTTTTTGTTCCATTTTTCTTCTCAGGATGCGAGAATATAATGGGAACTAGTCGGGGTATGAAATGAAGGTTCTAGAAAGTCGTTTTAGTAGCCTTCACCATTTTTGTAAAATAATGTATCAATAATTGTAATGAGGACTTATTTGAATGTGGATATTGTCAAGATGACAATATTTGTATTTAAACTCACAGTTTTTATGTTGTATTAATAAAGTTGTAGTTATTTCTGTACCATGTATTTTGTCGACTCAGAGTGGGTGTTGTATACCTATTTTGGGGGCGTCACAACCCGGACTTTTCCCTTACAAATTGGAGCAGCACTCCTTGCATTGGTAGACAAGGGTAAAATGGGCAGAAACTCTTTCAGCCCTGTAGATATCATAACTGCTTACTTTTCTGTACAGTATTAGCAGTTTATTTTGTCAGTACATGCTAACACTGTGTATGATCAAAACGTTTCATATATACTAAGTGAAAACATATTTTGTTTCAGGACCCTGAATTTAGATGTGCATGTACTTACGTCGACACTAAGGCCTCTTCTCCATGTGGATTGTACCTTTGATGTAGAGATGAATTCAGCCTTGATGGAAGTACATGAGGACATTGAGGTGCCTCCAAAAATTCAAGAATGGGTCAAAGACAAACCTAAACCCAACCTTGACCAAACCACTTCTTCCAATCTCGGAACCTTAGAAAGCCCTAAGTTAATCCAGATTGGTTCAGACCTTACCCCTGTGACACCCCCAAATCCCGGTACTTCATTACCTCAAGATTTGGTGTTCACGTAATCAAAACATTCATTTATAACTACCCAATCATAAATAAAATTGAATAATAAACCTGCCCATACAAGAATTGCAACTGTACATATACATGCTTCTCTAACCAATTATACAAACATAGTTTTACGGAGAGTTTTGTAAAAATCTTATACACCGTAAAGTTGAAGAACACAGAGACATTAGGCATCATGAAACCACAAAATATATATATATATATATATGTACATAAATTAAGGTTAGAGAAACCCACCTTTTTGCTTGCTTACGAATCTTTGTTAACGGACTTGCTTTGAAAATCACGTTCTCTCTCAAACTCTGAACTTCTATCTTTTTCTCAAAACTCTCTCTAGCCCTTCTTTCTTTTCTCAGTAATAATTTAGACTACTAACCATGTAACTCAACTGATATCCAATACGCGTAACATAAAACACACATAGCCATAATAAGCCTAATCAATAATAACATCAGTTATAAAAATATATAACGTACCATTTATAAATATATATATATATATATATATATATTATTATTTAGTTTATTTTATAAACAATTTAAATTTCAAAAATCCAAAAGCCATAGGGCTTTGTTTGGCAAATCCCTTTAAAATAAAATAGTTTATATCCTTAAGCTTTGTTTGGGTAAAACTAAATTAAAATTACTTTAATTTATTTTATTAACTCTTTTATAACATAGTTATTTGTCACTCTTTATGAAATACCAATTTATTAAATAAATTACTTAATCACATAACTCAATCCACATAACACATTAACTATTTAACAAATAAATAATTAACTAATCACATTAATTATTTAGCAAATAAATAATTAACTAAATCAACTCAATCAATTTAAACAATTACTTATTCAATAATAAACACATCCAATAAATATTTATATAAATCAATAAATATTTATAACTTACATTTAAAAAATCTGGAATGTTACAACCCCAAACCAGAGGAATGACATGGTTACGCTATTAACCCAATTCCAGGATGTGTTTGCATGGTCACATGAAGACATGGTGGGTTTGTCCACTGACATTGTACTTCATCGCCTTCCCATTAAAGAGGGATTCAAGCTAGTCAAACAAAAGCTCAGGCGATTGAAACCTGAGTGGAGTTTAAAGGTAAAAGATGAAATTGTGAAACAATTTCAAGCTGGCATCATCATGGTGTCCACATATCCTGAGTGGATATCCAACATTGTTCCTGTGCCTAAACCCGGAGGGAAGGTGCGAGTCTATGTGGATTATCGGGACTTGAACAAAGCTTGCTTAAAAGATAGCTTTACCGTGCCATTCATCCACATTCTCATTGATAACATCGCTTTCAATATCGCATGTACTCCTTTCTTTGAATGCTTTCATGGGTACCATCAGATCATGGTTGCTGAAAAAGATCGTGAGAAAACTGCTTTCATCACGCCTTGGGGAACCTTTTGCTATAGACGGTTGTCATTCGACCTCATCAATGTCGGAGCCACCTATCAGCGAGCTATGATGGCTCTCTTCCATGATTTAATGCACAAAGAGATAAAAATCAACGTGGATGACATCATTGTCAAGTCCCAGAAGGAGGATGACCACCTAGACCATCTCAAGAAGCTATTCAATAGGTTACGTAAGTACAACTTGAAGTTGAATCCAGCCAAGTGCGCCTTTGGTGTTAAATCAGACAAGTTGCTAGGATTTCTAGTCAGCCACAAAGGGATTAAGCTGGATCCTACCAAAATTCAGGCCATCACGGAAATGCCCATTCCTCAAACAAAGAAGGAAATACGGGGATTTTTGGGAAGAATCAACTTCATTTGCAGGTTTATCTTTCAACTCACAGCAACCTGTGAGCCGATCTTCAAGTTGTTAAGTAAGAACTCCTCCGTGAAATGGAATGATGAGTGCCAAAATGCCTTCCTCACAATTAAAGAGCAGCTAGTCAAAGCTCCCATTTTGGTACCACCCAGGGATGATGTTCCCCTGTTCATGTACCTGTCCATAAGTGACAATGCCACGGATTTGCATCGGGACGTAAAGATGATAGAGGCCAAGAACGAGCTATCTATTACCTCAGCAAAAGATTCAGCATCAGTGAACACAAGTACACTCTGATCGAAAAGATATGTTGTGCTTTAGCATGGGCTTCAATGAGGTTACAACATTACCTCCATGGTCACACAACCCATCTCATATCCTGCGTGGATCCTCTCAAGTACGTGTTCAATAAACCCATATTAAATTGTCGGCTGTCCAGATGGTAGTTGATCCTACAACAATTTGACATCGTATATATGACGCAAAAGTCCATCAAAGGTCAAGGAATTGCGGATCAACTGGCCGTTGCACCTTTAGGGGATTTCAAACCCTTGGAAACATATTTCCCCGATGAAGGAGTAATGACAGTTCAGCAACACCATCAGTACGATACACGCCAAACATGGAAGATGTATTTTGATGGAGCTGTTAATATGGAAGGTTCCGAGCCGGAGCAGCTTCTAGTATTCTGCATGGGGAGTAGTATCTGTCGCCGTCAAATTGCAGTTTGTTAGCACCAACAACACAGCTGAGTATGAAGGCTGTCTTATGGGGCTAAAACTTGCCCGTTCAATGGGCATCAGGTGGTTAACTCTCTTTGGAGATTCAGAGTTGGTAATCAGACAATCCATCAGAATCTATCAAACCAAAGAGCTACATTTGCTGCCTTACCATCGGCAAGTTTTACAGATGGTTTTGGAGTTCGAAGAAATCTCCTTTCTACACATTCCTCGTAATAGGAATGACTTTGCAGACACATTAGCAACTTTGGCCTCCTTAATTCGCATATCAGACAAAGGACACTTGCCAAGCGTCATAATTTCCCTTCACAAGGCCCCAACCTATGGGAATTACGTTGGCGAAGTATCGAATGAGCTACCTCCCATCCAGCATCCTTGGTATAAACATATTAAGGAATACCTACGAGATGGATCTACACCCGCTGAGGCGAGCCTGACTGAGGAAAGGCGAATCCATCAACTTGCCCTGAAATTCTACCAAAGTGGAGATGCGCTCTACAAAAGAGATGCCGAACTAGGTCTCCTCAGAGGTTAAGACAAAGATCAAGCTCAAAGTCTTATGGATGAAATCCATGGTGGAGTCTGTGGCCCCCACATGAGTGGCCCCTCCTTGTCAAGAAAGTCCTCAGGACAGGACATTATTGGCTATCTCTCAAAGTTGATTGCAATAACCACGTCATGAGATGCTATCAGTGTCTGATTCATGGGAATGCTATACACGCCCCTCCAAGGGAACTCCACACTATGAGTTCACCTTAGCCCTTCTCAATGTGGGGAATGGACGTTATCGGGACCATTGAGCCTAAAGCTAGTAATGGACATCGATTTATCTTCACCATGATCGACTACTTCACCAAGTGGGTAGAAGCAGCCTCCTTCCCCAGGGTTACCAAGGAAGTCATCATTGTTTTCATCATAAACAATGTCATTTGTTGATATGGACAACCAGAGGTGATTGTGTCAGACAATGCTAAGAACCTAAACAACAAAATGATGGAGGAATTATGCAGTAAATTTCACATCAAACATCTTAACTCTATCATCTATCGTCTGAAGATGAATGGTGCTGTTGAAGCGGCTAACAAAAATATCAAGAAGATCATGCAAAAGATGTCCGCCAACCACAAAGATTGGCCTGACCTATTGCTTCTTACTCTGTTAGTCTATAGAATCTCAATGTGCACTTCCACTGGGGCAACCCCCTACGCATTAACCTATGGGATGGAAGCAGTGCTCCCTATAGAAGTAGAAATGGAATCCCTCAGAGTGTTGATAGACACTCAGCTGGAGGAAGACCAATGGGTACAAGACATGTATCACCAATTGTCTCTAATAGATGAAAGGTGAACCGCGTCTATCTTCCATGGTCAGTTATATCAACAAATGATCGCCAGATCCTATAACAAAAAAGTCCGGCTACGGCAGTTTAGACAACATGACTTGGTTTTGAAGAAGATCCTTGACAACCAAGATCAATCTAAGGGGAAATTCGCTCCTAACCGGGAAGGCCCATTTGTTGTCAAGGAAGTATTAACATGAGGCGCTCTCAAATTACAAGAAATGGACGGCGTTGAATTTCCACAACTCATCAACTCAGACGCCGTGAAACGGTACTATGTCTGAAGTGACCATCAAGCAAACATCCTGGTGTTGGATCATCAGATCACCAGTCATTCTGGTTCTTTAATCCTTTACCACATATAACATTTTTCCACACTTTGCCCATCAGGGAAACATACTTTTCAAGCCAGAAGCCTGGCTTCTCTGTGTTCCTACAACTTAGGTCATCCCACTACGGATTGAACCTCTCGCGTTTGTAGTTTGGCTACCCATACATGGGATCAAACTTCTCATACCTGCAGTTTATCCTCAAACTAGGATTAAACTTTCTCCTCCCCGTAATCTGACCTGCACATGGGATCACGCTTTTCCACTCGCCCTGAGGGGCGAACTACGTCGACCTGATCTCCTCCTCAATAGGAGTACGTAGGCAACCATTTCATATGGCCCGATCGCAATAAAACAAAAACAACAAAAACATTTCCACCCTTTTCTTTACAAAAATGAAAACAACAAAAAAATTCATACACCATTCCTGCCACATACAGTGTTGAACCTCTTACACCAGGTTCGAACTATGCAGACATGATCTCCTCTTCAATAGGAGTACGTAGGCAGCCATTCATGGTGCGGTCTCACCCCCTACCAAAACATAAAAACTTGTCAACTAGTATTGAGATCATCCTTCAATCCACTACATTTCATTGGCTTCAGACCGAAGGGATGGAATTACCTGAACTCCTCCCAAATAGAAGATTTGGTGACCATCTAAGCTACGGTTATACCTTGAAGAGCAACACCAATCCATAAGAGATGGAATTAACTAGGCTTCTCCTAAATAGAAGTACTGGCGACCATCTGTGGTGCGGTCAATCTCAGAGAGGAAAGCCACACTCCTCACCACATTTCCATAACAGAAACCAGTCCCAAGACACCAAAGATGGTAGGGATACACACAGATTAATGATCCATTCTGAAATGTCCAGAGACAACTCAATGTCCATCCATCCAGGAGGAATTCAGAGTACATCAAGATCGCAAGCCCTGAAGCAGCAGACAAAATATCAAGCAAGTAGCAAAGCATATCTAAAAGGGAAGTGATCAAAAATATATTTCCCTGCTATATATAATGTTGTTTGATATACATAATGTAAACTGTACAGGACAAAATAGCTATGCTAATCTGTGCAGGAAAATATCAGCCCATCTATAAGTCAGGATATATGCGAGCTAACAAGCCCAACATGGCATCCCTCTCAGAAGAAGGAGGCGAAGCTGTTATCTCCTGTATGAGAATATCCAAACGACCCAACAGATCTTCAGCCATCCGCATGGTGACCATATGCTCATCGATGTAAGTGTTCAACTCTACAATCACGCCAGTGGTAAGGGACCTCACTGCAGTACTATCTGTGACGGCTACATCTCGATCAGATATGGCACTATCCCGCTTAACTATCACTGCATCTCTGGCTGATCTAGCCTCATCCCGCTCGACAACAGTGGTGTCTCTGCGAGCTAATGCCTCGTCTCTCTCTAACAGAGTTGCGTCTCTCCCATCAAGGGCAGTCAACATCAAGGCTCTAGTATGGTCTTTCTCGAAGGTCATCAGATGAAGACTTTGCTCGAAGTACTGTGCCAAATGTTGTATAACAACAGTGCTGGTACTGGGAGAATCTAGAGGAAATGCTGGAAACCCATCAACTGGCTCCTCCTCGATGTAGGAATCAATGTCCTCCATAGGCTCTACACCGTCTGAATCACTACTCGGTAATGTGGATACTACCGCAGCCGATGTAATCTATGTCTCCATCCATGCGGAATACTCTGCAGAACAACTCGGACGGCTCACAGAAAATGTAGCTATCTCACGCTGATCCCAACAAGCATATAGATGGGATCGGTCCTCTACTGAAAGATAACGAGAAGCTGAACGATGACCTAATGCCCCCTCGAAAGGATGAAAGTCCTAAAACTGGTTAAACTGTGACATCACGGCCAGCGGGTGGTAGGTAGTCATGCCCCTCAAGCCAGCCAGAGGAAAATAGTCCCTGCTCGGAGTATGAGTAATGAAGCTGTAGGGTGAGTTAAGCCCTGAGCATGGCAATATGCTAAATGGATCCCTGATATCTGCCAAGAACATAGACCAAGCCGAAGCGTCCGTACACTCCGATGGCTGAAAGGAGTATGACATGGCTATGTCATGGGTGAAACAATACCCATGCCGTCTAAAGGTACCAATCGGTCTCAAGTGTGACATAAACCACACGTATAGTATGACCGAGCTGCCCGTGAACACTCCTGTTAGATAAGTACAACAGTATGTAGCTGACCTCAGAGTCTCTACTATAATCATCGGTATAATGGTATGACCCTCCTTGAGAGCTGTCACTGCCATAATGACTCTAATGTTTATCTCTCTATGTACCGTGGCATATAGACATACGATAGTACGCACAATAGCAGTACATCAACCCTGGCTAGACGCCAATGATCCTCCGGTGCGGTGAAATCCCCGAAATGTCGTGTATAACTATCCTTAGAGCCAAATCTGTCAAATAGAAAATGTTGGGATATAACGTAGCCAGATGTAAGCTCATCCTGTACCACCCTACGCCTCAATCCAGTGAGGGTCATGAACCGTTGACTCATGTCCCCCAAAGCCATATGTATGCAAGGTCTGTCTAGTGGCAGCATCGTCAATCGTGCATATACCTCCAGAGTGGGAGTCAACTCCTGGGTTCCAAATCGGAAAACTTGCCGCTCTGATACCTAGTGCTCTAGCATGCCATCCACGAATCCTGTAGGAACCTGAAACATCAACAGGGTCATAGTATGCTGCAACAAATGATCTCCGGTCACCCTATCTGATGGTGACATGCTATCATACCATGATCGTATACCAGATGCCACCAATGATGGTGGGGTATGATCAATACGGCTAACTGTCGAAGAAGGCATCTGTACGGGCCGTGTCATAAGACCATCTAGGGGTCAATACTGAATTTCTCTAGACATACATACATATGCATAACATGATACATGCATTACAGATAATTGATGGCAATATGATATAGGGAATGAAAAAATTATGCATACATTCCTAAGTATATCAACATCTAATACATCATCTATGTACAGCTACAAATATAAGGAAATGAGGCACAAACGCCCTACTACTAATAGAGGCCTATCAAAAGATATAGCGAAAATGGGGCACAGCCACCCAATAACTAACAGAGGCCTATCAAATGATATAACGAGAATATACATCAGAAGAAGACAATGGTGTCAATGTCTACATCATCAATCCTTTCCACCTGATGTAACTCCTCCTGAGTCACTGGATCTATATCAATAGGGATGTCAGACCTATATAGAGGAGGATCTGTGCCGGCAAAACCGAATGGGTCGTCTGAGGGGCTAGCACCTGAGCCGGAAGGATCAAACGAATCTGCCTCTGCCAGATCTCTACCCAAATGCCGGATAAAGAAATGTGCCTGGTCTAGTCGCAGGGTCAAACTATCAATCTGTATCACATGAGTCGGATCTCAGACACAGGCTATCCAATCCGTCATCATCATGGATCCTTGAACCATATCCCCCATAAACTGAGTGGCGCGGGACTGGGCTCCAATAGTACGAGGGAACCACCAACGCTGGAATATCTCCTGAGTGCAAGGACCCTCTGATAATGTACAACCGTCAACCCCCAACAATGGGATATCAGTGATGGGTGACTGCGATACATGCCAATGACGCCTGGAAGGAGGCAAGATCGGCATAAAAATCTCCCATGTGGTGCTCCTAATAACACGCTCCCCTAAATAGAGCTCCCATCCTCCATCTGTAAAGAGAGGAACTCTCCGGGTGGAGATCACATACTCGACGCCAGTCGGGTACCCATCCTCAAAACCGATGGCCAAATGTTCTCCAGAATAGGGAATCCATGTGATGATATCAGCTATCAACAACTCCAGCTGCATGCGGCAATGAGTGAAACCCTCAGCTACTGGGACCTCCGCTAATATGGAATGATGCCATCGTCGTCCTCGTGGATAGGTATCTAAACCTAACATACTCACAGGACGCAAGCATGAGAGCCTCTCGTAGGCCCAAAACTGTAAATAAAATGGCAAAACATCTGTGGTCAGTAAACACTCTTAACCTATAAATGGGAAATGACATGAGAAATACTCATCAGCAGAAATGGGTAGAATCCTAGCCAAGCCTCAGTCAAACCCTGTGAGCGCATACGCATGCCCTGGAGGAAATAGGAAAAGGTATATTAACCCCAATCATACTCTCCAATACGGTCCACATGACGCGTGGCACTGATCAAAGAGAACGACACCGTAGAAGATTTATCTGCTATGAAGCAGCCTCTAATGATCATCAGGAATAATCGCCAAAGAATGCGATCCCTAACTCTGACATCATCAGGCATGGGCTCACTCAAAAGTCCACTCATAACATCTACGCTTAAAGGACCTGCACGGACAGTCCTGCCCTTGAGCGCCTCCATCGAAACTCCTAACAAGGATCTGACGGCAGTAGGGGTAATATTCACCATACAAGGCACTGGTGCCCCTCTAAACTCCATACCTGTCATAAATCGCCAATCCATCGGCGTCATCATCACCTCACAGTCCAATAGATGGAGTGACTGAGTCTGATGAAACCATCGCTCAGATAATGCCCTGAGATAACCCCAGGGACAACGACGGGGAAGGATGGAGAAGAATGCCTCGAATCCCCAATCATGCACTACAGCTCTGTAATCAGGTTGAAGAGCCTGATACATGAAGTGTACACTAAACCAATTCCCTCGAGGCTGTGTAAAGCTGGGAACCTGTATTAAATGCAGATCAACATCAGAATCCTTTACTCCTCGTCAATAGGAAAGAAGAAAGATCAAGATCTAACGTCATACCACGTTAGCATGCAAGTACATTGAGGGATGTCTGCTCAAGTCACTCAGAAGATCTGGGTTTTCCACCTGAATACAAGGAAGCTCCCTACGGGGAACATGTGCAGCAGGAGCGGGTTCCTCAATCGGAATATCCTCGTCCTCAACGTCTGGCACATCAGCCTGGACTGGACGTATCACTGCCTCCACTAATCGACGAGGTTGTCTAACAAAACGGGGTCGAGGCACTTTAGAAGCCCTCCTCTGTACACCAGAAGTGGTCCTACGGGAACTACTCGGTTGATCTGGATCCATAATATCTGGACAACAAGTCTCCAAATCACCTCAGAAAGGGTGTGGTATTTCCTGACTTGGAGCTTTTCAAAATGCATTTTATGACTACATGCATACATGCATTACTTTAACATACATCTACAGTAGAGTTAAAAATGCATGACTAATTAAATGCCTACATTTTGAATTTTTTTGCCATAGTCCCCTTTGTAAATAGGACTATCCACATGCACATAGGCATGACTAGGTGGCCATTCAGTAGCACACCTGCCCCAAAGTCATATACATAATATATGCATTAAAAATCAAAAACATCACTCTATAAGGTTAACCTCAATACCAGGAGTACTTTGCCTTTTACCTTTTGCTCATTTGTCCTCAAATAGGATAAGAAATAGCAGAAAAAGGTGCCAATTTGACTATCTCAAGAGTCAAATTTTTTCATATCATTATGTTCAGCATGGTGTAATACTAACATTTACTATGTTGAATATTTTTATCAAGTCATTTGAGCATACATAATCACTACTATGTGTTTAGATGCATTACATGCGATAATTCATTTTCCAACGGATAAAAATTGGAAAAAAAAAATACATGCATACGTTACCAGGATAGTGCAAAACACTTGTACGGTGACAGAATTTGCAGAAAATCGCCCGAACTCAGCAGATCTGAAGGATAACTCTCGGATTTTTCTTCGAGACACAAGTTGAAAGTGACTTGTGAGACCAACCTACAGGATATTAATATCCACAGTTGGCCACAGGTCCATCTGCGGCTGAAGCAGGTGTACCTGCGGCACCCTTATATGGGCCCCACCCCTCCGGCTCGGTCCAAATCGAGTTGTAAAGGAGTTCTTGCAGACTGAAAAGGTCAAATCGAGAATAAAAATGCTACGCGATTGAGCAAAATAAGCCTGCAATCCAGGTCTTCTCAGATGGAACTTTGAGTCTGTACATCACTCATTGGCATTCGCCCAAACACGAGGTATACCATGCCAATGATCTCATTTGCTATAAATCACATTCGGCAATACCTTGTACAGGTCCAATGCCGCCAATTGTGAGTCATTACCATAAAGATCAACATCTCCCCGATGGGGGTTACAACATAAATCCCCGGCAGGGGTTACAACGCAATGTTCCGTTGATTTCCCCGGTGGGGGTTACAACATAAATCCCCGGCGGGGGTTACAACGTAAAACCCCAGCAGGGGTTATAATGCATGTTCATCTGTTGACACACACATCAACGAAGGTCAAGCAGCCTTGACATCATTATAACAGTTGGATGTAAATCCAACAAAGCATTGGAAGCCATCCAATGACCAGCCGCTGCCATACACATCAGCGAGGGTAGAAACGCCTTCCCCGGTGGGGGTTACAACGTATTCCCCGGAAGGAGTCACCATGAATTGTCATCCATTGATATACGTGTCAGTGAAGGTCAAGCAGCCTTGACATTATTTCAACTGATGGCAAGTAAACCCATCGAAGCATCGAAAGTTGTTCAATGATTGCGTACGTTGGTATTCATAGTCCACAGTGGATCCCTGGTGGGGGTTACAATGCAATGTTCCGTTGATTCACACGTCAGCGAATGTCAAACAACCTTGACAATCTGCCAAAATAGTATCAGCCGTTGATTCACACGTCAGCGAAGGTAAAGCAGCCTTGACAGTCTACCCCACAGGGTTTTCATCCGTTGATTCACACGTCGATGAAGTACAAATCAATGAAGGTTAGGCAATCCTAACAACATCTACTGTTGGCAGTAAATCCAACAGAATCTTGACATATCCTGGCGATACAAACCAGGAAAGGTCAAAATTATAAGACCCCAACTTTTATAAATAAAGATGAATTTTCTATAAATATCATTTTTGAATATTATGGAATGAATTTGATATAATGTTATAGTTGTGGGTAATATTTATAAATTTTGCAAAGTATGCAAGTTGTTATATAATATTCGATTGGTCGGGGAATATTCGTTTTAACATGGAATATTCTGCATAATGCAAGCACAATCATTGGTGGACCCTACAATGTAATTATTGCCGGATTGAGAAAACGACAAAAGTACTTTTATGAAAATAACGGCGTAAGTTTTACTGAATTAACTATTGAAACAGGATGTTAAAAAATACGAACGCCAGCGTAGTTGCACAGTAGCACACGGTATTGATTATTGATGCTTATGTGATAAGTCACTCAGTTTTATTTTATTGGTATTATTAATGTAATAAAATAGAAAAGCTTTTTATATAAAATGAATACTTTTATAAAGTTATTCGTTATATTGAACTAATAGTAAATCTCTTTTATATAAAATGAATACTTTTATAAAGTTATCATTTTATTAGATAATAATTAGAATATATTATATTTTATTATGCATAGTGTTTGCATAGTAAAATCCTTTTATAAAGTTATTCGTTTTATTAGATTATATATAGAATATATTATATTTTATTTAAAAGGTTTTGCTTTAAATATGGACCGTCAGATTAAAGTAAATCAATCTTGACCATTCATGAGTTAGTTACTATGCAATCCATTTTTCTATAAATAGAAGCTCATTCCCTCATTATTTCTTACGAATTCACTGAAACTCTAGAGAGAGAAATTATATAGAAGCTATAGAAAAGTACTTTGCTCCTTCCCTATTCTTATATTCAGTTTATTTTACGGTAAGGAATATTATTTCTTTTGTATTCATGAAGAGAACTTTTGTTATTCCATTCTTTATTATTCTGCTGGAATAACCAGTATACGCGGACTACCCTATACTTGGTGACATTCTTCTATTATTCCGTCTTTATTATTATTCTGTTGGGACATCACATGCGTGCTTTTACAGGACTGGTTCCATCTTTATTATTATTACATTGGAATATCCTATCTATGAATTTCTGTGGGACTGGTTAAAATCACATTATTCTCATTGGAACATCTGTCGGTGAGAATTTCGCTTTGACACGTTCCAAGTTATTTATTATTACATTGGAATAACACAATACATGGGCAACCGCATGCATGGTTATTTCTTTTGTTATTATACTCAGTTGGTTAAAGTTTTGACTTCTATACTCCATGAAATTAGTGGAATATCCTTGATATTTGCGCTTCATCCAAAGATATCTTTTCGTGGAAATATTCTTACGAGCATTCTTGAATTTTACTCTACAAAGCAAGATCATGTTGACAATTTGGACGTTATTAGTTCCTAGATAAATTAATTCTTGAACTTGTTTTATTGAATTCTTATATCATTGTCATCATCCTCATGTTTATATTATATTGAAAGTCATCATACATGGTCTGTAGTGTGCATAGATGGACTTGGTATGATTATGACCAGGGATTATTCGGTGTAATCATGACCATAATGTTATAAATGATGTGGAAAAGTCCTCATTGGACCGTAGTGCATTGATGGACAGTTGTTGGCATGATAATGATCATTAATGAATACACAAATATTCTTGGCCCGTAGAGCATGGATAATTGTGGTCGTGATACTAAAGAATATCATTGGCTGTAGTGCATGTAAGACCCCAACTTATTATTAATGAAATTTAATTTTCTCTATTTATTATTTTGAAATAGTAAGGGTTGATTTGATTAATGTGGATAGTTAGGGTAAAATCATAAATATTTCAAAATAAGCAAGTGGTTATAAAATATTCATTGTTGTCGGAGAATATTAAATGCTCGTCGGGAATATAAATGCTGACGCATATGCTGACCAATGTGTGGGCCCCATAACTAAAAAGCGATTGGATGAAGAAAGCGACAAATATAAGTTGTTTAAAAATAACGGTGTAGTTATTGCAATTATCTTTGTTAAAATACTCGATGGTTAAAACACAAGTGTATTGCGGTATTGCACCAATTATTGATTCTTACGTAAGAAGGCACTACTCAATAATGGTTACGATAATTATATTCAAGATTTTATTGATTTAATAATTCTTTGCGTTGATATTTTATATTGCTATTGTTTCAATAATTGTCATTACACAAGTATTTTCATTATCGAAGCAATAATTCATATTATCTGAATAATATTATTAGATAACATTATTGGTAATATCTAGAAAGTTACATTAAGGAGAGGTTTGGTCACCTAATTGCGCCGGCCAAGAAGGAGAAATTCTTATTGGAAAGCCCCATCTTCCAGGAGGCGCACGGTTGTCAATATTGTGATTCTGTAATATTATTTGTGAATAATTAATTATTGATTCATATGATGAGAAAAATATTGATTTTATGTAGATATAGATGGAGAAAATTTTTATTGTGACAATTGTTGAAAATTGAAATTTTATCTTTTTCTGATAAAATAATTCATTTAAATATATTATTATATTTTAATAATATAATAATGGTGATATTTTTACAACGAATGTGGGATTTATGAGTATACGAGGAGAAAGAGTATTTTTGTTGCAATAAATATTTAAAACATGTTAAACATGTCGGTGGACCCCATTTATTGACTGAAATTTGATTATAGCCTGTAAAATCGCTTCGTTTGTGGATTTCGGTCAATTTACATTTGGAATTGGAAAAACTTTCTTACGCAAAGTTGTAGAGAATTGAATTTTCTATAAAAACTTACGAGATTTGAATTTTTACGATAAAAAGGCTATTTATTATGAATTATTGAAGTTCCGAAGTTTCGAAATAATTAATTTTTGGGAGTTTTAGTTAATTATTTTGAGAAAAACGTTTTTTGCAACTAAGTTGTCCTCACATGTGATTCAAATGGGCTGAGATCAGTTGTCTAAGGTGGGCTAAAGAAAATGTGAAAAATATATTAATATTATATTCAATTTTCTACTTTGGTGTTCTAAGCATTTTCCTATAAATAGGGTGCTTAGGTTAGAATTGAAAAACACACCTTTAAACTCAAGTTTCTCTCTATTTCTCTCGATATATTGAGTGTATTCTTGTGAGTATACTTTGAGTATTGTTAGACGGTGTAAGTTCCCTTCAGCACTATACCCGGTATTCCAGCTAGAAGTACTAATCTTTCGAGGTAAGGGATGTTATTTTCTTCTCAAATGATATTATTTCTTCAATATCATTATGCTGAAATATTGGTTGAAACTTTTATTAAATTTTAAAATTTTTCCATGTCGGGGTTACTATTCATGAGTTACTATTCATGAGTTACTATTCACGAGTTACTATTCACGAGTACTATTCATGAAGCGTGAAGATGTTTTTTGGGAAATTTCTATTTTTTGGTGTCGGAGTTACTATTCATGTATACGGCACTATTCACGTATACGGCACTATTCACCAAAAAATAAAATTTCTTCTTTTTGTCCAAAATATCTATTCTGGATACTAGCTTTGCTTGTATCCATGTTTTGATCATTCTTGAATTTTACACCACTATGATTATTTTTTGAGGTATTTTTGAACATGGATAAAACAAAGTACGAATCCTTAATCCTTAATCCTTGTCATTTTGTTTCTTTGGATTCGTTTCTTTTAAAATATTTTTCATCATCCTCGGTCTTAAATGATGATATTATTGAATATCTTTGGCACTGTAGTGCAAAAGATGAATGATTTTGAAGAATATCTTTGGTCGTAGTGCAAAGATGAGCAGTGTTTAGATGAACATGATTAATCGATGAATATCTTTGCCTCAGTAGTGCAAAAGATGAATATTTAATTCGGATGTATATTGATTGATGTTACAAGGATAAAAGATAGGCGATGAACTTTTAAATTCATACATAGAAGATAGTAGTTTGCATTCTCTACTTAACTCTTCTAATGAATTATTATTTCCATGCGAATATTGATTTAAAATTTGTTGTCTATTGTATTCTATTAGATTTTTCCCCGTTGAAGACTAACGGTAATTTGTTGTATATTATCTTAGTCATAATATTCTTTCTTTGGGCTAGTTGAGCTCACCCTTTTCCTTTTTGTTCCATTTTTTCTTCTCGGGGAGGCGAGAATATAAGCGAGTACAAGTCTGGGGTATGGAATGAAGGTTTTAGAAAGAATTGTTTAGTAGTCCTCACCATTTTGTAAAATAATGTATCAATAAATGTGATGAGGATTTATTTGAGTATAGATATTGTCTAGAAGATAATATTTGTATTCAAACTCACGCTTTTCTTGTTGTAATAATAAAGTTGTAGTTGTTTACGTACCATGTATTGACAACTCGAGAATGGGTGATGTATACCTATTTGGGGGGCGTCACGGTTGGTATCAAAGCTTAGGGATATGATCTCCGGCGGAGATCGGGAATAGAACTAGGAGGGGAGAGATGAGTAAATCCTTCGCTAGTGTGTCCTACCTAAGCTTATTTGTTAGTTGATACGTATATAGGGATATTATGTGATATATTGATTTCCTTAATTAACCCTTGTTTTATGACAAGATTTGAGAATGTCAATCGAGAATATTAACAATGGAAATGAGACCGTGGAGACGCCTATACTCACTAATGAGGAGAACGCGTAACAACAGTCGACAATGTTCCTCCCGTGAACAACACCATCGAGCGAGATGATGATGAACTAAGGATGTTTAGAAGCTTTTTGCAGTTCATGCAAAAAAATCGACGAGGAGACTCGTGTTCAAAATCTGAGGAGGAAATGATAGCAATTCATGGGTTGTCACAATGCCAAGCGGTTTAAAGAGTTGGGACCACTGAATTTAAGGGAAAGCGAGATCGATCATGGCGCGGAAACATGGGTCAAGCAAATTACCAAGATATTCGATGTCATGGGATGCACAGAGGACAGAAGGTTCCATTCGCCACCTTTATGTTCCGTGGCGAGGCGGATCATCGGTGGGAGTCTCTGTGAAGCGTACCCATCCACCAAGACTTCGGCATGTCTTGGGAGACGTTTGAGAACTATTTAATGACAAATACTTTCCGAAAGTGTTCGTCTATATGAAGGAAGTGGAGTTCATCGATTAGAACAAAACAACATGACGGTGTCTCAAAGATGAGGCAAAGTTTGCAGAGTTATCCGAGTTTGCACCTTATTTGGTGGAGAATGAGGAACGTATGACGCGGATTTTTACGAGAGGTTTGAAACCCAAGATACGATAATATCTCATTTCTCATAAATTTTCTCTATTCAGATGTTGTTAATGAGGGCTCAATTGTTAGAGCGAGATAACGAGTATGTTCAACCGATGGACCATAACCGAGGATCGTACTCAGAGATAGCAATCAATGTAATAATGATAACGGCGGAGAAAGAAACAGACGGACAAAAATGGTAACCACTCTGGTGGTAATCATGGCCATGAAAATAGAAGAAGCGAAGGGAGGAGATTTTAAAAGAGGAGATTTAACAACCACTATGTGAAGACGACAAAGGCGTTAAACAACCGGTTCTAAGGGAGGAGAACGACCACCGGCCATATGCTACAAATGCGGAAAAGAGGGACATATCGACCAAACCGCCCACAACAGATTCAAGGTATGCTATAATTGTGGAAAGGAAGGACATATCGCTCGAGATTAGACGATAGCGAAACCTAGTTCAAAGAAGGACGGTGACTCAAAAGACGTCCCGGAAAAGTCAAAGTCAATGATTCGGGAAGAGCGTTTGTTGTGGATGGTCAAAATGTGAGGAACCCAAACGAGGTGATCACGGGTAAGCTATTTATAAATTCTTGCGAAGTTTATACCTTACTTGATTGGGGTGCTACCCATTCATTTATCTCTCTCCGCATGTGCTCAACGTTTAAACTTGACTCAGGAGAAATTAGACTTTGACCTATCTGTGGAAACTCTGTTAGGAGAAACTTTCATCACATCCATCATTTATAAATCTTGTTTGATTCAAGTTGGCACCATCACCTTACCCGTTGACCTTATCTCTTTAAAGATACTTGCTTTTGATGTGATTTTAGGGATTGATTGGTTAACTAATCATCATGCCAAAATTGATTGTTTTCGTAAGGTTATTTAGTTTTCATACTCCTAATCAACTTTGTTGTATTTAATTCAAGCAACTAAACCATTAAAATCAATCATCATCATATCTAATCATAAAGCTATTCGTTTATTGAAAAACGGATGTCAAGCTTTCTTAGCCCATGTTATGGATTTGAATAAAGACACGTCAAATTTGAATAATATTCCCGTTGTTATTGACTTTCCGACTTATTTCGAAGAACTTCCCGGCCTACCCCCCTAACGTGAAGTTGAATTTTTATTGATCTTGAACACGCACAAAGCCCATTTCTAAAACCCCATATCGAATGGCTCCTATTGAACTTCGGGGAGTTAAAGGTCCAACTACGAGGAATTGTTGGACATCGATTTCATTCCTCCTAGTACATCTCCTGGGGTGCTCTGTTTTATTCAGTAAAGAAGAAAGGCGGGAGTATGCAACTTTGTATTGACTATCGGGAATTGAACCATGTCACCATCAAGAATAGGTATCCTCTACCTCGTATTGATGACTTGTTTGACCGATTGCAAGGGGCACAATTCTTTTCAAAAATTGATCTTCATTCGGATATCATCGGTGAAGATTAGAGGCGAGGATATTCCAAAGGCGCTTTAGAAACTCGAGACGGGCATTATGAATTCTTAGTCATGTCTTTCGGATTGACTAATGCTCCTATGGCTTTCATGGATATGATGAACCGAGTATTCAAGGAATATTTGGATCGATTCGTTGTTGTTTTATTGATGACATCCTCATATATTCCAAAAGTCGTGAAGATCATGAGCACCATTTGAATTCGGTACTCCAAAGGCTTCGTGAAAACAAACTATATGCCAAATTAAAGAAATGCGAGTTCGGCTTGAGAAGTAGCATTCCTTGGGCACGATGGTGTCGTAAAACATGGAGTATCTATTGACGTGAAGATTGAAGCAATACAAAGTTGGGAGCAACCAAGTGGGTGATCAAGCACGTAGCTTTTTGGGCTTATTTGGTTATTATCGAGATTCGTGGAAGGGTTTTCTCGAATCGCTACTCCATTAACTCAGCTAACTCGGAAGGATACAAAATTCGTTTGGAGCGAAGAATGCGAGAAAAGTTTCCAAGAGCTTAAGAGGAGACTTATTTTAAGACTGTTTCTAACAATACCATCCGGTTGGATGGATTTGTTATCTATAGCGATGCTTCAGGCAAAGGGTTAGGATGTGTTCTCATGCAACGTGGGAAAGTCATAGACTATGCCTCGCGATAACTTAAAGAGTATGAGAGGAATTATCCTACTCATGATCTAGAGTTAGCAAACAATCGTTTTGCGCTTAAAGATATGGAGGCACTATCTATATGGGGAGAAAGCGGAGATATATTCAGACCATAAAAGCCTTAAATATTTCTTCACTCAAAAAGAACTCAACATGCGACAAATGACGTTGGCTCGAGCTATTGAAAGACTACGACCACACTATTCAATACCATCCTCGGAAAAGCGAACGTTAGTAATCAAGCGTTGAGTAGAAGATCATATGCGAGGAGCGAGTGCGATGATGTCAAGTATACGATAGAGCCAACATTAATAGAAAAAGTTAAGGTTGCTCAAGCCACCAATCCCGGAAATGATGCGTATGAAGAAGAAAGTACAAGAAGGAGCTATTAGAAGCGAGAATTGATGAAGAAGGAATACTTGAGTCCACTCGGACTTTGTGTCCCTAACGACTCGATTTGAAGTACAAGATTATGATGGAGGCACAATATACACCATTTGCAATCCATCCTAGAAGTACTAAAATGTATCGTGATCTTGACATACATTTTGGTGGAACAATATGAAGAGAGAGATTGCAAAGTTTATCTCAATGTGTTTAACTTGTCAACGTGTAAAGGCGGAGCATCTTGTACCTAAGGGTCCGTTGCAACCACTTGAGATTCGAAATGGAAGTGGGAACACATTACCATGGATTTAGATTTACGGGTCTTCCTACGGTTTCTCAAGGCATCAATGCTATTTGGGTCATTGTTGATAGATTAACCAAGTCCGCTCATTTCTTGCCGATCACGGAGACTTATTCACTTGAACGTCTTGCTAGTATATACGTGAATGAGATTACGAGGTTGCATGGCATGCCTGTATCCATAGTTTCAGATCGTGACCCAAGATTCACTTCAAGATTTTGGGTTAGCTTGCAAAAAGCTATGGGCACGGATTTACTGATTGATTCGCATACCATCCTCAAGCAGACGGACAATCGAGAAGGACTATTTAAACTCTTGAAGATTTATTAAGACTCGTGTCCTAGACTTCAAGGGTAGTTGGGATAAGTATTTACCATTGGTGGAATTCTCCTACAACAACAGTTATCAGGCAAGTATAGGTGTAGCTCCATTTGAAGCATTATATGGACAAAAGTGTTGCTCTCCAGTATGTTGGGACGAGGTAGGTGAAGCAACACTGTTGGGACCCGAGTTGGTACGTATGACTACGGAAAAGATCCAAATGATTCGACAACGTATACAAACGACACAAGATCGACAAAAGAGTTATGCGGATCTTCATCGAAAGGACGTGGAATTTAGTGTAGGGGATCATGTATTGTTGCGAGTTGCTCCATGGAAGGGAGTTACAAGATTTGGGAAGAGAGGAAAGCTCAATCCACGATTTATTGGTCCATTTCAAATTCTTGACCGAGTAGGAAATGTAGCCTATAGACTCGCGTTACCTCGAGTATGTCTCGTGTTCATAATGTGTTTCACATATCCGTACTTCGTAAATATGTGAAAGACCCGAACCACGTTATAGAGTTAGAACCAGGACGAGATAGTCGAAGACTTAACGTATTATGAGGAGGTACTGTCAAGATCTTGGATAGGAAGGAGCATGTCCCTACGCACAAAGGTCATACCACAAGTTAAAGTTTTGTGGAGGAATCATGCTATAGAGGAAATGACCGGGAATTGGGAAACGGAAATGAAAGCGAGGTCTCCTCACCTTTTGAAACATCGTAACGTCGTCAATTTTGAGGACGAAATTTCATAAGGAGGGGAGGTTGTAAGACCCCAACTTATTATTAATGAAATTTAATTTTCTATTTATTATTTTGAAATAGTAAGGGTTGATTTGATTAATGTGGATAGTTAGGGGTAAAAACATAAATATTTCAAAATAAGCAAGTGGTTATAAAATATTCATTATTCGTTTCGGAGAATATTAAATCTTGTTTGGGAATATTAAATACGAATGCGGTATGACCAATAATGTGGGCCCCATAACGGAAAGAGATTGGATGAAGAAAGCGACAAATATAAGTTGTTTAAAAAATAGCGGTGTAGTTATTCTAGATTATCTTTGTTAAAATACTCGGTGGTTAAAACACAAGAAGATATAGCAAGATTGCACCAATTATTGATTCTTACGTAAGAAGGCCCTACTCAATAATGGTTACGATAATTCCTGTTCAGTATTTTATTTATTTAATAATTGTTGCGTTGATATTTTATATTGCTATTATTTTCAATAATTGTCATTACACAATATTTTTCATTATCGAAGCTAATAATTCATATTATCTGAATAATGTTATTAGATAACATTATTGGCAATGTCTAGAAAGTTACATCTAAGGAGAGGTTTGGTCACCTAATTCGGCTTGAAGAAGGAGAAATTCTTATTGAAAGCCCCTCTTTCCAGGAACCGCACGGTTGTCAATATTGTGATTACGTAATATTATTTGTGAATAATTAATTATTGATTCATATGATGAGAAAATATTGATTTTATGTGGATATAGACGGAGAAAATTTTTATTGTGACAATTGTTGAAAATTGAAATTTTATCTTTTTCTCGATAAAATAATTATTTAAATATATTATTATATTTTAATAATATAATAATGGTGATATTTTTACAACGAATGTGGGATTTATGAGTATACGAGGAGAAAGAGTATTTTTGTTGCAATAAATATTTAAAACATGTTAAACATGTAAATTGGACCCCATTTATTGATCGAAATTTGATTATAGCACGTAAAATCGCTTCGTTTGTGGATTTTGGTCAATTTACATTTTGGAATTGGAAAAACTTTCTTCGCAAAGTTGTAGAGAATTGAATTTTCTATAAAACTTACGAGATTTGAATTTTTCGATAAAAAGGCTATTTATTATGAATTATTGAAGTTCAAGTTCAAATAATTAATTTTTGAGAGTTTTAGTTAATTATTTTGAGAAAAACATTTTTTGCAACTAAGTTGGCTCACATGTGATTCAAATGGGTGAGATCAGTTGTCTAAGGTGGACTAAAGAAAATGTGAAAATATATTAATATTATATTCAATTTTCTATTTTGGTGTTCTAAGCATTTTTCTATAAATAGGGTGCTTAGGTTAGAATTGAAAACACACGTAAACTGAAGTTTTCTCTATTTCTCTCTCGATATATTGAGCGTATTCTTGTGAGTATACTTTGAGTATTGTTAGGCGGTCTGAAGTTCCTTGAGACTATACCGGTATTCCAATTAGAAGTACTAATCTTTCGAGGTAAGGGATGTTATTTTCTTCTCAAATGATATTATTTCTTCAATATCATTATCTTTGAAATATTGGTTGAAACTTTTTATCAAATTTGAAACTTTTCCATGCTCGAGTTACTATTCATGAGTTACTATTCATGAGTTACTATTCACGAGTTACTATTCATGAGTTACTTATTCACGAGTTACTATTCACGAGTACTATTCATGAAGCGTGAAGATGTTTTTTTGGGAAATTTCTATCTTTTAGTGTCAGAGTTACTTATTCATGTATACTCGAGACTATTCACGATATCTGACTTTATTCACCAAAAAATAAAATTTCTTCTTTTTGTCCAAAATATCTATTCGGATACTAGCTTTGATTTTATCCATGTTTTGATCATTCTTGAATTTTACACCACTATGATTATTTTGAGGTATTTTGAACATGGATAAAACAAAGTACGAATCCTTAATCCTTAATCCTTGTCATTTTGTTTCTTTGGATTCGTTTCTTTAAAAAAATATTTTCATCATCCTCGGTCTTAAATGATGATATTATTGAATATCTTTGGCCCAGTAGTGCAAAGATGAATGATTTTGAAGAATATCTTTGGTCGTAGTGCAAAGATGAGCAGTGTTTAGATGAACATGATTAATCGATGAATATCTTTGGCTCGTAGTGCAAAAGATGAATATTTAATTCGAGATGTATATTGATTGATGTTACAAGGATAAAAGATGCGATGAACTTTTAAATTCATACATAGAAGATAGTAGTTTGCATTCTCTACTTAACTCTTCTAATGAATTATTATTTCATTGCGTAATATTGATTTAAAATTTGTTGTCTATTGTATTCTATTAGATTTTTCCTGTTGAAGACTAACGGTAATTTGTTGTATATTATCTTAGTCATAATATTCTTTCTTCGGGCTAGTTGAGCTCACCCTTTTCCTTTTTGTTCCATTTTTCTTCTCGGGAGGCGAGAATATAGCGAGTAATAGTGTGGGTATGGAATGAAGGTTTTAGAAAGAATTGTTTAGTAGTCCTCACCATTTTTGTAAAATAATGTATCAATAAATGTGATGAGGATTTATTTGAGTATAGATATTGTCTAGAAGATAATATTTGTATTCAAACTCACAGTTTTACTGTTGTAATAATAAAGTTGTAGTTGTTTCTGTACCATGTATTGACAACTCAGAATGGGTGATGTATACCTATTTTGGGGGCGTCACAGTGCAGGGGTGATTCGATGATGTGGATTATTTATTAAGCTAAGTCTCAGCGATAAAATTCATGAAAAACATTTTAAATCATAGAAGATAGTAGATTTTATTCTCTACTTGACTCTTATAATGGATTACTTGTTCTGCTGCAGTTAAACTTGATGTTTGTTATATTTTATCATTTTAACACTGTTGAAGGCTAATGATAATTTATTCTGCATTATCTTAGTCATAATATTTCTTA
Source organism: Panax quinquefolius (assembly GCA_020205615.1). NCBI lineage: Eukaryota > Viridiplantae > Streptophyta > Magnoliopsida > Apiales > Araliaceae > Panax > Panax quinquefolius. The sequence goes on along the minus strand of CM035174.1, from coordinate 19,327,601 downwards.
CTAGGCTAGTTGAGCTCACCCTTTCTTTCTTTGTTCCCTCGTGAAATGAGAATATAATTTGGGGACGAGTCGGGGAGCGGAGTGATAGACCAGATGATAGTATTAGTAGTCCTCACTATTCTGTTAAATAGTGTGACAATAAATGTAATGAGGACTTATTCTAAGAGTGGATATTGTCTAGATGATAGTATTTGTATTAAAACTCACATCTCTTTTGTTGTATATTAAAGATTGTATTTGTATTCTATACCATGTATTTGGCGACTCAGAATAGGTGATGTATACCTATTTTGGGGGCGTCACAGTTGGTATCAAAGCTTAGGAATATGATCCCTAGCTAAGATGTGAGAATAGAACTAGGAGGGGAGAGACGGGGAATTCCTTCGCTAGTATGACCTACCTAAGTTTTTTGGTATTTAATTGGTCGGTCAGAATATAGGGATAATATGTTACATGTCAATTAACCTTTTGTTTTGTGGCAGTATCTGAAAATGACATCCGAGAATGTTGAGAATAACAATGGAGCACAGGCGACCGTTGATTCACCACATATCAATAATCAGAATAATGTGCATCAGGAAGGCGACAATCCTCATGCAAACAACAACACTGACCAAATGATGAATGATGGAATGTTCAGAGGCTTTATGCAATTCATGCAATAGCAGGCGAGAGCGGCTCCTATCCAAAATGTAGGTGGAACCACTGGAAACTCTCGGACGGTCACCTCTAAACAGTTCAAGGAGCTGGGACCACCTGAGTTTATTGGAGAGCCAAAACCACTTAAGGCGGAAGAATGGATAAAGCAGATCACCAAGATATTTGATGTCTTGGGATGCTCCGAGGAGCAAAAGGTTTCCTTTGCCGCCTTTATGTTGCGAGGAGAGGCAGATTACTGGTGGGAATCGGTAAAGCGTACTCAACCTGCCGCACTGAAAATGTCTTGGGAGAAGTTCCAAGAACTATTCAACGACAAGTACTTTCCCGAAAGTATTCGTCAAATGAAGGAGGTGGAGTTCATTAAATTGGAACAGAATAATATGACCATGTCGCAGTACGAAGCAAAGTTTGCCGAGTTGTCCCAGTTTGCATCCCACTTGGTGGATAATGAAGAGAGAATGACGCGGATGTTTTTAAGAGGTTTAAAGCCGGAGGTATGTCAACATCTTATTTCTCATAAACTGTGTTTGTATTCAGATGTTGTAAATAGGGCTCAGTTAGTGGAGCGCGATAACGAGTCAACACAACCAAAAGAGAGCAGTCATCCAAGCGGTGATAACAAGCGTGAAGGGAATCAACAGGCCAGAAATAGTAACCACTTCGGTGGTAATCAGGGCCAAAGAAATAAGAATGGACATTTCAAGAAGAGGAGATTCAATAATGATGGAAAGAAATTAGCACCAGCACCCGTTGTTAAGGAAGGAGAATGACCACCTATCATATGCTTCAAATGCGGAGGGGAGGGACACATCAGTCCAAACTGTGTGATGCTGTCCAAAGCATGTTATAATTGTGGAAGAGAAGGTCACTTTGCCCGATTTTGTCATTCACCAAAGACAAGTTCAGCTAGGATGGAGGCACCAAAGGTCAGTCCCGAAAAAGTCAAAGCCTTTAGTCTGAGGAGAGCGTTTGTTGTGACCTCCCAGAAAGCAAGGAACCCGAATGAGGTCATTACGGGTAAGCTTATCATAAACTCTAGCGAAGTCTATACTTTATTTGATACAGGTTCTACCCATTCTTTTATTTCTCCTACTTGCGCTCAACGATTAAATTTGACTCCGAAGAAATTAGACTTTGACTTATCTGTGGAAACTCGGTTGGGAGAAACCTTCATTACATCCACTATTTATAAGTCTTGTTTGGTTCAAATCGGTACCCTCACATTACCTATCGATCTTATTTCATTGAAAATACTTGCATTTGACGTGATTCTAGGGATTGATTGGTTAACTACTCATCATGCAAAAATTGATTGTTTTCGTAAGGTTGTTAGCTTTCATATTCCTAATCAACCTATTATGCGAATTCAAGCGACCAAACCATTAAAATCAATCACGATCATCTCAAGCCATAAAGCTATTCATTTATTGAAAAACGGATGTCAAGCTTTCTTAGCCCACGTCACAGATCTAAACAAAAATACGTCAGTTTTGAATGATATTTCTATTGTTAATGAATTTCCTGACGAATTCCCTGAAAAACTTCCTGGCCTACCCCCAGAGTGTGAAATTAAATTTTATATCGACCTTGAACCTGGTGCAAAACCTATTTCCAAAGCCCCATATCGAATGGCTCCTATTGAATTTCAGGAGTTAAAGACCCAACTGCAGGAATTGTTAGACATTGGCTTTATTCGTCCTAGTACTTCTCCTTGGGGTGCTCCTGTTCTATTCGTGAAGAAGAAAGATGGGAGTATGCGACTTTGTATTGATTATAGGGAGTTGAATCATGTCACCATCAAAAAATAGGTACCCATTGCCACGTATTGATGACTGTTTGATTGACGGTTAAGGAGCCAAATTCTTTTCAAAGATTGATCTTCGTTCCGGATATCACCAATTGAAGATTAGAACCGATGACATTCCAAAGACGGCTTTCAGAACTCGGTACGGGCATTATGAATTCCTAGTCATGTCCTTTGGATTGACTAATGCTCCTGTTGCCTTCATGGATATGATGAACCGAGTATTCAAGGAATAGTTGGATCACTTTGTGGTCGTATTTATTGATGACATCCTTATTTATTCCAAAAGCCGTGAAGATCATGAGCAACACTTGAGGCTGACACTCCAAAAGCTTCGTGAATACAAACTTTATGCCAAGTTAAAGAAATGTGAGTTCTGGCTTGAGGAAGTAGCATTCCTTGGGCACGTAGTATCAAGTCATGGAATATTTGTTGACCCGGCAAAGATTGAAGCAATTCAAAGCTGGGAGCAACCTAAATCAGTGACCGAAGTACGTAGCTTTCTCGGCTTAGCTAGTAATTATCGGAGATTCGTGGAAGGATTTTCTCGAATAGCTACTCCATTAACTCAGCTGACTCGGAAAGATACAAAGTTCTGTTGGAGCGAAGAATGTGAGAAGAGTTTTCAAGAACTCAAGAGGAGACTCATTTCAAGACTGTTCGACAATACCATCCGCTCGGAGGATTTGTCGTCTCTGATGATGCTTTCGGGTAAAGGGTTGGGATGTGTTCTCATGCAACATGGGAAAGTCATAGCCTATGCCTCAAGACAACTCAAAGAATATGAGAGGAATTATCCTACTCATGATCTAGAGTTGGCAGCTGTTGTTTTCGCACTTAAAATTTAGAGGCATTACTTGTATGGGGAGAAAGTAGAGATCTTTACGGATCATAAAAGCCTCAAATATTTCTTCACTCAAAAGGAACTCAACATGCAACAACGACGTTGGCTTGAACTGTTGAAAGATTATGATCATACCATCCAATACCATCCAGGAAAAGCGAACGTGGTAGCTGACACATTGAGTAGAAGATTATATACAAGTACGAGTGCGATATTGTTAACACAAAGGCCCATTTTGTGTGACTTGCAAAGGATGGAGATAGAGTTAAAGACTCCAGGGACCCATGTGATGATGGCAAATATACGAGTAGAACCGACTTTAATTGATAAAGTTAAAGCTGCTCAAGCTACAGATCTGGAACTGATGCGTATGAGGAAGAAAGTGCAAGAAGGTGCTATGCCGGTAGAAAGAATCGATGAAGAAGGAATACTTCGATTCAACTCCAGACTTTGTGTTCCTAAAGACCCTGATTTAAAGTATAAAACCATGATGGAGACGCACAATACACCATTTGCAATCCATCCTAGGAGTACCAAAATGTATCATGACCTTCGTCATACATTTTGGTGGAGCAATATGAAGAGAGAGATAGCGTTGTTTATCTCAAGGTGTCTAACTTGTCAACGAGTTAAAGCGGAGCATCAAGTACCAAAAGGTCCATTGCAACCACTTGAAATTCCAGAATTGAAGTGGGAGCACATTACCATGGATTTCATTACCGGTCTTCTTAAGGTTTCTCAAGGCGTAGATGAGATTTGGGTCATTGTTGATAGATTGACCAAGTCTGCTCATTTCTTACCGATACGAGAAACTTATACACTTGAACGTCTTGCTTGTATGTACATAAACGAGATAGTAAGACTGCATGGTATGCCGGTATCCATAGTTTCTGATCGAGACCCAATATTCACTTCACGATTTTGAGTTAGTTTGCAAAAAGCTATGGGCACAGACTTACGATTTAGCTCGGCATATCATCCTTAGACGGACGGACAGTCGGAGAGGACTATTCAAACTCTTGAAGATCTATTAAGACTCTGTGTCATTGATTTCAAGGGAAGTTGGGACAAGTTCTTACCATTGGTGGAGTTTTCCTACAACAACAGTTATCAAGCAAGTATTGGCATGGCTCCATTTGAAGCATTGTTGGGACCAGAGTTGGTATGTATGACTACGACAAAGATTCAAACGATCCGGCAACGTATAAAAACCTCACAAGATTGAAAAAAGAGTTATGCTGATCTTCATCAAAAGGATGTGGAATTCGATATAGGAGATCATGTGTTGTTACGTGTTGCTCCATGGAAAGGAGTTACGAGATTTGGAAAGAGAGGAAAGCTCAATCCTCGATTCATTGGCCCATTTTTAGTCCTCGATCGAGTAGGGGCGTGGCCTATAGACTAAACTTTACTGCCAAATATGTCTCGTGTTCATAACATTTTTCACATATCCATGTTACGTAAAGATGTGAAAGACCCGAACCACATTATTGAGTTAGAACCGGACGAAATAGCGGAAGATTTGACGTATGAAGAGGTTCCTGTTCAAATCTTGGATAAAAAGGAACATATTCTACGCTCCAAGGTTATACATCAAGTCAAAGTTTTGAGAAAAAACCACGATGTTGAGGAAATGACTTGGGAGTTAGAATCTGAAATGAAGTCAAGGTATCCTTACCTCTTCGATATACCAGTGCGTGCACTTAAATTTGAGGGCGGAATTTCATAAGAAGGGAGGTTGTAAGACCCCAACTTTTATAAATAAAGATGAATTTTCTATAAATATCATTTTGAATATTATGGAATGAATTTGATATAATGTTATAGTTGTGGGTAATATTTATAAATTTTGCAAAGTACGCAAGTTGTTATATAATATTCGATTGGTCGGGGAATATTCGTTTTAACAGGGAATATTCGTACAACGGCACAATCATTGGTGGACCCCACAATGGAATTATTGTCGGATTGAGAAAATGACAAAAATACTTTATGAAAATAACGGCGGAAGTTTTACCGTTAACTGTTGAAACACCCGGTGTTAAAAGTACAAGATGTCTGGCGTAGTTACACAAGAGCATTACGGTATTGATTATTGATGCTTATATGATAAGTCACTCGGTTTTGTTTTATTGGTATTATTAATGTAATAAAAGCAGAAAAGCTTTTTATATAAAATGAATACTTTTATAAAGTTATTCGTTTTATTAGACTAATAGTAAAATCTTTTTTATATAAAAGCAGAATACTTTTATAAAGTTATACATTTTATTAGACAATAATTAGAATATATTATATTTTATTATGCATAGTGTTTGCATAGTATGCTGCATAGTATTTGCATAGTAAAATCTTTTTATAAAGTTATTCGTTTTATTAGATTATAAATAGAATATATTATATTTTATTTAAAAGATTTTGCTTTAAATATGGACCGTCGATTAAATTAAATCAATCGGACCATTCATGAGTTAGTTACTATACAATCCATTTTTCTATAAATAGAAACTCATTCCTTCATTATTTCTTACTTAATTCACTTTGAAACTCAGAGAGAGAAATTATAGAGAATTTATAGAAAAGTATTACGCTTCCTTCCTACTCTTATATTCAGGTTTATTTTACGGTAGAAGGAATATTATTTCTTTTGTATTCATGAAGAGAACTTACATTATTCCGGTCTTTATTATTCTTCGGAATAACCAAAGGTAATGTGACTACCTATACTTGGTGACATTCTTCTATTATTCCGTCTTTATTATTATTACATTAGGACATCCTATACGTGCATTGCATTTACGTGGGACTGGTTCCATCTTTATTATTATACATTTGGAATATCATATACATGCGTTCGTTACTTGGGACTGGTTAAATCTGTATTATTATACATTGGAACATCTTGGCGGTATTTATTTTTACCGACTTGGTTCCGATTACTTATTATTCAGTTGGAATAACTTTTCATGTCTGAAGTACCGCATGCATGGTGATTTCTTTTGTTATTCCATTCGTTATTATACTCGGTTGGTTAAAGTTTTGACTTCTATACTCCATGAAATTAGTGGAATATCCTTGATATTTGCGCTTCATCCAAAGATCTTTTCGTGGAAATATTCTTCCGAGCATTCTTGAATTTTACTCTACAAAGCAAGATCATGTTGACAATTTGGATGTTATTAGTTCTAGATAAATTAATTCTTGAACTTGTTTTATTGAATTCTTATATCATTGTCATCATCCTCATGTTTATATTATGTTGAAAGTCAATCGTGGCTGTAGTGCATAGATGGACTTGGTATGATTATGACCGAGAGATTATTCGATTGTAATCATGATCGTAATGTTACAAATGATATGGAAAAAGTCCTCGTTGTCCGTAGTGCATTGATGGATAGTTGTTGGCATGATCATGACCATTAATGAATACACAAATATTCTTGGCCCGTAGTAGAGCATGGATAATTGTGGTCGTGATACTAAAGAATATCCTTGGCAGTAGTAGCGAGGGGTGATTCGATGATGTGGATTATTTATTAAGTTGAGTCTCAAATGATAAAAGTCATGAAAACCTTTTAAATCATAGAAGATAGTAGATTTTATTCTCTACTTGACTCTTCTAATAGATTGCTTGTTCATTCATTGCAGATTAAACTTGATGTTTGATATATTTTATCGGTTTAACAATTGTTGAAGGCTAATGATAATTTATTACGCATTATCTTAGTCATAATATTTCTTCTTGGGCTAGTTGAGCTCACCCTTTCTTTCACTATTCTCTTGTGAAATGAGAATATATTTGGGACGAGTCGGGGAACGGAGTGATGGACCAGATGATAGTATTAGTAGTCCTCACTATTCTGTTAAATAGTGTGACAATAAACGTAATGAGAACTTATTCTGAGAGTGAATATTGTCTAGAAGACATTATTTGTATTAAAACTCACAGCTCTTTTGTTGTATATTAAAGATTGTATTTCTATTCTGTACCATGTATTTGGCGACTCAGAATAGGTGATGTATACTTATTTTGGGGGCGTCACAAACATCATCAAGGCGGATCGATGATGGAATATGTTATACACATCCTCAAACAGACAAAGCTTTATCCCCACAGATCTCTTACACATAAGAGGTACCTCTTTAGAATTAAGTATGTTTCAAGGATTCAGGACTTTGGTGATAACTCCAACATCAACATCCTAACAGATTCGGATCACACGTCTGATCAGGTAATAGTTGCCAATCCTCGGTAAACATTACAAGGATCCAGCAATCATCCTTAGCATGTAGGGCAACAACCCTGCACACATGCATCATACATTTGCATCATGTTGCTACATATAGTATCATGTTTCTCTTATGGCATTTCAAGTGTCTAGGATTCTTTATCCTACCCATGCATTGCATTGCATGAGTATGATAAAGAGGGGCATCTGTAGACACTCAAAATTTTCTGTACACTGTCGCTACTAATTGCGCAGAGAGCAGATTCGTCTTTCAAGAGGAACCACGGAAGGCGTTCATATCCATTCTGGATACTACCGAAAGTTCAGCATCAACCCCAGAACACACACTGGGAGTAACAATTCCAACCTCGGAGATAACCCCGAGGCGTGTAGATCCAATACCGGAACACACACTGGAGAAGACCGATTAATCTTGGAGAAAACCCCGAGGTATCCAGTCTCAGTCCCAATCATGGGAATAGCTACCAACCTTGGTGATCACCCCAAGGAATGCACTTCCGGCGATAACACCAGAAATGCTTGTTTCAAATGCAACCAGCTTCAATCTCAGCGCTCACAATGAGACACCCAGTACCAAACCGGAGATAACACCAGGAGGACAGGCACACCTCAGAGTTGACACTGAGGACCTTCAACATTTGCAGCGATCCTAATCTCAAAGAATAACCACGAGCAATGTACGCTTTATCATTAAATGGCGATAACTCCGGTGAGGGGCAAAGGCATCATCTCGCCACTCTAAAGCCACATCACGCCGTCTCAACATCTCATACATACATTTCTACACAAAGATGTCCCACAAGAATCAAGGAAAACTAATCCCGAGTGACTATTGTGCAGGGTAACGGATATAATTTGAAGCTTGAAGACCGGAGGGCACCGTCCCATCTTCATAACTTCGTACAACCTCTAATCCCATGCCATTATACAACTCTTGACAACGGCGGTCCGAAATAGGTCATGTATACCTCAGTCGGATGCCCGAATTACAATTTTGAAAGTTCGATCGAACATTGCAGTGCCTACGTACACGTACTACGAGACGACCTGACCCGAGAAACCCGAGGCAACCCAGGAAGCCTCGGGTACAAATGCGGCTCCCCCCTCTATAAATAGAGGGTTTGGGGTGGCCATTTTAAGAAGAGAAAGAGCGAGGAAGCCCTGTCAAATTTGATCCGTACTTGCAATATACTGAGTGCTTTCCTATTTTAAACACTTGTGAGCTCACATATAGCTACTTTTGTACCGGTGGGAGCTGAGTTTCATCCACTTTAAAGATATAAAAGTCTTCTTTGGCAGCCCACTGTAAGCCTTCTCACACACTTTAAAGCCTTTCTCTTCATCTTTGCACACACCCTTCTTCACGTTGAGAGTCGTGTTGCGTGTGTTTGCCTGGACTTCGGTTTGTGGTTTTATTTCAGTTTTATATATATATATATATATATATATATATACTTATATATATTAACTGTGTGTCGAACTCTGTTTGATGAGCCTGGATTTTACATCAAATGCGTTTACTCGCTTTTATATATATATATATATATATATATATATATATATATATATACTTATATATATGAAGCTGTTGTCAAACTCTACATTCGATGAGCACGATTTTACATCAAGTGCGTTTACTCGCTTATATATATATATATATATATATATATATATATAAATCGAGCTCATCGTAAGCGAGTTGATAAACATTCATATATATAAGTATATATATATATATATACATTTTAAATCCCACACAGAGTTTACTTACGTTGTGGTTGATCGCTTTTCTGACTTTCTTTACGTTTAAATCCCGCTCGAGTTCACTTCATGGCGTTGATTGCTTTTGTACATCTTTATTTATGTTTCATCACTTTGGAGTTTACTCCGTGGCGGTTGATACTTTTCTGACTTTATTTATCTTTTCTGATCCCCCATGGAGGTGCTTCGTGGTGGTTGATCATGTCTGTATATATATATTTATAGCTTTTATATATATACTTGCTTACTGCTTTCATACAAATTGCGGTATCATGTGCGCCTAGAAATCATGTGATCACAGATTCATCCTATTGGATCTAGATTCAGTTCTTGTGATGGACATTTTCAGCTGTAAACAGCTTGTAAATTATTATACGGTGTCTGAATTTCCTCAGATGGTTCTCATACCCACGAGGAAGTCGGCATTATTTTGTACATTATTTTCTTACAGATGCTTCGTATCTTGGAAATAAAATCATTCAAGCCAAACACTTAATAAAATAGAAGTGTAAAAGGTCTCAATTACTATTGAGCATCAGGGTTTGAAAAACCTCTTTTATAAAACATCATTGCCATATCTTGCTAAAAACTGAATTTTTACATAAATTCAAACCCTGTGTATATAGGTGCGAACGAGGCCTCGCACTACTTCCAAATAATAGCACATTGACCCACACACACATATTTAGATAACAGTTTCTTGAAAAGAGGCGGTCTCACCGTGGTAACACGGATGTCGGGGGGTGCCTAACACCTTCCCTCCGCATAATCAAGTCCCCGGACCCTAATGAATCTCGGTTTCACCGACCCGTTTAGCAGTGTCACATCACTAGGTCAATGTGCAAACCTTTTCTTGGTTGTGTTGGTACAACCATTAAAAACACCAACTGGCGACTCTTAACAGTCCATCGTCGACATTATACATGTCGGACCTTTTTCACTTGTTTTTTCAAGCAAATCTCACCTAAAATGAGAACACCAAAGAACAAGTAACGGAAATGGACAACTAAAAATCCCGACGTCGACAACATGTACACACAATCAAACACTTTATATAATAACAATTCATCAAATTTGGATTACAGAGGTTTGAAACTCAAGAACATAAACTCTTATATACAAAACTTTCATATAAATAGAACTAAAGTTTTAGATATTATAACTTCAATTACTTGAATAATCCTTGATAGAAAACATAGAAGTGAATTCACGGAACTTTTGTTCTCAACTCTCTCTCTATTTCTTTCTCTCCTTTCTCTCTATTTTCCTATGTTCTTTTCTCCCACTATGCTCAGGCTTAGGCCAGCACCTTACATAAAAAAATAAAAACAGATGCAATAAACCCAAAACAAAACGTAAAAACTGACGTACTATTAAATATAATAATTACATATCAGTTACAAAAATATTTATTATATTATATTATATTATATTTTTTAATTCAAAAGCCATAAGGCTTTGTTTGGAAAAACCAATTAAAATAATGACTTAATCATTCCTTAAGCTTTGTTTGGCAAAACAAGATTAAAATAAGAATTTCAAAAGCTCTAAGTCTTTGTTTAGTAAAACCAAATTAAAACTCTTTTAATTTATTTTCATAAGTCATTTATAATATAGTTTATTATCATACTTTATTTAAATAAATTCTCATATTCAAATTAAATTAAATCTAACAACAATTTATTAAATCAATTTACCACAAAACCTATACAATAAAATTATAATTTTCATTATAATTATAATTTTATTTAATAAATTAACACATCACTTTAATTACAAAATCAAATTAAAATAACATTATAATCATTCATTTAATCATAATATAGTTTCAACTTAATTTAAATTACCCAATATTTATAGGGTTAGTTTCCATTGCCACCAAATTCCTTATCGTGACTAATTTCTTTTATTTCCTTTAATAGTTTAATCAACTATTAAATCTCATAAAAATTAATTTCTTCATACCAAAACTTCATATTTCAAAATATATACGCATCATAATAAGAATTTTAATTATTAAATTCTTAATTTAATAATTTATGAAAATTCGGGTTGTCACATTGTGAATCTTGGATTGATAGAAGTTATTATCTTATGGAATATTTACGTAAGCACTAAATTTGTTACAGGGAGTGTAGAGAATTTGGGGGCATCACACCTATGATATATTCTAACAAAAATACTATGTCAGAACACATGCGACACAATATTAACACAAATGAGTTCTAATATGTACTTGTTAAATCGAAATGAATTATCAACACAAAGGCTCCAAAAAAATATTAACATGTACATTAATACAAATATCAAAATAAATTTAGTCATGTTATACTAGTCTAAAGATACAAATATGAGTGCCAAAACGAAACTATTACAATGAATTAGACAAGAAATAATCATGAGAGGCAATAATAAATTTCTAAACGTGTAGCAAAACGAACGAATTAAAATTAAAAGAGTCTCGCTGAAAGAGTACGGAATTCGTACCTAGATTGAGTAATGTAATACCCAAAATTTATATTCCAAACAAAATTTCTTGAATTCCCTCCGTCCGATCTAGAAAAAGTAATAATAATAATAATAATGCAATTATGAGTTATTAAATAACTATAATTTATATTAATATGAAATTAATTTTCCTAATTACATCAATTTTACAATACAAACCCAAATTAAATTATAATTGATCTTTTAATCATTTTCCTTTTTATTTTGACAAATCTGTATTCTAACATACCTTACTCACCCCTTTAGCGACGGACCGGTCGATGATTCGGTCCATCACTATATGTTGTCTGTCGATATATGTGTTCTGTTGCTAAATGCTAAGACCACGGTTCTATATATAGCAACGGACCGAATCATCGTCCGGTCCGTCGCTAAAGGGGGGGGGGGTGAACAAGGTATGTTAGATAAGGGGTGAACTTAAGATCCGGACCGTATATATATATAACATGTCATAACAAGAAAAGAATACAAATATTAAAACCTGTCATAGCAACAAAAGAATACTAATACAATAAAAACATACCTCATACTCCTTATTATTCCATACACGACTTCTCTCACAATTGCGGCTTTCCCTTTTTTTTATATCAGATGAATAATGGTTTGAGTACAATATAGGGTTTGTGTTTTAGTTATTTATTATTAATATAAATTATTAATTCTCTTAATTTTAATAGGATTTATTATTACCACATATAAATTAAACCCAATTATTTTTAAGGCCCAATTTTACCAAATTAATTTATCCATCACTTATTAATTTTTATTAGCCCACATAAATTAAATAACTAGTTTGAACCAAATAAAAGACAAAGTCAAAACAATATGATTTTTTTTAAAAAGATATAATTTTATTTATTTATTATTATTTTCGGGTATTACAAGTTACCCCACCACCGGTGAATCTGGGATAACAACCTTGATTTTGCCTCATTGATGATTCTCGCCATCACGACGGCGATTCTCGACCTTCCTAAGGTAGTTGAAGGTGACAATTCTGCCCTTGCTAAGGCATCTGCTGATAACCCATGTTCTAATTCTACCCATACCATTACCACCATTATCACTCCTTGTATATTATAAGTAGACAACAAGACCTTTTGGTTCTCCAAGCGTCCTAACAAATTAAAGATATTATCTAAATGAGCAATCCAATTCTCTACATTAATTGGACATAAAGCTGAACTAAATTGCGTTTTTTTTTTGAAATCTTTCTAGCCTCAAATACATCGAAACCACATGTTGATCAACACCATCTGCATTCCATTCCTTTCCGTTTGCGTGTGGAACATTATTTCTTCGATTCCCTTAATTAGGAATCTATGGCGGCTACTGCATCACCTGCATGACTTGTGCCATAAATTATGGCAAAGCCTGATTAACCGCCTAATTCACCAAGGTAGCCAATGTAGTATTATTTTGGTTATTAGGCTGAACATTGGGTTACTCCTCGCCCCTTCCCCCCATCGTTGCCTCCCAACAACTTTAGCGAATTTACCAGCCTTTTATGAAACATAATGACAAATAAAAGAAAATAGATTAGAGGCAAATTCAAATATAACCTAATTTGATAGCTGAACAAAATATCAAACTGAACAAAACCCTAACATTGAAATCTACCCATAACTCACAGGTCAACCCTAAATAGGTTTTTTACAAGAAAGAACCTAGGCTCTGATACCAACTTTGTAACACCCCCTTTTCAGAATTGAATGAGAGGTTAAGCACAAAAACTATATTGAAAGTAGTATGCACACAATCCAATCAAGTTGATGATAAATTATATACTTTGTAACAATCTTATTCGTTTATTAATAAAAGTATTCATTTATTAAAGACTTTTAATTATCTACATGATGTTGCTTTATAATATGTGATAACCACATAGTTTTAAGCAATGAATTTAGAATAATGATGATGATCATTTTGATGAGATCTAAATTCTTAGAAAGCTTAAAACTAAAATAATTCCCAATCGTTGGATTACTAAATTTAGGATTAGTGAATCCGAATAGATTTGTACATACGTTGCTTGCTCATTGGATGAGGATGATTGATCTCATGATCATTTGTGTGGAGACACTAAAGCAAGTATATAGGTGCTTATTGGAGAATAAGTTCACTGAATGTGTGACTCGCTAAGGAATACCTAATGGAGTTTTACTTGCCTGTCAATAGGAATTCCTTTAGTGATAGTAGTACAAGTGATCCTTGGACTTGAGATCATCATAGTATCTTGTGTATGATGAATTATACTTTGACTTATTCCTTAAGACCCTTAGGGTATATCAAAGGGTATGCTTGGGTATAATAAGTTGTACATGGAGATAATGTATGATCAATAAAGAATCCACCGCTTCTAGTAAAAGAAGAGAAATGTCATATATGATTCGATAAATGACAACCAATTAGTCCTTAGGTAAGGTAGAATAAAATTAGAAAGGAGTTTCTAATTTGCATTATTTGGTGTTATATATTTAAGAATCTAAATACATATAATTAAATAAAATAAGATGTTTACGTACGCACCAATGAAATTTGTCTTTGGTCTTAAGGCTAAAAATTGTAAAATTGCGCCATTACAATCGATCCGAGAGAGAGCCTTCTAACGCTATTGCAGATTTTGGGGAAACCTTACCACTTGGTCTAAGGTTATGATTAAGTGTTAAACATGTAGTAAGATGGTTAAAATAGTCCCATGATATGTAATTGATAAATTCAAAGTTTGAATGATTAGTAAGTGATGAATGTGGTATATTAGAACTTAGTGAGCATGATGAATATTAAACAGGTATTGTGAAGGTTAACACTTGTAATTTCTGATATTTGCATGGTATCTTAAGACTTGTGCTAAAATAATAAGTCTAACTAGAAATGTGTGGTATGTTGGAACGTGAATGTTAATATATCTAATAGATGGTGGTTCTAAACCTATATGTAGGTGAACGTGAGTTTAATATTATAGCTTACGCTCGAGGCAAGTTCTCTAACTCTACTTTTATAATAATTGTGCAAGCTTCTAAATCTCATCTATTTATATTGAGCATGTTTTAAATCTTAAGTTATTGTAATTATAATCATTGTTGGCTTACTCTAGCTTGTTTATAGTTAAACAAGTTTTCGCTAGTTCATTCTTTTATAATAAATGTTTCTTGAACCTTAATTCCTTGTGTTCAATGGTTCAATCACCTTGTATAGTTTATTACTATGTGGAGTAAGCATTGTTTCCATTTTTCTATCAATTAGTATATGTTCGGTAACTAAATTTCTAATTTGGCAAGATCACAGGCCTAGCTTATTATTGTTCAAGCCAAGGTTTATCATTTTCTTCATTTTGATCAATACTTATGCTCTCTAGTTATTTTCAAGCATGAGTTTAGAATATAGTCAGTTCACCTATGATTCTCAAATGTTCTATGTCTTATATTTAATTGAGACATTTTATGGTGGAAGGATTGAATTGTACGGTAACTATTTACTCAAAGGCTCTTTTATGATTAATGTTAAAATCTATATTATCTGGAAAGTCGTTGATCGCTAGGGATGCTTATCCCTATTATAGAATAAATATTATTTATTTAAATTAATTAATAGTTTAATTTATTTATTTAAATAAGATTAGAATTATTCTAATTGATTTATTCACAACCGATTTAATATGGAGAATCTAAAGGGTCACACCATAAAAGGAAGAATAATTATTTAAGAAGTTAATGGCATAATCGTAATAATAAGTTGAGTATATTTAATTTAATCTATGGTGATAGAATAAATTAAATTGCTTAATATTTATTATTTAATATTTTGGAAATATTAAATATAAATTAATAAGAGGAGTCTTATTATTATTATTATTTAATTCCTAAAGGAGTTTGAGAATTAATTAATAAAAATACTCTTATATATCCTAATAACATTAGGAGGTTAATTAATTAAAAGAATTTAATTAATTATTCCTAATAAGATTAGGAGGTTAATAAATTAAAAGAGTTTAATTAAGTATCCCTAATAAAATTAGGAAGCTTAATTAATTAAAGAAATTTAATTAATTAAATAATACCCTAATTTTTAATTAGAATAGAAGGGTTAACTGATATTTTTATAAGAGGAGTTTTATATCAGATATCTATATGCGTGATTTCAATTGTTGGAGAGTACGCCTTTTTTCTACAGAGATAGAAAAAAACTAGGGTTTGAGCCAAAAACACCCTTCTTCTTGAATCTTTGTTCTTCCTTAGTGGATCACCTCTAGAGGCCAAACACTTGGGTGGCTAACATTGATCAAAGGAAAGAATCTAACCCGGTAGATTCAAGTTGAATGCGAAAAGGATTGGAGGTGAACTTGTACATGAGGAAGCTAGTTCTACAAGGGTACGAATCTAATCTCCATCTTTTTCTATTGATTGATAATTATGCACAAAGTATGATCATGGTGATGAGTTTTTATGAAAATTTTAAATTCCTTTTATCGCGTTTCCGCACCTTTTGTCTAATTTGTTTGCATGATCGCGCTATATACAAACCCAACAGTGGTATCAGAGCCTAACTTTATGTTAATTATCGATCTTGATGATTCCATGTATGTATGATATGCGATTTGATCGAATTTTATGGGCAAAAAAAATTCATGTTTGTTTTGACGCCTTGGCAACTTGCTACTTGCAAATCTCTAGTTCATTCGACGAGGCAATGTTCTTGCCATGTCGGAGAAAAGGTTTTACAGGCTAAGCCTTTACAACTGCTTTGTATCCGATGTATTCTTGGCGCTTGATTACATCGACACCGATTCTAAAATTTTTTAATTTTAATATTTATTTTAATTAAGATAAAATGTTTATTTTGAATTGGAATATGATTAAAATAAAAGTTTTATATTAACTTGGAATTGGATTCCACGTTCGTTTGAATAAAAGAGTTTATACAAAAGTTATAAATTAACTTGGAATTGGATTCCACGTTCGTTTGAATAAAAGAGTTTATTCAAGAGTTTTATATTAATTTGGAATTGAATTTCACGTTCGCTTGAATAAAAGAGTTTATTCACATATGGAATCGAATTACATGTTTCCTATAATAAAGGAGTTTATTCACATATGGAATTGGATTCCATGTTTCCTAAAATTATAGATGTTTAATTTTGATAAGGAATATGATTCAACATATTTTATTTCTTAGCAATATATTTTAAGTTAAAATAAAGTAGTTTATTTTGTACTTGAAATTGGATTTCTTATTAATTAAAATAAAGGAGTTTATTTAGATTTGGAATTTTAATAAAAATAAAGGAGTTTATTTTTATTCAAAAATTAGATAAAATAAAATAAAAAATTTATTATAATTTAAATTTTGATTAAAATAAAGGAGTTTATTTTATTTCAAAATTAAATTTTTAATAAATTTGAAATTGCCCATTAAATTGATATCGATGCATATTTGGAATGGATTTATTATTCATGAGATGAATGTTATTTATTGATGCATATGATAGTGTGTATGATAAGAAATGGGATTTATTATGGACTATTGAC
Organism: Panax quinquefolius; assembly: GCA_020205615.1. Lineage (NCBI taxonomy): Eukaryota > Viridiplantae > Streptophyta > Magnoliopsida > Apiales > Araliaceae > Panax > Panax quinquefolius. The sequence continues at coordinate 19,310,246 of CM035174.1, read as the reverse complement.
CAATGTGATTGGATTTTATTTTAGTTGAATGTATGAATGTATGAGTTTTATTAAATGGGGTTTGCGTACCTCGTCTTCTCTAATTTTTTCTTAATGTAAATTCTATCTACATCTTATGTACTTCCCCTTGACAACTGATCAATGTTTCTATTTATTTTAAATAGTTTTGTAATTGGAATAATTAGAATTAATTTTTAAGAATTGGAGATCAAGGAGCAAGGAGCGCTTGAAGACCCGTTTGTAATGTAGCCCGAGTTTAAATGTAATAGTTGTATTTAAATTTAATTCTTGTACCTTAGGTTTGACCTCTTAGTTCACTTGGTGGCTCTAGTGAACCAAACTAGAATAAAGTCCATAATTAATTCAGGTAAAATATAGTATTTTATATGTGCATGCTTATACTATATATATATATATATATATATTATGTAAACATGTTTCACGTGTTAATTATTATGACGCGTATTTTATATGTATATATGCATGCACGCTAAACAAGATGAGACAAAATAATAACAAACCCCTCAAAGATTTTATATTAAGTCCTAAGTGTTGGTCGAATTCTAATTACGCACAACACGCAAGTATACGTGGTCAACAAGTAATATAATGATAAGAAAAGAATCGTTCCCACAGAGAATAGTAAGAAATTAATCCTAATAATTACCAGTTTTTATTAACCCAATTTTATTAAACTAACCAAAATCAGTGATTATAACTAATAAAAATAAAAACTAAAAATACCAACCAATCAACACAACTAAGAACCTTAATTTCAAGCAAATAATGGAGAATTAGGCTTACAACTTCACTTTAAGTCTCAATCCAATTATCACACCTTATTCCAATTTAATTCACTATCTCCGTTTATTAATCAAGAACACTCATGTAGAATTAGCCATTTCTCAATGCACTAACACCATATTAACTTAAATCCACAAATTAGATAGAATTAAGTCAAACACCCTAATTAACTAATTCACTATATCTCTATGTGAATTAAAATTAGAAAGAGTTTAAATTCCAAGTTCTTTATCCAATTACATGCGATGCTAGGTATATCTCTATCCTAACATAAATCAAGATTCCATTAAATAACAGAATTCAAGAACACATGTTATTATGACTAGGTCTAGACTCATATATCATCTCTCGAATCCATACAAATCCACATAAAATTGGTGATCAAGCAATTCATAAATTAAGTACAAATCACAATAGATAAACTGAATTAATAATTTATTAAATCCAAATCAAGGCATGATAATTGTCATTCAACATTAAAGATCCATTGCAAGCCTAAAAAGTAATTTAGTTCATAATTAATGAATTAAATATTGAATAAATAAAATAAATCATCATCCCAATTACAAAAACTGAAATTAAAGAAGAAGAGTAATACACTACCATTCTCGCCCTTCAAATCTGCAATTTCGTGAATTCACTTCCTTCCTTTGTTCCTCCAAGATCTCCCCTTCAGTTATGGCTCTCTAAGTGTAATTCAATTATTGGATATGTTCAGCCCACTATTCTTTTGCATAAGTTGGTTCACTTCAGCGGAACCAAATCCAATTCTAATCCATGTCAAAGTCATCCATAGGAATTCTAATAAAAATCAAACTTCTAATTGTACCCAACAAGTTTTTAAACAAAGAATCCCAATTAATATGAAATAACCTCCTTGACACACTCCCAATATGACGTTATTACATAAAGAAGTTATTTATCCCAACACAACTCAAGTACATGCAAAATAAACCAATTCATCTCCTACCCCGTTCGACCGGCGTGCCCCGCTACGGGTCCTTCGTTAAAGTAGTGTGGCCCGCGCTTGTGATGCAGAACTTTTTCCCATGCAGCGCTCCCCGTGCCATTTCCTTTGTATTCACAATGCGCCCTGCGCCGGTGATGCAGTATGTCCAGAATCGCTTGAGATTTATTCCAATGAAAACATTTTGATGTGTTCACCTTAATAACGTCTAGCAAGAACAAAAACCCATCAAAAGCAACACGAAATACTCAAAAACTAACAATATATCATGGTAAATAAGGATAAATCATAGGTTAAAAACCTACTCATCAAATTCTCCCAAACTTGAAACATTGCTTGTCCTCAAGCAACCTAATATGCAATGCAAATAACTACTCTATATCTACGAATCTAGTATTCAAACAGAACATAGTCTAATCATACAGCCTTAGAGAAATCAAGCAAACACGATTTCATATCAAATCTAGACCAATCAAGAACCTCACAATCAATCATCGAATCTTAAACTGCTCTTACTAATGTAGTGCGTGTGTGCTCAATAACCATACTAACTAATATAATGCTAAATACAACACATAATAGACTTCTTAAAAGGCATCATACTGTGCAAACTCAGAAAATCCAAGAACAAGCTAGATCCAACTAAATTCAAACATTCACCAAATTCAAGATTCCAAATGGGATACGTATGCTTCAATTTTTTTTCATTATGGGGGCTTTTCACTCTTTTCCCATTTTATTCTTCTTTTTTTCTCATGGTTGTGCAATGTCTAATTCCCTTAGGCTTTTCAATGCTACCTTAATGAGCTTTCGACCAATAACTCCCAAACCATTAAGACCTTAGGGCACTAGGTGTAAAGACACTCCCTCGGGCTTACTTGCTCAAGTAACAAAGGCCACGAAACTATACCAGCCACAATGTTTCCCCCAAACTTAAGTTCTTACCTAGCTTTAGTCATCACTTGTGACGCCCCCAAAATTAGGTATACATCACACATCTTGAGTCGCCAGATACATGGTACAAAATTCAAATATAACTTAATAATACAACTTTCATGTACAATACGACAAAACATAAACTGTGAGTTTGAATACAAATATTGTCTACTAGAGAGTATACAAACTCAAAAGGAGTCCTCATTACAATTATTATCACACTATTTCACAGAATATTGAGGACTACTAATGCACCATCTAGGACCATCACTCTATTCCCCGACTAGTATCAGCTACGTTCTCATTTCCTGAAGAGAACAGTGAAAGAAAGGGTGAGCTCAACTAGCCCAGAAAGAAATATTATGACTAAGATAATGCAGAATAAATTATCGTTAGCCTTCAACAGTGTTAAACTGATAAAATATAACAAACATCAAGTTTAACTGCAGCGAAACAAGCAATCCATTAGAAGAGTCAAGTAGAGAATACAATCTACTATCTTCTATTATTTAAAAGGTTTTTCATCATTTTTATCGTTGAGACTCAGCTTAATAAATAATCCACATCATAAAATCTTCCCTGCACTACAGGCCAAGGATATTCTTTAGTATCACGACCACGAATTATCCATGCACTACGGCTTAAGATAATCATGTTTTCATCAACGGTCCTGATCATGCAATAAAACAATTCATCTTTGCACTACGGCCAAAGAGAATCCATAGCCATAATCATACCAAAAACTGTCCATCAATGCATTATGGGCCAATGAGGACTTTTTCCACATCATTTGTAACATTACGGTTATGATTATACCGAATAATCCCTGGTCATAATCATACCAAGTCCATCTATGCACTACAGGTCACAGATGGCTTTCAACATAATATAAACATGAGAATGATGACAATGATATAAGAATTCAATAAAATAAGTTCAAGAATTAATTTATCCAGGAACTGATAACGTTCAAATTGTCAACATGATACTACTTTGTAGAGTAAAATTCAAGAATTCTCAGAAGAATATTTCCATGAAAAGATACTGGATGAAGCACAATTATCAAGGATATTCCACTAATTTCATGGAGTATAGAAGTTAAAGTTTTAACCAACTGAGTATAATAAAGAATGGAATAACAAAAGAATAACCATGCATGCGATAGACCGCACAGGCAGGTTATTACAATAGAATAATAAATAACGGAACCAGGTCCGGTGTAAAACGCACAGACAGGATATTCCAACAGAATAATAAATAATGGGGTCCCACAGAACGCACGTATAGGATATTAAACGAGAATAATAAATAATGGAACCAGGTCCGGCGTAAAACGTACAGACAGGATATTCTGACAGAATAATAAATAATAGAACCAGGTCCGGCGTAAAATGCACAGACAGGATATTCTGACAGAATAATAAATAATGGAATAACAGAAGTTCTCTTCATGAATACAAAAGAATAATATCCTTTACCGTAAAAGAAACTGGATATAAGAATAAGAAAGTAGCAGAATACTTTTCTATAGTTTCTCTATAATTTCTCTCTCTAGAGTTTCGGAGAATTCGTAAGAAATAATGAAGGAATGAGCTTCTATTTATAGGAGAATGGAAAGGATACTATTTGAGAAATAATTCACGGACGCAACAAAAATATTATTACGGGCTGAATTTTTCAACACATGACTGACGCATTTTTTTCTTTCTTTCAGTCAACCAAATAAAACAAGAATTATATATAATCCCACAATCATTATATACATATATTATAATCATACAATGCTAATATCTAGCCATTCCCTCCCGTTAATGTAATTCCCCCCTCCCCTTTAGTCAATCTTCACATGCTAATTATATTATATTATATATATATATATATATATATATATATATATAATATTACAACATCACTAACACCCATCGAATTCTCCACCACAACCCACTCACCCATATATAACATATAAAAATACTTATTATTCACATACTCCACCACTCATATTTACCAACACACACACTCATCACATATAATATATAAACATATATTACCCACACCACATATAATATATATATAATACACTCCACCTTTTCCACCATCCTCCACTAATATTACAAACACACACATCACTTTCACACACACACACCTTATACCTATCACTTTCATATTATCACTTTTCCACCACTTTCCACTCACATTATATTATATATATATATATACACACACACATCACATACCATATATATAAATATATTTTACCTCTCCTTTACGTAAATTCCTTTCACCCCTATTTTCAGATTTCATACATCACATGTGGACCCCATATGTGGTCCCCACATGTGGGCCCCACCTTTATTATATAAAATAATTTTCTACCAATTATTTTGAAAAATGGGCAAAATAGGGGGTCCATAAAATAAGCAAAACTGAGTGACTTCTCACGTAAGCATCAATAATCAATCTGGTGTGCTTACTATGCAACCACGCCAGACATCGCATTTTTAACAAGGGTGTTTCAACAGTTAACAGTAAAACTTCCGTAGTTATTTTTATAAAATATTTTTGTCGTTTTCTCAATCAAACAATAATTACATCATGGGTCAACCAATGATTGTACCATCGTACGGATATTCCCCGACAAAAAGAATATTCCCCGACCAATCGAATATTATATAACCACTTGATTACTTTGCAAAATTTGTAAATATTACCCACAACTATAACATTATATCAAATCCACACCATAATATTAAAAAAAAAATTATTTCAAGAAAATTAAATATTTATTCATAAAATCTGGGATCTCACAATCTCCCATCATTATGGAATTTCGCCTTCAAAATTTACGTACGTACCTGGTATGCCGAACAGGTGAGGATACCTTGACTTCATTTCAGATTCTAACTCTTGAGGTAAAACCTTTGAGTGTTGAATATGATTCTTCTTATCCAAGATATTAACACGTATCTCCTCATACGTTAAATCTTCTACTATCTCGTCTGGTTCTAAATTAATAATGTGGTTCGGGTCATCCACATATTTACGTAACATCGATACGTTAAAAATGTTATGAACACGCGACATACTTGGCGGTAAAACGAGTCTATATGCCACAGTTCCTACTCGATCAAGGATTTCAAATGGGCCAATTAAATTGAGGGTTGAGATTTCCTCTCTTCGTCGATTCTTGCTTCTAGAATAACGCCCTCTTGAACCTTCTTCTTCACATTCATCAGCTCTGAGTATGTAGCTTGAGCGGCTTTAACTTTATCGATTAAAGTCGATTCTAATCGTATATTCGTTATCTTCACGTGGGTTCCTAGAGTCTTTAACTCTATCTTCATCATTTGTAAGTCGTACGAAATGGGTCTTTATGTTAATAACATCGTACTCGTAAACGCATACGATCTTTTACTCAACGCGTCAGCTACCACGTTCGCTTTCCCACGATGATATTGAATGGTATGATCGTAATCTTCAACAACTCGAGCCAACGTCTTTAGCGCATGATACGTTCATTTTAGTTGAATAAATGTTTAAGGGTTTTTAGAAATGGGTTTTGTACTGGGGTTAATACAAAATTCGATTTCACGCTCTAGGGGTAGGCTAAGAAGTCTTCAAGAATACGTCAGGAAATTTATTAACAATAGAAATATCATTCAAAACCGTGACTCTCATCCAAGACTTGGATAACACGTCACCTTAATACCTATCAACTTGCCATCGTCATACACGACGTTGCCTACAGAAAGTCTGGCTTCGGTGCATTCCACACAAGAAAGTCAACAACGATAGGATCGACGCTCTTTATTTATAGCTTGATATGATAATGATTGACTTTAGTGGTTTGGTTACTTTGAATTCGCATAACAGGTTGGTTAGGAGTATGAAAGCTAACAACCTTACGAAAAGCATGATGAGTAGTTAACCAATCGTTTCCAAAAATCACATCAAATGCAAGTATTTTCAAAGAGATAAGATCGACAGGTAATGTGAAAGTGTTGATTTGAACAAGATTTATAAATAGTAGAGGTAACGAAGGTTTTTCTCAACTGAGTTTAAACAGATATATCAAAGTTTAACTTCTCCGGAGTTAGCTTCAAACATTGAACACAACTAGGTGCAATAAAAGAGTGAGTAGAACTGGTATCTAACACGGTATAGACTTCGCAAGAGTTTATGACTAACATACCCATGATAATTTTATTCAGGTTCCTCGTCACGGGAAAAAAAATGCTCTCTCTTAAACTACTGGCTTTGGCTTGTCTGGGACATCCTTTGGTGCCTCCATCCTAGCTGAACTTGTCTTCGATGAATGATAAAATCGGGTTAAGTGACCTTCTCTTCCACAATTATAGCATGTTTTGGACGGCATCGCGCAGTTTGGACTGATGTGTCCCTCCCCTCCGCATTTGAAGCATATGATAGGTGGTCGTTCTCCTTTATTAAAAACGGGTGCTGGTGCTGACGTCTTTCCATCATTGTTGAATCTCCTCTTCTTGAAATGTCCATTCTTATTGTTTTGACCATGATTACCACCGAAGTGGTTACCATTTCTAGCATGTTGATTCCCTCCATGCTTATTGTCACCGCTTTGATGACTGTTATCACTGGTATTATCATTTTTTCGGCTGCTCTCTTTTGGGTGTGTTGACTCGTTATTGCGCTCCACTAACTGAGCCCTATTTACAACATCTGAATACAAACACAATTTATGAGAAATAAGATATTGACGTATCTTCGGCTTCAAACCTCTTAAAAACATCCGCGTCATTCTCTCTTCATTATCAACCAAGTGGGACGCAAATCGGGACAACTTGGCAAACTTGGCTTCGTACTGCGACACGGTCATGTTGTTTTGCTCCAACTTGGTAAATTCCACCTCCTTCATGTGACGAATGCTTTCGGGAAAGTACTTGTCATTGAACAGCTCTTGAAACTTCTCCCAAGATATCTTGAGTGCGTCAGGCTGGGTACATTTTACAGATTCCCACCAGTGATCTGCCTCTTCACACAACATAAAGGTGGCAAAGGGAACCTTTTGCTCCTCGGAGCATCCCAAGATATCAAATATCTTGGTGATCTGCTTTAACCACGTCTCCGCCTTAAGTGGTTCTGGCTTTCCTAAAAACTCTGGTGGTCCTAGCTCCTTAAATTGCTTAGCGGTGACCAACTGTGGGTTGCCATTGTTTCTTCCTGCATTATGAATAGGAGTCGCCTTCGCCTGATGATGCATGAATTTTAAAAAAACTCCTAAATGTACCGTCGTTCGTCAATTGATCAGTGTTGTTGTTTACAAGAGGATTATCGCCATCCTGTTGCACATTGATCTGTGGGGAATCAACAGTCTCCTGTGTTCCATTGCTATTCTCAACATTCTCGGATGTCATTTTCATATACTGCCACAAAACAAAGGTTAATCGACATGTAACATATTATCCCTATATTCGTGACCAATTAAATACCAAATAAACTTGGGTAGGTCATACTAGCGAAAGAATTCCCGCTCTCTCCCTCCTAGTTCTATTCTCACATCTTAGTCGGGGATCATATCCTAAGCTCGATACCAACCGTGACGCCCTTAATTAGGTATACATCACCCATCTTTAGTCGCCAGATATCATGGTATGTAATTCAAATACAACTTAATAATATACAAATTAGGTACAATACGACAAAACATAAAGCGTGAGTTTGAATACCAATATTATCTACTAGAGAGTATACAAACTCAAAAGGAGTCCTCATTACAATTATTATAACACTATTTCACAGAATAGTGAGGACTACTAATGCACCATCTAGGACCATCACTCACTGTTCCCGACTAAGTATCACTACGTTCTCATTTCAAGAAGAAACGGTGAAAGAAAGGTGAGCTCAACTAGCCCGGAAAGAAATATTATGACTAAGATAATGCGTAGAATAAATTATCGTTAGCCTTCAACAATGTTGTTAAACCGATAAAATATAACAAACATCAAGTTTAAGCTGCGCAATGAACAAGCAATCCATTAGAAGAGTCAATTAGAGAATAAAATATACTATCTTCTATTATTTAAAAGGTTTTTCATCATTTTTATCATTTGAGACTCGACTTAATAAATAATCCACATCATTAAATCATCCCTGCACTACGTGCCAAGGATATTCTTTAGTATCACGACCACTTAATTATCCATGCACTACGACTTAAGATAATCATGTTTTTCATCAACGGTCCCGATCATGCCATAAAACAATTCATCTTTGCACTACGGCCAAAGAGAATCCATAGCCATAATCATACCAAAAGCGCCCATCAATGCATTACGACCCAATGATGACTTTTTTCCACATCATTTGTAACATTACGGTTATGATTATACCAAATAATCCTCGGTCATAATCATACCAAGTCCATCTATGCACCATGTGCCACGGATGACTTTCAATATAATATAAACATGAGGATGATGACAATGATATAAGAATTCAATAAAACAAGTTCAAGAATTAATTTATCCAGGAACTGATAACGTTCAAATTGTCAACATGATACTGCTTTGTAGAATAAAATTCAAGAATGCTCAGAAGAATATTTCCATGAAAAGATACTGGATGAAGCGCAAATATTAAGGATATTCCACTAATTTCATGGAGTATAGAAGTCAAAGTTTTAACCAACTGAGTATAATAAAGAATGGAATAACAAAAGAATAACCATGCATGCGATAGACCACACATGCAGGTTATTCCAACAGAAAAATAAATAACGAATTGGTCCCGTAAAAGCGCATACGTGAGGATATTCCAATGAATAATAAAGAATGGAACTAAAGTTGGCGTAGCGCATGAGACGTGATATTCCGGATGTAATAATAAATAATGGAACCAGTCCAACAGAAATGCATGCAGATGGGATATTCGGCGTAATAATAAATAATGGAACTGTGTTAAAGGCGAAACGCATGCAGATGTGAGGATATTTCGGCGAGAATAATAAATAATGGAATAACAGAAGTTCTCTTCATGAATACAAAAGAATAATATCCCTTACCGTAAAAGAAACTGGAAATAAGAGTAGGGAAGTAGCAGAATACTTTTCTATAGTTTCTCTATAATTTCTCTCTCTAGAGTTTCGGTGAATTTGTAAGAAATAATGAAGGAATGAGCTTCTATTTATAGGAGAATAGAAAGGATACTATTTGAGAAATAATTCACGGACACAACAAAAATATTATTACGGGCTAAATTTTTCAACACATGACTGACGCATTTTTTTCTTTTTTCAATCAACCAAATAAAACAAGAATTATATATAATCCCAGTATCATTATATACATATATTATAATCATACAATGCTAATATCTAGCCATTCCCTCCCATCAATGTAATTCCCCCCTCCCCTTTAGTCAATCTTCACATGCTAATTATATTATATATATATATATATAATATTACAACATCACTAACACCCATCAAATTCTCCACCACAAGCCACTCACCCATATATAACATATAAAAATACTTACTATTCACACACTCCACCACTCATATTTACCAACACACACACTCATCACATATAATATATATACATATATTACCCACACCACATATAATATATATATATAATACACTCCACCTTTTTCACCATCCTCCACTAATATTACAAACACACACATCACTTTCACACACAAACACACACCTTATACCTATCACTTTCATATTATCACTTTTCCACCACTTTTCACTCACATATATATATATATATATATATATATATATATATATATATATATATATATATATATATATATATATACACACACACACATCACATATCTTATATATAAATATATTTTACCTCTCCTTTATGTAACTTCCTCTCACCCCTATTTTGATTTCATACATCACACGTGTGGGTTCTATATGTGGTCCCCACATGTGGGCCCCCACCTTTATTATATAAAATAATTTTCTACCGATTATTTTGAAAAATGGGCAAAATAGGGGGTCCATAAAATAAGCAAAACTGAGTGACTTCTCACGTAAACATCAATAATCAATACCGTGTGCTACTATGCAACCACGCATATTACTGTACTTTTAACACTGGGTGTTTCAACAGTTAACGGTAAAACTTCCGCCGTTATTTTCATAAAATATTTTTATCGTTTTCTCAATTCGACAATAATTATGTTGCGGGGTCCACCAATGATTGTACCATCGTACGGATATTCCCTGACAAAAAGAATATTCCCCGACCAATCGAATATTATATAACCACTTGCTTACTTTGAAAAATTTGTAAATATTACCCACAACTATAACATTATATCAAATCCACACCATAATATTAAAAAAAATTATTTCGAGAAAATTAAATATTTATTCATAAAATCTGGGGTCTCACATCACTGCCTATTCTTATCATTCTTTCATTTAAACTAGTATTATCCTTAAGAATTCCATTATGTGCTAATTTAAGCTTAATCAGTCAACAAAGTTGTTTAAAACGTACTATCTTGATTATACTAGTTTCAAACAGAAAAAGATTTAATTCATAATAGGAGATCATATCAAAGCCTAAATAATCAATACTAACTTGTCTACACAATTCCAATCTCAACATTGGCTAAAAATGGACTTTTACTATCTAATAATTGGATTCATGCAAAATGAATTGCATGCTAAATGTTTTTTAATATATATATATATATATATATATATGCATAAATGAATGTATTAAACTAAAGGACATAAAAAACAAACAATTATAAAAACTTATCAAAAACTAACTAACCATGATCATGAAATTGTCACAAAAAAAAGTTAACCAAGCAAAAGCAAACCCCCCAAACTTAATTCAAGTAATGTCCCCATTACGACAATATAACACACATAAAAAAGTGAGGACTTCCCTGAAAGATGAGTCATTACTCGTCGTCACCCGAAGGAGGGTATGCTGGGAGGATAGGAGGAACATACATGGACACCGAACCGGCATTTAGATTGCAGTGTGAAAAGGTATCAGCAATCGTGTTTAAAGCGTTAGCATTATACTGATGCATCAAATCATGTCGTTGAGCCAACCACAAGAATTGTTTCCTTGAACCTCGAGAGTGTTGTTCTTCCATTGGATCAGCTGCAACTGGGGGTGAGGGTTGGCGAATCATGATATAACCTTCTCCTCTTGGATGCGATCTTGCCCCTTCCCATGCCTTGTACTTCTCAATGGTAGCATGGTCGATTATAGCCCTTGGTTGTTGTATCAGTTCGGAGGAATGCCATTGCACTCCAGCTTTGCGGCACAAATCGGTTATGAGAAATCCATAAAGAAGGCTTCCCGTGGTACTTCCCCGTAGCAGCTAGTCGATCGACTTTTGAATCCATTCACCCACATCCACATTGTAGAACACCACTAAATTAGTTGCCCAAAAATGGTGATGTACAATCCCATATAGCAGTCGTGCCCTTTCCTTGGTCACATCATTCTGGTGGCGTGTGGGCATTAATCGGGCATAAATGAATGTATACCATGCTTCACCATAACTGCTTAACACTGAATGTGGACAACTTATCTTTTCGTTCATTCCAGCTCGGGTAACCCATTGTGTGCCTATTTTTCACAAATCTTGCAATCAATTCATCCAGGTTAGGTAACCCATCTTCATAGCATCCGTCAGTCAGTGTTTCCAGTCCAAAATACTTGTTGATAGCATTGGCGTGGAAGGACACTAGTTTACCCTGTACCATGACTGTGTGATCAATATGCTCCATGGCGTTGGCATAAAACTCTTTTACTATGTTGATCACCGCTGGTAGTGACTGCCACACTAACTGAAACGAATTGCGTTCCACAATCATCAACGCCATATCACCATCAAAGTTGCCATCCGTCTTTAATCCCCGTTCTAGTACCAACATCTTCTTGTTAATGGATGATTTGAACCTTGCCTCGGCCCCCCACTAACAAATTTTGTGTGATCATACTTAGGGGTGCTCATCGGTAAAAAATTGAACTGGTACCGAAAATACCGAACCGGTGCCGATTCAAAATTATCGAAAAAGTAAGAACTGAAACCGGTACCGAATTACCGTTTTTAGTACCAGTTTGGTACAAAATTGGTACCGGTTTTTTCGGTTCGATTTTCGGTTATACTGCATGTTAATATATATATTTATTAATAATAATTAAATAATTTTTTATATATATTAACATTTTTTTAAAACTTACAAATCATTAACTATTAATAATAATTAATATATAAAATAAAACTACAAGACATTATTAATATATATAAAAAAATTAATAAACTACAATTATATATAAAGTATTAATATATAAAAAATTTATTTCATATATAAAACTACAAAACATTAATTATTAATTATTATATTATTAAATTTCGATTTTTCAGTTTTTACTGAATTCAAAAAGTTCATTACCGTTACCGGTATCAAAAAGTGTAAAAAACTGAAAAACCGGTACCGCCAGTTTTGGTATCAACCGGTTCGGTAAAAAACCGAATAAACCAAATTTTTGAATACCCCTAATCATATTGAGCCCGAGCAGTAGAAGTGGATGGACGGGGTCTCTTATGCGAAGACGTGGTGTTTTTAGTAGGCTAAGGGGCAAAAACTTGTTCAGGAATTTGGTCAAACAGTTGGTGGGCGTGAAACAAAACACCCCCAAACTTGGCTTCTTTGAACAATCTCTAAACCCAAATATAAAATAATCCAAAGCAATCCTTGGGCAACAAATTCCCAAGGTTCTCCAACTAATTCTCACGAATAAAGAAGAAGAAAAACTAGAGTGTAGCAATTTCGGATTACCTTCAAGACGATATTGTGTCTCCACCTTAGAGTGATGTTCCCATTTGTGAGAAGTTGTGATGAGAAGGAATTGGACTTGAAGTTGGAGTGTGGTGATTATCTGTAGAAGGATAGTGGCTAATTGAGGGAGTTGAGTTGATATAAAAGATGAAGAAGAAACGTGTGTGAGGAGTTGTGGGTGATTGTGGTTTATTGGGATGAGGAGGTGGGAAGAAGTGGAAGAGTGGGAATTGACGTTATAGGAGTTATGGGGGAGTGGAAGAAGTTTAGTGGAACAAGAATTTTAAAAGAATAAGTGTTGTAAGGAGTTATGTTTGAGAAGGATACGACACACACTTTTTTAGAATCTGGTTTCTCCGAGCGACGCGGCCAGCGCCATGGTATAGGGAATTGTAGCACTCCCCACACTGGGCAAACAAAAAGTTTCTGTTGAGGTAGCGCGCCCCGCGCCGGATGCAAGCCTTTAGTGGCGTGGCCCACGCCATTGGTGCAGTGTCTGGGTGATGTTCGCTTTTCTTTGCTTCCTGCAATCATACCAAAACTAAGTCATTACTCTATGAAAAATAAATATCTAAACTATACTATGAGCTAAAATTGAATAAATGAACTAGAAAAGGTTTAGAGCTTGGGTTGCCTTCCAAGTAGCGCTAGTTTTAACGTCGTCAGCCCGACGGTGCCTCTTATTCCATGGTGCATCGACAAGTGTAATTACAATGGCTTCGTTGTCGATGTCGCCACCCTAGTAGTGCTTTAATCTTTGCTCGTTGACTTTGAAGGTTTCGAGCGGATTTCTGCTGTACAGCTCAATGACACCATGTGGTAATACCTTCTTTATTGTAAATGGCCCCGACCATCGTGATTTGAGCTTTCCGGGAAATAATCTCAATCTTGAATTAAACAATAATACAGATTGTCCCGGTTTGAACTTTCTCTGTAAAAAAATTTGGTCGTGCCATTTCTTGACTTTTTCTTTATACAGCTTCGAGTTCTCATATGCTTGTAGTCTAAATTCATTGAGTTCGTTTAATTGAAGTAGCCTCTTTTTTCCTGCAGCTGTTTGATCAAAGTTGAGTTTCTGAATTGCCTAGTATGCCTTATACTGTAATTCCACTGGTAGGTAATACGCTTTCCCGTAGACCAGTTGATATAGAGACATCCCAATTGGTGTCTTGTATGCTGTCCTATAAGCCCATAGTGCGTCGTCCAATTTTAGAGACCAATCTTTTCTGCTCGGGTTTACCACCTTCTCTAAAAAATTTCTTCACCTCTTTGTTGGAAACCTCAGCTTGACCACTCGTCTGGGGGTGATATGTTGTTGCAACCCTCCAACCGGTAACTGTCCTCGTGAAAATTAATTCATTGTCATCATTCTTCACTACGATCATTCCACCCTTTTTCGGCACACATTGAACTGGACTGATCCATGCACTATCTGAAATTAGGTAAATAATTCCCGCATCCAACTACTTCAGTATTTTTTTTACCACTTCTTTCATGATTGGATTTAGCCGTCTCTGTTGTTCCACTGCTGGCTTGGTATCCTTTTCTATGAGAATTTTGTGCATACAAAAGGAGGGGCTGATCCCCTTTATATCGGCAGTTTTCCACCCTATCACTGACTTATATTCTCTCAAAATCCTCAGTAATTTACTTTCCTGTAATTCGTTAAGTGCAAATGCAATAATAACAGGTAAAGTATTTGAATGACCCAAATAAGCATACCCGAGGTGTTTAGAAAGCGGTTTGAGCTAAAGAGTGGGTGGCTCCTTAAGTGAAGGTTTCATCCGAGCTGAAGCTTTTTCTTCTATGTGTAGTGGCTCGAACGGAACGTTGAATCTACTAACTCAAGGCAAGGAATCTAGCATGTGTAAGTAATCCACAAATTCCAGATCATCCAAATCCTTATCCCCCAATAAAGTGTTTTCCAACGGATCTTTGACCAAACTTTTAACCAGATCTTCATTAATTATCTTGTCGATCACATTCAACTGGAAACACTCCTCTTCATCTGTAGGAAACCTTATGGCCTTGAACACATTAAATCTGACTTCCTGATCTTGAACCCTCATTGTTAATTCCCCTTTCTGAACATTGATGAGAGTTCTACCCGTAGCCAAGAATGGTCGTCCTAGTATGATTGGGATGTTTTTGTCTTCTTCATTATCCAAATTTATGAAATCTACTGGGAAAATAAATTTATCTACCTTAACCAAGATATCTTCCATAATTCCCCTAGGATAGGTCACTGATCTGTCCGCTAACTATAGAGATATGTTTGTAGCCTTCGGAGCTGGCAAACCCAACTGAGTATAAACTAACAACGACATAAGATTTACGCTCGCCGCCAAGTCACACAAACATTTGTTGAAGGCCATATTTCCAATTGTGTAAGGAATGGTGAAACTACCCAGATCCTTCAACTTTGGAGGTAACTTTCTCTGTAGAACTGCACTATACTCCTCCGTTAATGCTATAGTTTCATAATGCTCAAACTTCTTTTTCCTTGACAGAATCCCCTTCATGAATTTAGCATAACTTGGCATCTGCTCTAGGGCTTCTGCGAAAGGAATATTGATTTGAAGTTTCTTAAAAACTTCTAAGAATTTGGAAAATTGCTTGTCTAACTTCTGTTTCTGTACTCTTTGCTGAAACGGTGGTGGAGGATATACAACTGGCTCAACCTCTGTCTCGCTTTTGTCCACTTTCTTTTCTTCACCTTGTTTCCCCTCAACCACTTTGTCTTTACCGTCGTTGTTATCTTTTTTAGCTGAATTTTCTATCTTCTGCCCTTCAAGATGTTTTCCACTCCTCAACATGATTGCTTTGACACTGTTCATGATTCCCCTTTAGTTTTTTCTCAATATCATTGGGTAGAGTTCCTTGAGGCCTATTATTCAATGTAAAAGCCATATGTCCCATCTGATTTTCTAAGTTCTTGATGGCTACTACTTGTGATTTCATTTATACTTCTTGCTATTTCATGGCTACCTCATTGCTCGAGATGTACTTCAATAATAGCTCTTCTAACTCTGGCTTTTTCTCTTGGTGCAAAGCTGCTTGTTGATGCTGATTCTGAAATCCCAGGGGATAAGATGGTCGCGGAGCTTGTTGATTCTTATTGTTGCTCCATGAAAAATTTGGGTGATTCCTATTCCCCGGATTGTAGGCATCCTGATACATGTTCTGTGGAATCCTGTTGTAACTACCCATAAATTGTATTGATGTTGGGTTAATAGCACACTATTCCATAGAATGTTCCCCCGCATACAATTCACAAATAAATGCAATATGTTGAGTTTGTGCACCCGAAAAAGCATCCACTGTCTTTGATAACGCTGAAATTTGAGACGCTAATGATGTTACCCCATCTACCTCTAGAACCCCAGCTACCTTAGGCTGTGTCATTCTCGCTATCGGCCACTGGTAGTTGTTAGCTGCCATTGTTTCTATTAGCTCATACGCCTCCTCATAGCTCTTATCCATAAATGCTCCACCCAAAGCTGCATCTATACTAGTCCTAAGATTCCCATTCAACCCGTTGTAGAATGTGTTCATTTGCAACCATTTAGGTAATCCATGATGTGGGCACTTTCTGAGAAATTCCTTGTACCTCTCCCATGCCTCGTATAATGATTCCCTATGCTACTGTTCAAACATGGTTATCTCGTTTCTCATCTTTGCAGTCTTGGCTGGTGGGAAAATTTTTGCCAAGAATTTATGAGGAAGGTCTTCCCATGTAGCAATCGACCTTGGCGGTAGAGAGTATAACCAACTTTTTGCCTTGTCCCGCAGTGTGAATGGGAACAAGCAAAGTCTGACTGCGTTATCCGACACCCCATTGTATTTAAAGGTGTCACATATCTCCAAAAAGCTGACTAAATGCTCATTCGGATCATCGTTGGCTAATCCCCCAAACTGTACCGAGTTCTGAATCATCTGTATGGTCCCATGCTTGATCTCAAAAGTGTTTGCAGCAATCGCTGACCTGGTGATACTTGACTGAATCTCATTCACCTTGGGAGTAGCATAATCCCTCAATGCTTTCTAGTCTTCTACAGCCATTGTTTCTTCCTTATCAGAGTTCTCGAAGTTTTCCCTCATGTCTTTAATCCACTTACTTAGTCTTTGAAACCGTTTCTCGATATCGTCCTCAAAAGGAAGCAAGTCTGGGTTTTATAATGAGTTTGCATAAACTAACTAGAAGAACCTTAAATAAGAAAGAACAAAACAAAAGAAAATTTTGTTCAAGTAAAACTAAACTAATTAAACTGATATTGAAAAATATTAAAATCAAAACTATTCCCCGGCAACAGCGCCAAAAACTTGTTGGTCGAATTCTAATTACGCACAACACGCAAGTATACGTGGTCAACAAGTAATATAATGATAAGAAAAGAATCGTTCCCACAGAGAATATCAAGAAATTAATCCTAACAATTACCAGTTTTATATTAACCCAATTTTATTAAACTAATCAAAATCAATGATTATAACTAATAAAACTAAAAACTAAAAATACCAACCAATCAACACAACTAAGAACCTTAATTTCAAGCAAATAATGAAGAAATAGGCTTACAACTTCACTTTAAGTCTCAATCCAATTATCACACCGTATTCTAATTTAATTCACTATCTCAGTTTATTAATCAAGAACACTCATGTAGAATTAGCCATTTCCTAATGCACTAACACCATATTAACTAATTCACTATATCTCTATGTGAATTAAAATTAGAAAGAGTTTAAATTCCAAGTTCTTTATCCGATTACATGTGATGCTAGGTATATCTCTATCCCAACATAAATCAAGATTCCATTAAATTACAGAATTCAAGAACACATGTTATTGTGACTAGGTCTAGACTCATACATCATCTCTCGAATCCATACAAATCCACATAAAATTGGTGACCAAGCAATTCATAAATTAAGTACAAATCACAATAGATAAACTGAATTAATAATTTATAAAATCCAAATCAAGGCATGATAATTGTCATTCAATATTAAAGATCCATTGCAAGCCTAAAAAGTAATTTAGTTCATAATTAATGAATTAAATACTGAATAAATAAAATAAATCATCATCCCAATTACAAAAACTAAAATTAAAGAAGAATAGTAATACACCACCCTTCTCGCCCTTCAAATCTATAATCTTCATGAATTCACTTCCTTCCTTTGTTCCACCAAGATCTCCCCTTCAGTTATGGCTCTCTAAGTTTAATTCAATTGTTGGATATGTTCAGCCCACTATTCTTTTTCATAAGTTGATTCACTTCAGCGGAACCAAATCCAATTCTAATCCATATCAAAGTAATCCATAGGAATTCTAATAAAAATCAAACTCCTAATTGTACCCATCAAGTTTTTAAACAAACAATCCCAATTAATATGAAATAACCTCCTTAACACACTCCCAATATAACCATATTACATAAAGAAGTTATTTATCCCAACACAACTCAAGTACATACAAAATAAACCAATTCAGCTTCTGCCCCGTCCGACCGGCGTGCCCCGCGCCGGGTCCTTTGTTAAAGCGGAGCGACCCGCGCTAGTGATGCAATAACTTTTTCCCATGCAGCGGACCCCGTGCCATTTCCTTTGTATTCACGGTGCGCCCCGCGCCGGTGATGCAGTATGTCCAGAATCGCTTGAGATTTCTTCCAATGCCAGTATTTTGATGTGTTCACCTTAATAACCTGGAACAAGAACAAAAACCCATCAAAAGCAACATGAAATACTCAAAAACTAACAATATATCATGCTAAATAAGGATAAATTGTAGGTTAAAAACCTAGTCATCACTAAGCGTTCAAAGATATTTGGAATATCGAATGTCGCCTTCTAACATAATAAAAATAATAGATAATTATCAATTACTTATTATAAGTTTGTTGTTTCACCACAAGCATTATCTTAATTTTTGAGATGTTAATTTTATCAAATTTGATGCTTATAAAGAAAATTGAACAATGTTGTTTTTATTGTGTCACCACAAGGACAATGTTTTTCTTTTTTGAATATATGGAAGTGCTAGGTTGGACTTAACTTGGATAATTTTGATTCGGATGTGCCACCACTTGATTAAAATAATCTTAGAGGAAAAATAAAAGTAGTTACATGATGATGTAATTGCCAAGAGTTATCTCCCTATTTATTTATATATTGTCGACGTCGGGATTTTTATTTGTCCCTTTCTATTCTTGTCTTTTGGTGTTCTCATGTTAGGTGAGATTTATTTAAAAAACAAGTTTGAAAAGGCCCGACATGTATATGTCGACGATTGGACTGTAAGAGTCACCAGTTGGTATTTTTAAATGGTTGCACCAACTCAACCGAGAAAAGGTTTGCCCAATGACCTAGTGATGTGACACTGCTTAACTGGTCTATGAAACCAAGATTCGTTAGGGTCCGGAAGGTGTTAGGCACCCCCCGACTTCTGTGGTGACATGGTTACCGCCACTTTTTAATTTAAACCTTTATCTGAATGTGTGTGTAGGTCAATGTGAAATTATCTAGAAGTAGTGTTATATATGCCTCGTTTCCACCTATATACAAAGGGTTTAAATTTTGTATAAAATTTCAATTTTAACGAGATATGGCAACGATGTTTTGTAAAATAGATTTTTCAAACCCTTATGCTCAATACTAATTGAGGCCTTTGATACTTCAATTTTATTATGTGTTCGGCTTTGTTGCTTTTATTATTTTCAAGATGCGAAGTATCTTCGAGAAAATAAGATACATAGCAGTGCCGAACTCCTTATGGGCATGTAATCCATCTAAGGAAATTCAAACACCGTGAATAATTTACAAGCTGATTGCAGCTGAAAATGTCCATCACGATAACCAAATCTAGATTCGTGAACCGAATATGTGATCACATGATTCCTATGCTCACATGATGATGCAATATGTACAAAAACTGTAAGCAGTTATATATTTATATATATATATATATATATAAGCTGTAAATATATATATGGACAATCAACTGCCACGAAGTAAACTCCAGGCAGGATGAGAAATGTAAATATATATATATATATGTATATATATATATAAAAGCTATAAATGGCCACGACGTGATCGCTAGGCCTGACTGAAATGTAAATATATACATATATATAAGCAGTAAACACTCCGGAATGTGTCTATCCAGGCTCAATCGAGATTCGAGAGTATATATATATATATATATATATATAAGGAGTAAACGCTCCGAATATTATATTCGGGCTCAATCAAGGCATAACTTGCTAATATATATATATATATATAAGCAATAAAAGCCACGGACCGTCGATTCGGGCATACGCATACAACACGACTCTCAACGTGAATAAACTGTGTGAATGAAAGTGGAGAAAGGCTTTAAGAAATCTGAGATGTCTTACAGTGGGCTGCCAAGAAGACTTCAAATAGCTTTAAATGAATGAATACTCTATTTCCACCGATAAAATATAGCAAAACACAAGCTCACAGGTGTTTGGAAAGAGAAAGCACTCAGTTTAAAGTGTGTACAAAACAAAATGGATAGGGCTTCTTCGCCTTTTCTCTTCATAAAATGGCCACCCCAAGCCCTCTATTTATAGAGGGGGAGAGCCAAATTGCACTGGGAGCCAGATGATGTACCAGTGAGAGCCATGCAGTCCACTGCATTGACATTTGGGGTACCCTGAGCTCAAATGGGCCCCACCGTCTCGAAGTACATGCACTCGTGCAATGCGTTGTCCACTCAAACCTTCATAACATTTAATTTGGGCTTCCGTTTGAGGCATATAATACCTTTCTGGAATGTTGTTGTGGAAAGATACACAATGACATAGGATAAGAGGTTGTACGAAGCCGGGAAGATGGGTCCATTACAAGATCTTCAAGTCTTCAAATTCTATTCGGTGTAGTAGTCCCTCGGGATTTGAGCTATGGTTCTTGTAGGACACTTCTGTGTAGAATGTGGTATGAAATGTTGTTGAGACGACGTGAATGTGGGATTGAGGTGGAAAAATGACAATTTTACCCCTCACCAGGGTTATTTTTGGTTATAGGCTGATTTAATTTAGCAGTCGTTGCTCAGGGTTATCTCTGAGATTGGGCTGCTGTAAGTGCTGAATGTCCTCAGTTGTATTTCTGAGGAGTTCCTGACCTCCCGGGGTTATCTCCGGGGTTGAAGCTGAGTGCCTCGGGGTTATCTCCGAGGTTGAAGCTGACTTCTGGGGATTAAAACGAACTTTTTCGGGGTTATCTATGGAACTGCGACTGCATTCCTCGGGGCTGTCTCCGAGGTTTGAATTGAATCTCCCGGGGTTATCTCCGAGATTGGAACTGAGTATCTTGGGGTTGTCTCCGAGATGGAAAACTGAGTATCCCGAGGTTATCACTGGGATTGAGCTGATTTGACCTCTAGTGTGACGCCCCCAAAATAGGTATACATCACCCATTCTGAGTTGTCAATACATGGTACAGAAACAACTACAACTTTATTATTACAACAGTAAAATATTGAGTTTGAATACAAATATTATCTTCTAGACAATATCTATACTCAAATAAATCCTCATCACATTTATTGATACATTATTTTACAAAAATGGTGAGGACTACTAAACAACTCTCTCTAGAACCTTCATTCCATACCCCGACTGCACTCGCTTATATTCTCGCCGCCCCGAGAAGAAAAATGGAACAAAAGGAAAAGGGTGAGCTCAACTAGCCCAGTAAAGAATATTATGACTAAGATAATATACAACAAATTATCATTAGTCTTCAATAGGGAAAAATCTAATAGAATACAATAGACAACAAGTTTTAAATCAATATTCGCAAGGAAATAATAATTCATTAGAAGAGTTACGTAGAGAATGCAAACTACTATCTTCTATGTATGAATTTAAAAGTTCATCGCTCTATCTTTTATCCCCGTAACATCAATCAATATATATCTGAAATCAAATATTCATCTTTGCACTACAGGCCAAAGATATTCATCAGTTGGTCATGTTCATCTAAACACCTGTACATCTTTGCACTACGGGCCAAAGATATTCATCAGAAATCATTCATCTTTGCACTACAGGCCAAAGATATTCAATAATATCATCATTTAAGACTGAGGATGATGAAAAATATTTTTAAAGAAACGAATCCAATTGAAACAAAATGACAAGGATTAAGGATTAAGGATTCGTACTTTGTTTTATCCATGTCCAAAATACCTCAAAAATAATCATAGTGGTGTAAAATTCAAGAATGATCAAAACATGGATACAATCAAAGCTAGTATCCATGAGAGATATTTTATTTAAAAGGAAAAATTTTCATTTTTCGATGAATAGTATCGTATTCAGTAAATAGTGTCAGATATCGTGAATAAGTGTCGATATACGTGAATAGTAACTCCGACACCAAAAGTTCCAAATTTGATAAAAACTTTAGATCAATATTTCAAAGATAATGATATTGAAGAAATAATATCATTACTAAAAAAAATAATATCCCTTACCTCGAAAGATCAAGACTTCTAAATTTAAAAACACAGGATATAGGCTATAACTTGAACTTGTATCGTATAGCAATACTCAAAGTATACTCAAAATACTCACAAGAATACGCCGATAATATAGAGAGAAAACTTGAGCCGGTGTGATTTTCAATTCTAACCTAAGCACCCTATTTATAGAAAATGCTTAGAACACCAAAAGCAGAAAATTTAATATAATATTATTATTATTTGTTAAAATTTATACGCCCACTTTTGGAGATCTGATTTCAAGCAATCAATAACACATGCTAGACCCACTTAACACACCAAAAACGTTTTTCTTGAAAAAATAATTAAAACTTCCAAAATCAATTATTTGAGACTTGAACTTTAATAATTCATAATAAATAGACCTTTTGTCGAAAAATTGAATCACGCGACTTTTTATAGGAAATTCAATTCTCTACAACTTTGCAGAAGAAATTTTTCCAAATTCCAAATGTAAATTGACCAAACCACAAATCCAGGCGATTTTTTGTGTTATAATCAAATTTCGAATCAATAAATGGGGTCCAATTTACATGTTTAACATGTTTTAAACATTTATTGCAACAAAAAATACTCTTCCTCCTTGTATACTCATATATCTCACATTCGTTGTAAAAATATCACCATTATTATATTATTAAAATATAATAATATATTTAAATGAATTATTTTAACAAAAAAGATAAAATTTCAATTTTCAACAATTGTCACATTAAAATTTTCTCCATCTATATCCACATAAAATCAATATTTTCCTCATCACATGAATCAATAATTAATTATTCACAAATAATATTATAGAATCACCATATCGACAACCTGTGCAGCTTCGAGGAAGAGGGGGCTTTCAATAAGAATTTCTCCTTCTTGGCGCCGCAATTAGGTGACCAAACCTCTTCTTAGACGTAACTTTCTAGACATTGCCAATAATGTTATCTAATAATATTATTAGATAATATGAATTATTGCTTCGATAATGAAAAATATTGTGTAATGACAAATTATTGAAACAACAAAGAATATAAAATATCAACGCAAACAATTATTAAATCAATAAAATCTTCGAACAAGAATTATCGTAACCATTATTGAGTAGTGCCTTCTTACGTAAGAATCAATAATTGGTGCAATACGCGTGCTCATCTTGTGTTTTAACCACAAGAGTATTTTAATAAGATTAATAGCAGTAATAACTACGCCGTTATTTTTAAACAACTTATATTTGTCATTTTCTTCATCCAATGGCTTTCCGTTATGGGGCCCACAAAAGACTCGCTGGCCGTTGCATTTAATATTCCCGACAAAATAAAGAATATTCCACGACCAAACGAATATTCCGACAACAATGAATATTTTATAACCACTTGCTTATTTTAAAATATTTGCGTATTTTACCCATAACTATCCACATTAATCAAATCAACCCTTACTATTTCAAAATAGAGAAAATTAAATTTCATTAATAATAAGTTGGGGTCTTACATCTAGGGTTATCTCTAGAAGACGATTCTGCCCTTCTTCAAGGTTAGTAACAGGAATGAAAAATTTCGAGTGTCTACAGATGCCCCTCTTTATCATATTCATGCAATGTAATGACATAGATAGGATAAAGAATACTAGACACTTTAAATGTGACAGGATAATCATGATGCAATGTAATGCCGCATGATGCAAATGTATGATGAATGTGGTTTGTCAGACTGTCTTCCAATGGGATGTGATGATTGTCTATTCACATGACTTCTATTGGGGAATGGAGTTATCACTGATGACCTGACGAACTGCTTGGATGTCTACTCCAAAGATCTCTAGAACTTCCACGATGTTGACATTGGGGTTATCACCAAAGTCCTTAATCCTTAATGCAGACATCCCACTGAGGATGCACCCCTCATGTATGAGAGACTCTGGGGGATAGTGTTTAGTCTAAGGAAGATTTGTATAACATATTCCATAATCGGTCCTCCCCGATGAGGATGGTTTTCCCTGGTTTGTATCGCCAGGTCTTTCTAGTGTTCTGTCGGAGTTACTACCAGCAGTCTGTGTTGTCAGGGTTGCCTAACCCTCGCTGAAATGTGCATCAACTGATACTATCATCAGACTATCTCTGATGCTTCATTGGGTTTAATTTCCAATGGCTGAAATCATCCGATGACTTCTGACGCTTCGTTGGATTTACTTGCCAACGGATGGTAATGTCAAGGCTGCTTGACCTTCGTTAAAATGTGCATCAACGGCTGATATCATCGGATGGCTTCCGATGCCTAACTGGATTTACTTGTCGATGGCTGAAATAATGCCAAGGTTGCTTGACCTTCGTTGAAATGTGATTCAACGGATAAGATCATCGGATGACTTCCGACGTTTCGCTGGATTTACTTGCCAACGGCTGCATAACGTCAAGGTTGCTTGACCCTTCGTTGAAATATTCTTCAACGGATGAGATCATCGGATCACTTCCGACGCTCCGCTGGATTTACTTGCTAACGAATGAATAATGTCAAGGTTGCTTGACCTTCGTTTAAATGTGCTTCAACGAATGAAGTTGTCTGAAGTATCTGCTGGGGATAGGTTTTTGGAGTTACGACCCCGAATTGACGGCATCGGACCTTCATGAGGTATTGTCGAGTGTAATTTGCAAAAGCTGTGATCATTGGTGTTGTGAACCCTATGTATGGGCAAATACCAATGAGTGATATGTAGACTCGCATTTTGGTGTTTGAAAATCAGGATTTTAGGCTTTTTTACTTAATCGTGTAGCGTCTTTTTTCTTGATTTGACTTTTTTAGCTTGTGAGACCTCGTTTGTAACTCAAATTGGACCGAGATGGATGGGTCGGACCCACCTAGGACAGTCGCAGGTACACTTGCGGTAGCCGTAGATACACCTGTAGCCATTCGTGGGTGTATTTGTTGGCCACTTCTCTTTCACAAGTCATTTTCAAGTTACGCCACACAGAGAATCCGAGAGTTCTTCTTTAGATTTGCTGAGTTTGGGCTGCTTTCTGCAAAATCTGTCACCGTACAAGTGTTCCAAACTATCCTGGTAACATATGCATGTCCTCTTTTCCAGTTTTTGTCTGTTGGAAAATGAGTTATCACATAAAATACTTCTAAACACATAGTAGTGAATATGTACACTTATATGACTTGATAAAAAATATTCAAACATAGTAAATGTTAGTATTTAACCATGCTGAACATAATGATGTGAAAAAATTTAACTTTTGAAACAGTCAAATTAGTACCCTTTTTCTACTATTTCTTATCCTATTTGAGGACAAATGAGTAAAGGTTGTAAAGCAAAGTGATCCTGGTAATTAGGTTACCCTTAAGGATTATGACTTTGATGTTTTCATGTATATAGGATGTTTATGAATGTGGGTTGGTGTGCTACTGAATGACCACCTAGTCATGCCTACGTGCATGTGGATAGTCCTGTTTACAAAGGAGACTCTGGCAAAAAAAATTCATGAGCCTAGGCATTGGGTAGACATACATTTTTAACTCTACTGTAGGCGTATGTTAAAGTAATGCATGCATGCATACAGTCATAAAATGCATAAAAATGCTCCAGGTTAGAATTTACCACACCCTTTATGAGGTGACTTGGAGACTTGTGTACAGATATTATGGATCCGGATCAGAAGAATAGTTCCTGTAGGACCACTTCAGGTGTGCGGATGAGGGCTTCTGAAGTGCCTCGACCCCATTCAGTTAGACAGCCTCGTCATCTGGCGGAGGCAGTGATACGTCCTATCCGGGTTGATGTACCGAATGTCAAGGACGAGGAGGAGGATGTGCCTGTAGCGGCTCCAGCTTCTGCTACTAATGTTCCTCGTAGGGATTTTCCTGGCATTCAAGTAGCTATTCTAAAGCTTCTGGGTGATTTGAGTCACCACCCCTCAGTTTACTTGCATGCAAATGAGGTAAAAGCTGGATTTGATCTCCATTTTTCCTATTGAGGAGGAACAAGGATTTTGACATTGATTTGAATGTGATGTAGGTTCTCGGCTTTACCCAGCCTCAAAGGAACTAGTTCAACATATACTCCATATATCAGGCTCTTCATCCAGATTATCGAGGTATTGTGCATGGTTGGGGCTTTGGGGCGTTCTTTTCCATTCTTCCCCACTGTTGTCCTTGGGGTTACCTCAAGGCATTGTCTGAGCGCTGGTTTCACCAGACTCAGTCTCTCAATTTGTTAGATTGTGAGGTGATGATGACGACGATGGATTGGCGGTTTATCACCGATATGGAGTTTGGAGGGGCGCCAATGCCATGTACGGTGAATATTACCTGACTGTCGTCATATCCTTGTTAGGAGTTTCGGCTGAGGCGCTCAAGGGCAGGAACGTCCGTACGGGTCCTTAGAGCATGGATGCTATGAGTGGGCTATTGAGTGAGCCCATACCCGCTGATGTCAGAGTCAGGGATCACATTCTTCAGAGATTGTTCCTGGTGATTATCAGGGGTTGTTTAATTGTTGATAACTCTTCTACGATGTCATTTGCTTTGATTAGCGCCACTCGAGAGGTGGACCATATTAGAGAGTATGATTGGGGTTCCTATTTCCTCAAGGGAATGCGCATGCGTTCGCAGGGCTTGACCGAGGCTTGGCTAGGATTTTACTCGTTTTTGTTTGTGAGTATTTCCCTTTTGATTTCCTATGTATAGGTTAAGAGTGTTCACTAACAACAGATGTTTGCCTTTGTGTTGGAAGTTTTGGGCCTTTGAGAGGCTTCCATGCTTGCGTCCTGTGAGTGTGTTATGTTTAGAGACCTATCCACGAGGATGGCGATGACATCACTCCATTTTGGTGGAGGTTCATGTAGCTGAGGGTTTCACCCATTGTCGCTTACAGTTGGAGTTGTTGACAACTGATGTTATCACTTGGGTTCCCTACTCTGGGGAACATTTGTCCATTGGATTTGAGGATGGATTCCTGACTGGTGTCGAGCACGTGATATCCACCCATAGGATTCCTCTCTTCACAGATGGAGGTTGGGAGCACTATTTAGGAGAGTGTGCTATTAGGAGCACCACAGGAGAGATTCATGTGCCAATCTTGCCTCTTGCCAGGCGTTATTGGCCTGTGTTTCAGTCACCCGTCGATGACATCCCATTGATGGGTATTGACGGATATACTTTGTCAAAGGGTTCACATACTCAGGATACGTTCTCTCACAGGTGGTCCCCTCGTACCATCGGAGCCCAGACCTGTGCCACTCAGTTTATGGGGGATATAGTTCCTGGATCTGTGATGATGACGGATTGGCTGACCTGTGTCCGAGATCCGACTCATTTGACACTGATTAAAAGTTTGACCAGGCAGTTGGACCGGGCACATTTTTTCATCCGACACTTGGGCAGAGATCCTTCAGATGCAGGTACTTTTGATCCTTCCAACTTACGTGATGGCCCCTCAGGTGACCCATACGTCTTTGCCGGTGCAGATCCTCCATTGTATACGCCTGACATCCCTGTTGATAGAGATCCAGTGACTCAGGAGGAGTTACATCTGGTGGATATGATTGATGATGTAGATATTGACACCATTGTCTTCTTCTGATGTGTATTATCGTTATCTCTTTTGATAGGCCTCTGTTAGATATTGGGTGGTTGTGCCCCATTCTCGCTATATCTTTTGATAGGCCTCTGTTAGTAGTAGGGCATTTGTGCCCCATTTCCTTGTATTTTTAGCTGTACAGAGATGATGTATGTAGATGATGATGTACTTAGGAATGTATGTACTATTTTCCTTTCCCTACATCATATTGGCATCTATTGCTTGTCATGTATTTATTATGTTATGCATATGTATGTATGTCCAGAGATATTCAGCATTGACCCCTGGATGGTCTTATGATACGGCCCACACAGATGTCTTCTTCGACAATTAGCCGCATATATCACACCCCACCAGTATTGGTGGCATCTCGTCAGAGATTCTGGTATGATAGTATGTTACCCCCTAGATAGGGTGACCGTAGATCAGGTATTACATCATTCCATGACCCTCTTGATTTTTTAGGTTCCCGTAAGCTTTGTGGAGGGTATGCTGGAGCATTGGGTACCAAAGAGGCATGTTTTCCGATTTGGGACCCAAGAGTTAACTCCTACTTTGGAGGAGTATGAGTGGTTGATGGCTTTGCCCTTAGATAGACCTTGCACTCGGATGACTGTCGGAGATATGCGCCGGTAGTTTATGACCCTCACCGGGTCACGACGTAGAGTAGTAGAGGATGAGATTACATCCAGCCATGTATTGTCCCAAAGATTTTCGATAGCATGATTTGGCTCGATTGATGACTATATTGGCGACACTGGGATTTTACCACACCAGAGGATAAGTGGCATGTGCCCAGAGTGGATGTACTCGTGATGTGCGTAGTGGCGTATGTATAAATGCCACGGTATATGGATGAGCTAGAAATCGGTGTTATCATGGCAGTGAGAGCTCTCAGGGAGGCTTATACCATTATTCCGATGATTGTGGCGGAGACGGCGAAATCAGCCACGTTTTGTCACACCTACCCTGCAGGGTTATTTACAGGCAGCTCGATCATGTTATATGTGTGGTTTATGCCACATTTGAGACAGATTGGCACTTTCTAACGACACCGGTACCTATTTACCCATGATATAGCTATGTCTTACACCTTTCAGCCATCGGAGTGTGCAGACTGTGAAACCCCCAAAATAGGTCCACACGACCCATTCTGAGTTGCCAGATATCACACTACAGAAATCAAATACAAACTTCATTTATACAACTGTTGAACTGTCGTGCAGAGTACGACAACACATAAGCTGTGAGTTTTAATACAAATATATGTAACTCTCATGGTGTCTCGACCACAACACCTTACAATGGTTCTTTACATAAAAGTATAGTCAATAACTATTTTAGAAATTAAATTTTTTGGAAAATGCTCAAGGAAACCTTTGAACATGGGAGGCCATGCATCTAAGTTATGATAGATATCATATGACTCGAGAATTATCCTTGGTTGACCCAAAAGACCCCAAAGAAAAATGAGAAGATTATTATCATGTTCTTTCCAATGGTGAGTCTTCTCTTGACATATATTTATCTCCATTATCTCCAATTGAGAATTATATTTCAACCAAACTCCAAGATTATATAGTTAGTGCTCATAGATATAATCAGCAAGTGCATGTGCAAAACCCTGTCTTATGATAACACGAAGTCGTGTGTCAATAGGCATCTTGTATGATAATGGAAAAACACCCTTCCAAAGTTGGGTTCACCTCACCCTATTCGATTCACCAAAATTAACGGTTAAAATGACGTATAAAGTACGACACACTTATCTAAAATTCTCAATAAAATTGTTTCCATACTATTTTAGGGGAACCCTCAACATCAATACATCATCTAACTATTCCCCTGTTACCCCCGCTCAACCCAGCTACACTCTTACTACCTGAAAGGAATTGTGAAGCAAAAGGGTGAGCACAACTAGCCCAGTAAAGAATATCATGACTAAAGATAATTAAATTATTAATAGCCTTCGTCAGTAATAAATCAGAGATTGAGAACATATGGTAGATGATAAAACTTTTCAACCATAGTGGCAGCGGAACGAGCAATCCATTAGAAGAGTCAAATAAACCATAAAGTCTATCATCTTCTCCATGTTAAAAGTCCACCAACAATGGTTTATCCCTGTAACGTCAATCAACAGTTCATGTCCACAATCATGTGAATAACTCATAATCATAATTGTGATTCTAAATTCCTCTTCGCTCTCAGGACAAAGATAATTTTCATCACCTGTCTTTACCTGAAACAACAAAGATCATGGTTATACCAAATCACAATTCCTATTCATAATCATACTAATAAATTTATCTTTGCACTACGGGCCAAAGATATTCATTAACAGTTCATCTTTTCACTACATGCGAAAGACATACAACTATATTTTAGAAGAGTCAAGTAGAGCATGATATCTACTATCTACTACGAATTAAAAGTTTATTATCAATATTTTATTGCTGAGACTCAGCTCAATACATCACCGAATTATCCATGCACTACGGCCAAGGATATTCGTTAGTATCACATCCATGAATTATCAATGCACTACGGGCCAAGGATATTCATTAGTATCACGACCACGAATTATCCATGCACTACGGGCCAAAGATATTCATGTTTTCACCAATGGTCATGATCATGCCAAACAACAATTCATCTTTGCACCATTGGCCGAAGAGAACGCATGGTTATGATCATACCAACATATGTCCTTCAATGCACTACGGGCCAATGAGGACTTTTACCACATATTGTTTAACATTACGGTCATGATTATACCGAAAATCCCTGATCATAATCAGACAAATCAACAGTCCATCTATGCACGTAAGACATAGATGACTTTCATTACAATATAAGCATAAGGATGATGACAATGATATAAACATTAATCAAACAAAATCAATGATAAATAATAAAGAATTTAAATTTATCAAGAGTTTAAAAATATCCAAATTATCCACATGATACTACTTTGTGGAGTAAAATTCAAGAATAATATTCATGTATCAAAAATAATCTGGATAGAAAAGAAATTAATTTTTGTCATGAATAATTCCCTGGGTGAATAGTACCAGAGTGAATAGTACCCCATGAATAGTACTTCAGAAATAGTACCCCGTGAATAGTACTTTATGAATAGTACTCGTGAATAGTACTTAATGAATAGTATCCCGTAAATAGTACTTTGTGAATAGTACTTTGTGAATAGTATTGTAAAAATGAATACTACTCACGGACAGTATTCCGACATGAAAAACTTAAAATTTAACAAGAATGTGTAAAAAATATCCTTGTGAAACGATACTAGATGAAGCGCAAATTTTAAGTATATTCTACTAATTTCACTGAGTATAGAAGCAATAATTTAACAAAATGAGGGTATAATTAGGAATACGAGACGAAATAATATTACTCACATATTACAGAGTATGGAAGAAAATATTATTCCTTATGAATACTGGAAAAAAAAATATCCCTTACGAATACAACAAATAATATCTCTTACGAATACAAAAAATAATATCCCTCACCTAAGAAGAAGACTGGATACTGGAATAGTGGAGTAGCAGACTTCTCTTCTTCTTTCTTTCTATAGCTTCTCTCTCTATAATTTCTCTTGTGAGTCTTAGTAAATTGGTGAGAATGAAAGAAGAATGAGCTTCTATTTATAGGAAAATATAGTTTCGATAATTGCACGTTTTGGGGCTCAAAATATTACAGTATAATACCTTCATCTTTTCCATCATTTTTAATTTAGTCCTACAAGTATTATCAAACTTGCACCACCTCCCCTAATAGTACATCATATGAAGCAATAGTTCAGTCATGTGAATTAATAGTTCTATACATGTAAAAAAAAATAGTTACAGTATAGTACCTTCATCTATACCTCCCATTTTAATTTAGTCATGCAAGTATTATCAATCTTTTACCACCACCCCTAATAGTAAATGCATTTGAATCAATAGTACATACATGTGAATAAATAGTTATAATCATGTGAATTAATAGTAATTAATTTCTCATTTATCTGATTAATTACCCGATTGGTTAATATAACCTCCAGAAATCAATAATTATCGAAATAAATGTCGATCTCCACTAACACTAATAATCCCATCACAGTAGAAATTTTAGTTTCATCTTTAATCAACACAAACTTATTCATCATTAATATTATAACTCACAATATTTAACAACCATATCATTCCCAGGAAAGAGGGGGCTTTCCGATAAGGAATTCTCCCTATTGGCGCACAATTAGGAGACCAAACCTCTCCTCGACTGAACTTTCTAGACATTGTCAATATTGCAAATAATAATATGAATAACTTTGTCGTCTCAATTATTGATTTAATAATATAAAATATTGATAGTGTGATAATAATTGAATCAATAATATGAGAGATATTATACAGCAATTACTGTAGCAATAATTGAGTATAACTGAGTGACTTCTCACGTAAGCATCAATAATCAATACTGTGTGCTACTATGCAACCACGCGTATTACTGTATTTTTACCAACGGGTATTTCAACAGTTTAAAGGTAAAAACATTCGTCATTATTTTTATAAAAAGATATTTCTGTCGTTTTCTAACTACGACAATACTTCCGTTATGGGGTCCACAAATGATTGTGTCGTCGTACAAATATTCTCTGTTAAAAAAAATATTACCCGACCAAACGAATATTCCCCGACACAACGAATATTTTATATCAACTTGCTTACTTTGAAAATTTTTCAAATATCACCCTTAACTTTAACCTTTTATCAATTTATCCATTATTAAATAGAATAATATCTATCAGAAAATTGAATACTTTTATTTCGTAAAATTCGGGGTCTTACAATCTCCCCTCCTTATGAAATTTCGCCCTCAAAATTTACGTACCTGGTAGTTCGAAGAGTTGAGAATACCTTGCTTTTATTTCAGATTTCATCTTTCCTGTCATCATGATTTCTCTATTGCTCATCTCTTGTATTTCAGATATCATTCTAGAATATAGCTTCAAAACGTAGGTTAATTGACATATCATAATTTGTCAACTTAAGTAAGAAAATTAAGCTTAGGTAGGACACACACTAGCGAAGGATATTACTCGTCTCTCCCCTCCTAGTTCTAATCTCGAATCTCTTCCAAAAACCATATCCCTAAGCTCTGATACCATTTGTGACGCCCCCAAAATTGTTCCACACGACCCATTCTAAGTCGCCAGATATCACACTACAAAAATCAAATACAAACTTCATTTATACAACTGTTGAATTGTCGTGCAGAGTACGACAACACATAAACTGTGAGTTTTAATACAAATATATGTAACTCTCATGGTGTCTCGACCACAACACCTTACAGTGGTTCTTTACATAAAAGTATAGTCAATAACTGTTTTAGAAATTAAAATCTTTTGAAAATGCTCAAGGAAACCTTTGTACATAGGAGGCCATGCATCTGAGTTATGATAGATATCATATGACTCGAGAATTATCCTTGGTTGACCGAAAAGTCCCCAAAGAAAAATGAAAAGATTATTATCATGTTCTTTCCAATGGTGAGTCTTCTCTTGACATATATTTATCTCCATTATCTCCAATTGAGAATTATATTTCAACCAAACTCCGGGATTATATAGGTAGTACTCATAGATATAATCATCAAGTGCATGTGCACAACTCTGTCTTATGATAACAAGAAGTCGTCTGTCATTAGGCATCTTGTATGATAGTGGAAAAATACCCTTCCAAAGTTGGGTTCACCTCACCCTATTCGGTTCACCAAAATCAACGGTTAAAATGACGTATAAAATACGACACACTTATCTAAAATTCTCAATAAAATTGTTTCCATACTATTTTAGGGGAAACCTCAACATCTATACACCATCATTCTATTCCCATGTTACCCCCGCTTAACCCAGCTACGCTCTTATTACCTGTAAGGAATTGTGAAGCAAAAGGGTGAGCACAACTAGCCCAGTAAAAAATATCATGACTAAAGATAATTAAATTATCAATAGCCTTCGTCAGTAATAAATCAGAGGTTTAGAACATATGGTATATGATAAAACTTTTCAACCATAGTGGCAGCGGAATGAGCAATCCATTAGAAGAGTCAAATAGACCATAAAGTCTATTATCTTCTCCATTTTAAAAGTCCACCAACAATGGTTTATCCCTATAACGTCAATCAGCAGTTCATGTCCATAATCATGTGAATAACTCATGATCATAATTATGATTCTAAATTTCTCTTCGCTCCCAAGACGAAGATAATTTTTATAACCTGTCTTTACCAGAAACATCAAAGATCATGGTTATACCAAATCACAGTTCATGTTCATAATCATACTAATAAATTTATCTTTGCACTATGAGCCAACGATATTCATTATAAGTTCATCTTTTCACTATAGGCCAAAGACATACAACTGTATTTTAGAAGAGTCAAGTAGAGCATGATATCTACTATCTACTACAAATTAAAAGTTTATTATCAATATTTTATGGCTAAGACTCAGCTCAATACATCACTGAATTATCAATGCACTACGGCTAAGAATATTCGTTAGTATCACATCCATGAATTATCACTGCACTACGGACCAAGGATATTCATTAGTATCACGACTACAAATTATCCATGCACTACGAGCCAAAGATATTCATGTTTTCACCAATGGTCATGATCATGCCAAACAACAATTCATCTTTGCACCATTGGCCGAAGAGAACGCATGGTTATGATCATACCATCATATGTCCATCAATGCACTACGGGCCAATGTGGACTTTTACCACATATTGTTTAACATTACGGTCATGATTATACCAAAAATCCCTGATCATAATCATACCAATCAACAGTCCATCTATGCACGTAAGACACAGATGACTTTCATTACAATATAAGCATAAGGATGTTGACAATGATATAAAAATTAATCAAACGAAATCAAGGAAAAATATTAAAGACTTTAAATTTATCAAGAGTTTAAAAATATCCAAATTATCAACATGATACTACTTTGTGGGGTAAAATTCAAGAATAATATTCATGTATCAAAAATAATCTGGATAGAAAAGAAATCAATTTTTGTCATGAATAATTCCCTGGGTGAATAGTACCAGAGTGAATAGTACTTCAGAAATAGTTCCCTGTGAATAGTACTTAATAAATAGTACCCCGTAAATAGTACTTTGTGAATAGTACCGTAAAAATGAATACAACTCATGGACATTATTCCGACATGAAAAACTTAAAATTTAACAAAATGTGTAGAAAATATCCTTGTGAAACGATACTAGATGAAGTTCAAGGATATTCTACTAATTTCACGGAGTATAGAAGCAATAATTTAACAAAATGAAGGTATAATCAGGAATACGAGACGAAATAATATTACTCACATACTACAGAGTATGGAAGAAAATATTATTCCTTATGAGTACTGAAAAAAAATAATATCCCTTACGAATACAACAAATAATATCTTTTACGAATACAAAAAATAATATCCCTTACCTAAGAAGAAGACTGGATACTGGAATAGTGGAGTAGCAGACTTCTCTTCTTCTTTCTTTCTATAGCTTCTCTCTCTATAATTGCTCTTGTGAGTCTTAGTAAATTGGTTAGAATGAAAGAAGAATGAGCTTCTATTTATAGGAAAATATAGTTTCGATAATTGCAAGTTTTTGGGCTCTAAATATTACAGTATAATACCTTCATCTTTTCCTTCATTTTTAATTTAGTCCTGCAAGTATTATCAAACCTGCACCACCTCCCCTAATAGTACATCATGTGAAGCAATAGTTCAGTCATGTGAATTAATAGTTCTATACATGTAAAACAATAGTTACAGTATAGTACCTTCATCTATGCCTAAATTTTTAATTTAGTCATGCAAGTATTATCAATCTTGCACCACCACCCCTAATAGTACATGCATGTGAATCAATAGTACATACAATTGAATAAATAGTTATAATCATGTGAATTAATAGCAATTAATTGCTCATTTATTCGATTAATTACCCGATTGGTCAATATAACCTCCAGAAATCAATAATTATCAAAATAAATGTCGATTTCCACTAACACTAATAATCCCATCACAATGGAAATTTTAATTTCATCTTTAATCAACACAAACTTATTCATCATTAATACTATATCTCACAATATTTAACAACCATATCATTCCCAGAAAAGAGGGGGGTTTCCGATAAGGATTTCTCCCTATTGGCGCACAATTAGGTGAACAAACCTCTCCTCGATAGAACTTTCTAGACATTGTCAATATTACAAATAATAATATGAATAACTTTGTCGTCTCAATTATTTATTTAATAATAAAAAATATTGATACTATGACAATAATTGAATCAATAATATGAGAGATATTATGCAGCAATTACTGTAGCAATAATTGAGTATAACTGAATGACTTGTCAAGTAAGCATCAATAATCAATATTGTGTGCTACTATGTAACCACGCGTATTACTGTACTTTTACCACTGGGTATTTCAACAGTTTAACGGTAAAAACTTTCGTCGTTATTTTTATAAAAAGATATTTTTGTCGTTTTCTAACTACGACAATACTTCCGTTGTTGGGTCCACCAATGATTGTGTCGTCGTACAAATATTCCCTGTTAAAAAAAATATTACCCGACCAAACGAATATTCCCCGACACAACGAATATTTTATATCAACTTGCTTACTTTGCAAAATTTTCAAGTATCACCCTT
The DNA here is from genome assembly GCA_020205615.1 of Panax quinquefolius. Taxonomy (NCBI): domain Eukaryota; kingdom Viridiplantae; phylum Streptophyta; class Magnoliopsida; order Apiales; family Araliaceae; genus Panax; species Panax quinquefolius. Next base: position 19,272,859 of record CM035174.1, on the reverse strand, counting down.
AACTTTAATCTTTAATCAATTTATCCATTTACTAAATAGAATAATAATTATTAGAAAATTAAATACATTTATTTTGTAAAATTCGGGGTCTTACAATCTCCCTTCCTTATGAAATTTCGCCCTCGAAATTTACGTACCTGATAGTTCTAAGATTTGAGAATACCTTGCTTTTATTTCAGATTCCATCTTTCCTGTCATCATGATTTCTCTATTGCTCATCTCTTGTATTTCAGATATCATTCTAGAATACTGCTTCAAAACGAAGGTTAATTGACATATCACAATTTGTCAACTTAAGTAAGAAAATTAAGCTTAGGTAGGACACACACTAGCAAAGGATATTACTCGTCTCTCCCCTCCTAGTTCTAATCTCGAATCTCTGACAGAGATCATATCCCTAAGCTCTGATACCATTTGTGACGCCCCCAAAATAGGTCCACACGACCCATTCTGAGTCGCCAGATATCACACTACAGAAATCAAATACAAACTTCATTTATACAACTGTTGAACTGTTGTGCAGAGTACGACAACACATAAGCTGTGAGTTTTAATACAAATATATGTAACTCTCTTGGTGTCTCGACCACAACACCTTACAATGGTTCTTTACATAAAATTACAGTCAATAACTATTTTAAAAATTAAATCTTTGGAAAATACTCAAGAAAACCTTTGTACATGGGAGGCCATGCATCTAAGTTATGATAGATATCATATGACTCGAGAATTATCCTTGGTTGACCCAAAAGACCCCAAAGAAAAATGAGAAGATTATTATCATGTTCTTTCCAATGGTGAGTCTTCTCTTGACATATATTCATCTCCATTATCTCCAATTGAGAATTATATTTCAACCAAACTCCGGGATTATATAGGTAGTGCTCATAGATATAATCAGCAAGTGCATGTGCACAACCCTGTCTTATGATAACACAAAGTCATCGTCATTAGGCATCTTGTATGATAGTGGAAAACACCTTCAAAGTTGGGTTCACCTCACCCTATTCGGTTCACCAAAATCAATCGGTTAAAATGACGATAAAATACGACACACTTATCTAAAATTCTCAATAAAATTATTTCCATACTATTTTAGGGAAACCTCAACATCTATACACCATCGTTTCTATTCCCATATGTTACTTAGCTCAACCCACTACACTCTTATTACCTGAAAGGAATTGTGAAGCAAAAGGGTGAGCATAACTAGCCCGGTAAAGAATATCATGACTAAAGATAATTAAATTATCAATAACCTTCGTCAGTAACAAACCAGAGATTTGGAACATATGGTAGATGAAACTTTTCAACCATAGTGGCAGCAGAACGAGCAATCCATTAGAAGAGTCAAATAGACCATAAAGTCTATTATCTTCTCCATGTTAAAAGTCCAACAATAATGTTTTATCCCTGTAACGTCAATCAGCAGGTCATGTCCACAATCATGTGAATAACTCATGATCATAATTATGATTCTAAATTCCTCTTCGCTCCCAAGACGAAGATAATTTTTATCACATGTCTTTACCTGAAACATCAAAGATCATGGTTATACCAAATCACAGTTCATGTTCATTAGTATCACGACCACGAATTATCCATGCACTACGGGCAAAAGATATTTGTGTTTTCACCAATGGTCATGATCATGACAAACAACAATTCATCTTTGCACCCTTGGCCGAAGAGAACGCACGCATGGTTATGATCATACCAACATATGACCATCAATGCACTACGGGCCAATGATGACTTTTACCACATAATTTTTAACATTACGGTCATGATTATACCGAAAATCCCTGGTCATAATCATACCAATCAATAGTCCATCTATGCACGTAAGACACAAATGACTTTCATTACAATATAAGCATAAGGATGATGACAATGATATAAAAATTAATCAAACGAAATCAAGGATAAATATTAAAGACTTTAAATTTATCAAGAGTTTAAAAATATCCAAATTATAAACATGATACTATTTTGTGGAGTAAAATTCAAGAATAATATTCATGTATCAAAAAAAATCTGAATAGAAAAGAAATTAATTTTTGTCATGAATAATTCCCTGGGTGAATAGTACCCCATAAATAGTACTTCAGAAATAGTACCACGTGAATAATACTTTGTGAATAATACTTAATGAATAGTACCTCGTAGATAGTATTTTGTGAATACTACTTTGTGAATACTACCGTAAAAATGAATACTACTTATGGACATTATTCCGACATGAAAAATTTAAAATTTAACAAGAATGTGTAGAAAATATCCTTATGAAACAATACTAGATGAAGCGCAAATTTCAAGGATATTCTACTAATTTCACGGAGTATAGAAGCAATAATTTAACAAAATGAGGGTATAATCAGGAATACGAGACGAAATAATATTACTCACATACTACAGAGTATGGAAGAAAATATTATTCCTTATGAATACTGAAAAAAAATATCCCTTACAAATACAACAAATAATATCTCTTACGAATACAAAAAATAATATCCCTCACCTAAGAAGAAGACTGGATACTGGAATAGTGGAGTAGCAGATTCTTTTCTTCTTTCTTTCTATATCTTCTCTCTCTATAATTGTTGTTGTGAGTCTTAGTAAATTGGTTAGAATGAAAGAAGAATGAGCTTGTATTTATAAGAAAAATATAGTTTCGATAATTGCACGTTTTGGGGCTCGAAATATTATAGTATAATACCTTCATCTTTTCCTTCATTTTTAATTTAGTCATGCAAGTATTATCAATCTTGCACCACCACCCCTAATAGTACATGCATGTGAATCAATAGTACATACAATTGAATAAATAGTTATAATCATGTAAATTAATAGCAATTAATTGCTCATTTATCCGATTAATTACCCGATTGGTCAATATAACCTCCAGAAATCAATAATTATCAAAATAAATGTCGATTTCCATTAACACTAATAATCCCATCACAATGGAAATTTTAATTTCATCTTTAATCAACACAAACTTATTCATCATTAATATTATAACTCACAATATTTAACAACCATATCCTTCCTAGGAAAGAGGGGGCTTTCCGATAAGGATTTCTCCCTATTGGCGCACAATTAGGTGACCAAACCTCTCCTCGACAGAACTATCTAGACATTGTCAATATTACAAATAATAATATGAATAACTTTGTCGTCTCAATTATTGATTTAATAATATAAAATATTGATACTGTGACAATAATTGAATCAATAATATGAAAGATATTATGCAGCAATTACTGTAGCAATAATTGAGTATAACTGAATGACTTCTCACGTAAGCATCAATAATTAATACTGTGTGCTACTATGCAATCACACGTATTACTATACTTTTACCACCGGGTATTTCAACAGTTTAACGATAAAAACTTTCGTCGTTATTTTTTATAAAAAGATATTTCTGTCATTTTCTGACTATGACATTACTTTCGTTGTGGGGTCCACCAATGATTGTGTCGTTGTATAAATATTCCCTGTTAAAAAAAATATTACCCGACCAAACGAATATTCCCCAACACAACGAATATTTTATATCAACTTGCTTACTTTGCAAAATTTTCAAATATTACCCGTAACTTTAACCTTTTATCAATTTATCCATTTACTAAATAGAATAATAATTATCAGAAAATTGAATACTTTTATTTCGTAAAATTTGGGGTCTTACAATCTCCCCTCCTTATGAAATTCCGCCATCGAAATTTACGTACCTGGTAGTTCGAAGAGTTGAGAATGCCTTGCTTTTATTTCAGATTCCATCTTTCCTGCCATCATGATTTCTCCATTGCTTATCTATTGTATTTCAGATATCATTCTAGAATACAGCTTCAAAACGAAGGTTAATTGACATATCACGATTTGTCAACTTAAGTAAGAAAATTAAGCTTAGGTAGGACACACACTAGCGAATGATATTACTCGTCTCTCCCCTCCTAGTTCTAATCCCGGATCTCTGCAAGAGACCATATCCCTAAGCTCTAATACCATTTGTGACGCCCCCAAAATAGGTCCACACGACCTATTCTGAGTGGCTAGATATCACACTACAGAAATCAAATACAAGTTTCATTTATACAACTGTTGAACTATCGTGCAGAGTACGACAACACATAAGCTGTGAGTTTTAATACAAATATATGTAACTCTCATGGTGTCTCGACCACAACACCTTACAAAGGTTCTTTACATAAAAGTATAGTCAATAACTGTTTTAGAAATTAAAATCTTTTAAAAATGCACAAGGAAACCTTTGTACTTGGGAGGCCATGCATCTGAGTTATTATAGATATCATATGACTCGAGAATTATCCTTGGTTGACCCAAAAGACCCCAAAGAAAAACGAGAAGATTATTATCATGTTCTTTCCAATGGTGAGTCTTCTCTTGACATATATTTATCTCCATTATCTCCAATTGAGAATTATATTTCAACCAAACTCCGGGATTATATAGGTAGTGCTCATAGATATAATCATCAAGTGCATGTGCACAACCCTGTCTTATGATAACACAAAGTCGTCTGTCATTAGGCTTCTTGTATGATAGTGGAAAAATACCCTTCCAAAGTTGGGTTCACCTCACCCTATTCGGTTCACCAAAATCAACGATTAAAATGACGTATAAAATACGACACACTTATCTAAAATTCTCAATAAAATTGTTTTCCATACTATTTTAGGGGAAACCTCAACATCTATACACCATCGTTCTATAACCATGTTACCCCCGCTCAACCCAACTACACTCTTATTACCTGAAAGGAATTGTGAAGCAAAAGGGTGAGCATAACAAGCCCAGTAAAGAATATCATGACTCAAGATAATTAAATTATCAATAGCCTTCGTCAGTAATAAATCAGAGATTTAGAACAAATGGTAGATGAAACTTTTCAACCATAGTGGCAGCGGAATGAGTAATCCATTAGAAGAGTCAAATAGACCATAAAGTCTATTATCTTCTCCATGTTAAAAGTCCAACAACAATGTTTTATCCCTGTAACGTCAATCAGCAGTTCATGTCCACAATCATATGAATAACTCATGATCATACTTATGATTCTAAATTCCTCTTCACTCCTAGGATGAAGATAATTTTTATCACCTGTCTTTACCTGAAACATCAAAGATCATGGTTATACCAAATCACAGTTCATGTTCATAATCATACTAATAAATTTATCTTTACACTACGGGCCAACGATATTCATTAACAGTTCATGTTTTCACTATAGGCCAAAGACATACAACTGTATTTTAGAAGAGTCAAGTAGAGCATGATATCTACTATCTATTACAAATTAAAAGTTTATTATCAATATTTTATCGCTGAGACTCAGCTCAATACATCACCGAATTATCCATGCACTACAGCCAAGGATATTCGTTAGTATCACATCCATGAATTATCAAAGCACTACGGGCCAAGGATATTCATTAGTATCACGACCACGAATTATCCATGCACTACGGGCAAAAGATATTTGTGTTTTCACCAATGGTCATGATCATGCCAAACAACAATGCATCTTTGCACCCTTGGCTGAAGAGAACGCACGCATAGTTATGATCATACCAACATATGTCCATCAATGCACTACGGGCCAATTATGACTTTTACCACATCATTTTTAACATTACAGTCATGATTATACCGAAAATCCTTGGTCATAATCATACCAATCAACAGTCCATCTATGCACGTAAGACACAGATGACTTTCATTACAATATAAGCATAAGGATGATGAAAATGATATAAAAACTAATCAAACGAAATCAAGGATAAATATTAAAGACTTTAAATTTATCAAGAGTTTAAAAATATCCAAATTATCAACATGATACTACTTTGGGGAGTAAAATTCAAGAATAATATTCATGTATCAAAAATAATCTGGACAGAAAAGAAATCAATTTTTGTCATGAATAATTACCCGGGTGAATAGTACCTTAGTGAATAGTTCCCCGTGAATAGTACTTCAATAATAGTACCCCGTGAATAGTACTTAATGAATAGTACCCCGTGAATAGCACTTTGTGAATAGTACCGTAAAAAGTAATACAACTCATGGACAGTATTCCGACATGAAAAACTTAAAATTTAACAAGAATGTGTATAAAATATCATTGTGAAACGATAATAGATGAAGCGCAAATTTCAAGGATATTCTACTAATTTCACGGAGTATAGAAGAAATACTTTAACAAAATGAAGGTATAATCAGGAATATGAGACGAAATAATATTACTCACATACTACAGAGTATGAAAGAAAATATTATTCCTTATGAATACTGAACAAAAATAATATCCCTTACGAATACAAGAAATAATATCTCTTACGAATATAAAAAATAATATCCCTTACCGAAGAAGAAGACTGGATACTGGAATAGTGGAGTAGCAGACTTCTCTTCTTCTTTCTTTCTATAGCTTCTCTCTCTATAATTGCTCTTCTGAGTCTTAGTGAATTGGTGAGAATGAAAGAAGAATGAGCTTCTATTTATAGGAAAATATAGTTTTGATAATTACACGTTTTGGGGCTCGAAATATTACAATATAATACATTCATCTTTTTCTTCATTTTTAATTTAGTCCTACAAGTATAATCAAACTTGCACCACATCCCCTAATAGTACATCATGTGAATCAATAGTTCAGTCATGTGAATCAATAGTTCTATACATGTGAAAAAATAGTTACAGTATAGTACATTCATCTATACCTCCATTTTTAATTTAGTCATGCAGGTATTATCAATCTTGCAACACCCCCCCCCCTAATAGTACATACATGTAAACAAATAGTTATAAGCATGTGAATTAATAGCAATTCATTGCTCATTTATCCGATTAATTACCCGATTGGTCAATATAACCTCCAGAAATCAATTATTATCGACATAAATGTCGATTTCCATTAACACTAATAATCCCATCACAATGGAAATTTTAATTTCATCTTTAATCAAAAAAAACTTATTCATCATTAATATTATAACTCACAATATTTAACAACCATATCATTCCCAGGAAAGAGGGGGCTTTCCGATAAAGATTTCTCCCTATTGGCGCGCAATTAGGTGACCAAACCTCTCCTCGATAGAACTTTCTAGACATTGTCAATATTACAAATAATAATATGAATAACTTTGCCGTCTCAATTATTGATTTAATAATATAAAATATTGATACTGTGACAATAATTGAATCAATAATATGAGAGATATTATACAACAATTACTGTAGAAATAATTGAGTATAACTGAGTGACTTCTTATGTAAGCATCAATAATCAATACCGTATGCTACTATGCAACCACGCGTATTACTATACTTTTACCACCGGGTATTTCAACAGTTTAACGGTAAAAACTTTCACCGTTATTTTTATAAAAAGATATTTCTGTCCTTTTCTAACTACGACAATACTTTAGTTGTGGGGTCCACCAATGATTGTGTCATCATACAAATATTCCCTGTTAAAAAGAATATTACCCGACCAAACGAATATTCCCCGACACAACGAGTATTTTATATCAACTTGCTTACTTTGCAAAATTTTCAAATATCACCCTTAACTATAACCTTTTATCAATTTATCCATTTACTAAATAGAATAATAATTATCAGATAATTGAATACTTTTATTTCGTAAAATTCGGGGTCTTACACAGACGCTATTTCTTGGTCAGTATTTTTGGCAGGGATCAGAGATTCGTTTGGCATCCTGCCGTGTACAGGGCACATTTCACCCTACAGCTTCATTACCCACACTCTTGGCATAGATTATCTCCCTCTGGCTGGTTTGAGGGGAATGAGTACCTACCACTAACTGGCTGTGATGTCACAGTTTGACCAGTTTCAGGACTTCCATCCTTTTGAGGGGGCGTTAGGTCAGCATGTGGCTTCTCACCATCTATCAGCAAAGGACCGATCCCGGGTGTATGCTTGTTGGGATCAGCATGAAAGAGCTAATTTTTTTATTAGCCATCCGAGATGTTCGTTAGAGTATTCTGCGTGGATGAAGACAGAGACTTCATCGGTTGTAGTAGTATCCACAATGCCGAGTATTGAGTATGTCAGTGAGGAGCCCAAAGAGGACATTGATTCTCCTACCGAGGAGGAGCCATTCACTTGGTTGCCAGTAGCTCTTGTAGATTCTCCCAATATGAGTGCTACTGTGATCCAATATTCAGCTTAGTATTTTGAGCAGAGTCTCCATCTAATGACCTTCGAGAGAGATCAGGCTAGAGCCCTGATGTTGACAGCTCTTAATGGGAGAGATGTGGCTCTTTTAGAGAGGGATGATGCTTTAGCTCGTATAGATACCGCTATTACTGAGCGGGATGAGGCCAGATCAGCCAGAGATGCAATGATAGTTAAGCGGGATATCACTATATCTACCCAGGATGTAGCCATCACAGATATATATTACTACAGTGAGGTCCCTTACTACTGGCATCATTGTAGAGATGGGCACATATATTGATGAGCATAATGTCACTATGTAGATAGCTGTAGATCCGTTAACTCGCGTAGAGACCCTTGTACAGGAGATCACAACATTACCCCCTTCATCTGAGAGAGATTTTATGTTGGACTTGATAGCTCGTATATACACTGATTTGTAGATGAGCTTGTGTTTTCCTGCACAGACTAGCTTAGCCATTTTTTCATGTACAGTTTATATTATATATATCAAACAACATTATATATAGCAGGAAAACATATTTTGATCACTTCCCTTTTAGCTATGCATTGTTACTTGCTTGATATTTGTCTGTTTCTTTAGAGCTTGTGATCTCAATGTATTCTAAACTCCTCCTTGATGGATGGACATTGAAATGTCTTAGGATCTTTTAGAATGGATCATTGATCTGTGTATATCCCATACCCTATTTGGTGTCTTGGGACTAGTTTTTGTATATAGATGTGGAGAGGAGTGTGGCTTTCCTCTTTGAGGTTGACCGCACCATAGATGGTCACCAGTACTCCTTTGTATGGGGGAGCCTAGTTAGCTCCATCTCTTATGGATTGGTGTTTCTATTTGAGGAGTCAACCGTAACTTAGATGGTCATTGATTCTCCCGTTTACATGGGGAGGTTAGGTAGTCCCATCCCTTTGGTCTGAAGCCAATGAAATGTGTAGATTGAAGGTTGATCCCAGTACCGTTGACAAGTTTTTATGTTTTCATAAGGGGTTAGACCGAACCATGAATGGTTGCCTACGTACTCCTGTTATAGAGGAGAACAGGTCTGCGTAGTTCGAACCTGGCATGGAGGTTCAACGCTGTATGTGAAAGGGGTGTAGAGATGTTTTTGTTGTTTTTTGTTTTGGTAATGAAAAGGGTGTAGAAATGTTTTTGTTGTTTTTATTTTATCATGTAGGACCATATAAAATATGGTCGCTACGATCTCCCATGTATCAAGGACATCGCCGGCATGTAGTTTAGCCCCATGTTCGTGATAACAGTAAACCGATGAAAAGTTTGATCCCATGTTCAGGACAAATTACGGGGGAGAAAATGTAAGACCCCAGCTTTTATAAATAAAGATGAATTTTTCTATAAATATTATTTTTGAATATTATGGAATAAATTTGATATAATGTTATAGTTGTGGGTAATATTTATAAATTTTGCAAAGTATGCAAGTTGTTATAAAATATTCATTTGGTCAGGGAATATTCTTTTTGTTAGGGAATATTCGTACAATGGCTCAATCATTGGTGGACCCCACAATGTAATTATTATTGGATTTGAGAAAACGACAAAATATTTTATAAAAATAACGGCGGAGGTGTTACCGTTAAAACTGTTGAACTACCCGGTGGTAAAGTATAAAGATGTCTGGCGTGGTTGCATAGTAAAGACACGGTATTGATTATTGATGCTTATGTGAGAAGTCACTCACATTTATGCTCAATTATTGCTACGATAATGTCGTGATCATATCTCTTATATTATTGATTCAATTATTATCACAGTATCATCTGTATAATATGTTATAGTATTAAATCAATAATTGAGACGACAAGTTATAAATGATTAATAATTGTTGAAAGATTAAATATGTGTTGATGAAAAAAAAAATGATTTGTGGTAAGTTTGATTATTTTATGGGGGGCTCATATGTCATCATCTAAGAGTCTCTTCGTCAATAGTAATTACCTTCGTCAATAGTAATTACCCTTGTGAATAGTATTTACCTTCGTCAATAGTAATTACCTTCGTCAATAGTAATTACCCTTGTGAATAGTATTTACCTTCGTCAATAGTATTTACCTTCGTTAATAGTAATTACCTTTACCAGACGTCGAACCACTTGTCGTTTCACATTACAAAGGCCGAACCACACTGTCGTCGCTTCACATTACAAAAAGGCCAAACCACTTTTCTTTTCACATCATTAGTCGTCGAGCCGCTTTGCCTTTTCACACGAAAGTGCTAAGCTAGAAATCTTCTATAAATAGAGGCCTAGGGCTTCATTATTTTCACTTAATTCATTCAAGCTATAGAGAGAGAAAGTATAGAGAGAATAAGAGAGAAAGAAGAAGAGTATTTTGTTACTAATTCAGCAAAGATTCAATCTCCTACCAAATGTAAGGGGTGTTATTCTTTCCTATTCATGAAGAGAACTGTTGTTATTCCATTGCTTATTATTACATTGGAATAACTTTGTATACGCTTTTACCTATACTTGGTGACATTCTTCTATTATTCATTGGAACATCCATGTCGTGGTGTTTTACACAGGACTGGTTCCGTATTTATTATTATTCTATTGGAACATCACATGCGTGTGTTTTACAGGACACGGTTCCGTATTTATTATTATTCGTTGGAACATCACATGCTCGTGTGTTTTACACAGGACACGGTTTAAAATCTTTATTATTTACATTTGAATATCCTATTCATGTGTTTTACACCGGATCCGGGTTCCATCTTTATTATTCTGTTGGAACATCACAGCCGATTGTGAATTTCACGACACGGTTTCATTATTTATTATTCATTGGAATAACATGCATGCGCAGGCGGTCTATCGCATGCATGGTGATTTCTTTTGTTATTCCATCCTTTATTATACCCAAATTGGTTAAAACTTTGACTTCTATACTCCATGAAATTAGTAGAATATCCTTGATATTTGCGTTTCATCCAAAGATCTTTTCATGGAAATATTCTTCCGATCATTCTTGAATTTTACTAATTTGGACGTTAATAATTCTCGGATAAAATAATTCTTGAACTTGTTTTTATTGAATTCTTATATCATTGTCATCATCCTCATGTTTATATTTTTTTAAAGTCATCTCGTATTCTGTAGTGCATAGATGGACTTGGTATGATTATGACCGAGGCGATTGGTGTAATCATGACCGTAATGTTACAAATGATCCGGTAAAAATCCTCGATTGGTAGTAGTGCATTGATGGACGATTGTTGGCATGATCATGACCATTAATGAATACACAAATATTCTTGCACGTAGTGCATGAATAATTGTGGTCGTGATACTAAAGAATATCCTCGGCCGTAGTGCGGGGTGATTCGATGATGTGGAATATTTATTAAAGTCGAGTCTCGGCTATAACAAATGATGAAAAACCTTTTAAAACCTAAAAGATAGTAGACTTTATTTTCTACTTGACTCTTTTAATGGATTAGATATTCAGCTGCAGATTAAACCGGTTTGTCTATTGTATTTTATCGTTTAACATTGTTGAAGACTATTGATAATTTATTCGCATTATCTTAGTCATAATATTTCTTCTTGGGCTTGTTGAGCTCACCCTTTCTTTTCACCGTTCTCTTCGTGAAATGAGAATATAGTTGGGGATTTAGAGTGGGAAACAAGTGATGGTCCCGAAGATAGCATTAGTAGTCCTCACTATTCGTGAAATAGTGTGATAATAATTGTAATGAGGACTCCTTTTTGAGTTTGTATAATATCTAGTAGGCGATATTTGTATTTAAACTCACAGTTTATGTCGTATTGTTGCATGCGATTATGTTAGTAAGTTGTATTTAAATTCTGTACCATGTAAGTGGCGACCCAAGATGGGTGATGTATACCTAATTTTGGGGGCGTCATAGAAAACTTAATCCCATGTACAGGACAAACTGCAGGTGTAAAAAGTCTTATCCCTGGTGGGGTAAAAATGCGGGTGTGAAAGGTTCAATCCCTAGTGGGATAACCAGAGTTGAGTAAGGGTTCAAAACCAAGTTGAGAAAAGGATCTGGCGATCTGAAACTAGGCTGCTGGTTAGAAATATGTGTTTGTCCCTGATGGGGCAGATGAGTGTGAAGAGAAGTTGTATGTAGTGAAGGGTTAGAAAACCTGAAATGATTGGGGATCTGATGATCCAAAACATGGATGTTTGCTTGATGGTGACCTCAGACATAGTACCATTTCACGGTGTCTGAATTTATAAGTTGTGGAAATTCATCGTCGACCATTTCCTGTAATCTAAGAGCACTTCCTGTCAATACCTCCTTGACAATAAATGGGCCTTCCCAGTTCGGGGTGAATTTTCCCTTAGACTGATCTTGGTTATCAATGATCTTTTTCAAAACCAAGTCATGTTGTTTAAACTGTCGTAGCCGAACTTTTCTATTGTTGGACCTGGCGATCCTTTGTTGGTATAACTGACCGTGGAAGATAGCAGAGGCTCACCTTTCATCTATTAGAGACAATTGGTGATACCTATCTTGTACCCATTGGTCTTCATCCAGATGAGCGTCTATTAACACTCTGAGGGATTCCATCTCCACTTTTATGGGGAGCACTGCTTCCATCCCATAGGTTAATGAGTAGGGGGTTGCCCCAGTGGAAGTGTGCATTGACGTTCTGTAGGCTAATAGAGTCAGAGGCAACAGGTCAGGCCATCCTTTGTGATTGGTGGACATCTTTTGCATGATCTTTTTGAGATTCTTATTAGCCGCTTCAACTGCACCATTCATTTTTGGACGGTAGATGACGGAGTTGAGATGTTTGATGTGGAATTTACTGCATAACTCCTCCATCATTTCGTTGTTAGGTTCTTTGCATTGTCTGATACAATTACCTTTGGTTCTCCATATTGACAAATAATATTGTTTCTGATGAAATCAATGATGACTTTTTTGGTAACCCCGGGGAAAGAGGCTGCTTCTACCCACTTGGTGAAGTAGTCCATCACGATGAAAACTGATGCATATTACTGGCTTTGGGCTCGATGGACCAGATCACGTCCATTCCCCACATTGAGAAGGGCCAGGGTGAACTCATATTGTGGAGCTCTTTTGGAGGGGCGTGGATAGCATTCCCATGAATTTGGCATTGGTAACCTCTCTTAACGTGATCATCACAGTCTGTTGTGAGAGAGAGGCAGTAATACCCTGTTCTGAGTATCTTTTTAACAAGTAGAGGGCCGCTCATGTGTGGGCCACATAATCCACCATGGATTTCATCCATGAGCCTCTGAGATTGGTCCTTGTCTAGACATCTGAGGAGACCTAGTCCTGCATCTCTTTTATAGAGTGCATCTCCGCTCAGGTAGACTTTCATAGCCAGTCGATGAATCCGCCTTCTTTCAGTAAGGCTCGCCTCAGCGGGTGTAGATCCATCTTGTAAATACTCCTTGATATGCTGATACCATGGGTGATGGATGGGAGGTAGCTCATCCGATACTTCTCCAATGTAATTCCAATAGGCTAGAGCCTTTTGTTTGGCAAATGTGATGGTTGGCACATTTTCCTTGTCAGGTATGTAGATTAAGGAGGCCAAAATTATTAGCGCATCCGCAAAGTCATTCCTATTCTGAGGAATGTATAGGAAGGATATTTCTTCAAACTCCGAATCCATCTGTAGAACCTGCCGATGGTAAGGCAACAAGTGTAAACCTTTGGTGTGATAGATTCCTGTGGTTTGTCTTATTACCAACTCGGAATCCCCAAAGACAGTTAACCGCCTGATGCCCATTGAGTGGGCAAGTTTTAGCCCCATGATGCATCCTTTATACTCAGCTATATTGTTGGTGTTGGCAAACTGTAATTTGACGGCGACGGGATGTTGCTCCATCGTAACGGACACTAGAACTGCTCCAGCTCCAGAACCTTCCATATTTATAGCTCCATCAAAATACATCTTCCATGTTTGGTCGTACTGATGGTGTTGCTGAATTGTCATTACCCCTTCATCGGGGAAGTATGTTTCCAAGGGATTGAAGTCCCCTAAAGGTGCGACGGCCAGTTGATCCACAATTCCTTGACCTTTAATGTACTTTTGCGTCACGTAAACGATGTCAAATTGTTGTAGGATCAACTGCCATCTGGATAGTCGGCAATTCAGCATGGGTTTACTGAACACGTACTTGAGAGGATCCACGCGGGATATAAGATGGGTTGTGTGACCATGGAGGTAATGATGTAACCTCATGGAAGCCCATGCTAAAGCACAACAAGTTTTCTCAATCAGAGTGTACTTGTGTTCACTGCTGCAGAATCTTTTGCTGAGGTAGTAGATAGCTCGCTCTTGGCCTCTATTGTCTTTTCGTCCCAGCATGCAGCCCATGGCATTGTCACTTATGGACAGGTACATGAACATGGGAACATCATCCATGGGTGGTACGAAAACATGAGCTTTGACTAGTTGCTCTCTGATTGTAAGGAAGGCCTTCTGGCACTCATCATTCCACTTTATGGAGGAGTTCTTCCTTAACAACTTAAAAATACACTCACAGATTGCTGTGAGTTGAGAAATGAACCTACTAATGAAGATGATTCTTCCCAAAAAATTCCATATTTCCTTCTCTGTCTGAGGAATGGGCATTTCTATAATGGCCTGGATTTTGGTGGGATCCAACTCAATCCCCTTGTGGCTAACTAGGAATCCTAACAACTTGCCTAATTTAATGCCAAAGGCGCACTAGGCTTGATTCAACTTCAAGTTGTACTTACGCAACCTGTTGAAGAGCTTTCTAAGATGGTCTAAGTGGTATTCCTCCCTTCGAGACTTGATAATGATGTCATCCACGTAGATCTTTATCTCCTTATCCATTAAATCATGGAAAAGAGCCATCATGGCTCGCTGGTAGGTAGCTCCGGCATTGATGAGGCTGAAAGACAACCGTCTATAGCAAAAGGTTCCCCAAGGCATAATGAATGCAGTTTTCTCACGATCCTCTTCAGCAACCATAATTTAATGGTACCCCGCAAAGCAATTAGCAAAGGAGTACATGTCGTATTGAGCAGTATTGTCAATAAGAATGTGGATAAATGGCATAGGAAAGCTATCTTTAAGGCAAGCTTTATTCAGATCTCGGTAATTTACATAAACTCGCACCTTTCCTCCTATTTTAGGCACGATGACTATATTGGATAGCCATTCAGGGTATGTGGACACCATGATGATGCCTGCTTGTAATTGTTTCACAATTTCCTCTTTAACCTTTAAACTCCACTCAGGTTTTAATCGCCTGAGCTTCTGCCTGACTGGCTTGAATCCCTCTTTAATGGGGAGGCGATGAATGATAATGTCAGTGGACAAACCCACCATGTCTTCATGAGACCATGCAAACACATCCTGTATTTGGGTTAATAGTGTAACCATGTCATTCATTTGGTTTTGTGTGAGGTCTGTACCAATCTGGATTAGTTTAGGGCTTTGTAAGGCTCCGAGATTGAATGAAGTGGTTTGATCAAGGTTTGGTTTGGGTTTGTCTTCGACCCATTCTTTGATCTCCTGAGGTATCTCAATATCCTCTTGTATTTCCATCAAGTCTGAGTCCAACTTTTCATCAAAGTTACAATCCTTGTGGAGAAAAAGGCACCTTATCAGCAAGTATAGGCACATATAAATTAAGAGTCCTGAAACAAAATATGCTTTCACTTAATATATGAAACTGTTCAATCATACAAAATGTTAGCATGTATTTACAAAACAACCGCTAATACTGTACAGAAAAGTAAGCAGTTATTATTATCTACAGGGCAGAAGGAGTTTCTGCCCATTTTACCCTTGTCGACCAATGAAATGAGTGCTGCTCCAATTGTCAAGTGTGAAGTCTTGATGAACTGCAATGATGGAGGGGTTGTCATCGTCCTCCTTCTCCCGAACGATGACCATTACGTTTGGACAATCATCATTTAGGGTGTATCTATTTGTCTGATCATCATGGACAATGATGCGTATGTTTGACATCATCCTGGAAATGTCTTGTTTACGTCTCTGTTCCTCTTCTTCCATTTTGGGATCTGGAACTAGGACTTCTTTCCCCTTTACAGGTATCGGTTTAGGGAATAACATAGCCTTTACATGGGCAGGAACCTTTACCGGAGACCGTACTGGCTCAGGATTTGTAGGTGGAGATAATCGTCGTATGGCTGAAGATGAAGGAACCTATTTGTGCTTATGAGGATTCCTACGACTGGAACTGGTAGTATAGCCTAGTCCGGCTATCCCTGTTTGACTGGGAACTTGAATTGGGCGCTTAATACCCTGATGATCTTTGCCCAACCCTTGTCCAGGTTGATAACCCAATGACATCATTTCTTGAGTGGCCGAAATTACTTCGGCAGAAATCTGGGGTGTGAGAGTTGGTGCCCCAACAGGATGGTAGTGAGTGTTGCTCACCTCCAGGGCATGAAAACTGACTGGTTCAACTTTTGAATTGAAGCTGATTATTAGTATGTCACCATGTTTAGGACATTCCGGCTCAGTATCGACAGTGACTAGGCTATTGTTGATAATGTATTTAAGTTGTTGGTGAAGGGTGGAGGGGACGGCTTCGGCCATATGAATACACGGTCTTCCCAAGATCAGGTTATATCCTGTATCTATGTTGAGCACATGAAAAGATATGCAGAATGTATGTGGACCAATCTCCACTGGCAGTTCAATCTCTCCGACAGCGTTTCGTCGGGATCCGTCAAAAGCTTTAATGATTGTATGGCTTCTTCGGATTCTATTGAGATTGATATTCATCTTCACCAAAGTGGCATAAGGGCAGATATTTAAGGAGGATCCACCATCTATCAAAACTCCTCCCACCATGTATCCGGAAGATAAAACTGCTATGTGCAACGGCTTGCAATGACCGGTCCCTTCGGGAGGTATATCATCGTCAATGAAAGATATCACATTGTTGTTGAAAATGTGATCCACCAGATGCTAGAATTTCTCAACATCTATTGACTTAGGAAATTGGGCTTCTTCCAACACCCTGAGCAATACCTTCATGTGATCTTCAGAAGAGAAAACTAAGTCATGTAAGGAAACTTGATGTGGAGCTTCTTTTAAGCTTAAAGCCATCTTGGCTTCATTATGGCTCATAGTACGGAGAAATTCTTCCACCTTTTCCATGGGAATCTTCCATTTTGACTTGATGGTAGGCTTCATCACCCGTTGGGGAAGATACAGTGGATTATCCCTTGACACTACAACAGTTATATGAGATGTGGATCCTTCAGCCCCTCCATAATTCCATGGAACTTTGTGTAGGCTGACAACAGGATATTGTGGTTAGAATAGCAAGATAATTGTCTCTGGCGCAACCACTTTCAAAGGATTGTCAACTCCTTTGAGTTGAATTTGTTGGATTGTATGTGAGGGAGTAGCTGCATCTGTCTCAGAAGATATGACTGCTATGACTTCCTTCCACTTTATAGGAAACGTGTCCCCACTCTCTAGTACTACAGCATCATCGTCTGCCATTTGCAGGACACCGTTGTCAATTAAATTCTTAATAAGGTGGTGGAGTGCCCAACATTCTTCTGTGATGTGACCGCGAGAGTGGGAGTGATATTGGCACACCCCATTGAAATCAAACCGTCATGAACGTGGGCTGATTGGAGGTAGTAGAGGTGTGATTCTTCCTTCATTGATCAACATCTGCAATATTTCTTCCATCGGTTGGCCTAGGTACGTAAATTCCCTTATATTGGCGAAGTCCCGACAGGCTTTGGGATTTGCTCTTTTTGCAATTTTATCCTCCAGTGTTTCATTTTCTGGAGTATGTGGTGGAGTGTTTGTAACAAACGGAAGGAGACTAGCATGCTCCTGACTAAATAATTGGCATGTGACTTGGTGCTGATGGACCACCTGTTCTGCCAATTGGTTAACTTGCTCACAGAGAGTCTTCATTTTCCGTTCCATCATAAACTGGAACTGTGCAAAATCCCATTTGTCAACATTATCTTTGCTGGTTTGTGAGGATCCACGACCATGATTGGAACTTTGTCCACTACTCCAATTAATTATATTAACCTCTTCTTCTTTGTGTTGAGGAAGAGGGTTATCTTGCACATGGGGTTGGTCGGGTTTAGCTACCACGATCTCACTATTATCAATCAAATCCTGGATCTTGTGTTTCAAGGCCCAACAATCTTGAATATCATGTCCTGGAGCTCCAACCTGATAAGCACATTTGTAACTAGCATTGAAACCTCTCCCATTCGGGTTTGCTGGTGGAAGAAGATGATTAATTTTCTTCTGAGTGGTCAGAAGATTAAGAATGTTCTCGAGTGAGTCCCCTAAGGGTGTGAACACTCGACTGCGTCTGACTTCCCCACCCTTTGGCAACGAAGGGTTTGAAGGTTGTGTTTGAAAGGGGGAGTAATTTCTCCTTTGGATAGGTATATTCTGACAGCCCTTCTGACCTTGTAGTATCAAGGAAACATCCTCCTCTTTCTTTTTATAGACCCTCTGGGGGTTGTTTCCATAATTTTGATTGGATGTGTTCTGAGCAATGACTTTAAAGGCGCCTAGGTCTTGAATATTTCCTGACTTCAATCCCATCTCAGCCATCTCCCCATGCTTAATCATTTCAGAGAATGGTTTGCCAATTCCAGCTAAGACTCTCTCGTAGAAAAGAGCTTCTTGTATGTCTATGAAGGTCATTACCATCTCAAACTAATTCATAGAGGGAACAACTTGAGCAGCAAGGCGCCTCCACCTTTGAGCATACTCTCTGAAAGATTCATTGGTTTGTTTCCTGACTTTAGTAGTTTAGTACCGGTTAGGGGCCATCTGTGACTGGAAGCTGTACTGACTGAGGAAGGCATGAGCTAGCTCCTCCCAGCTATGGATCTTTGAGTTGTCTAATCTGGTATACCACGATCTGGCTTCTCCAGTTAGACTTTTCTGGAACAACTACATTATGAGCTTCTCATCCCTGGCAGAAGATCCGAGTTCTCCAATGAATACCTTCAAAAGTGTGTAAGGATCCCCTAACTCATCATATTTTTCAAAGTTAGGAGTCTTAAACTTCTCTGGATAATGCACACCAGGGAATATACAAAGGTCTGTATATGAAACACTCCTATGTGCTCCAATCCATTTGATAGAACGGATGGTCTCTTCCATTTGTAAGACTTTCTTTCTGATATCACTGGTGTCTAGATCTTCTTTGAAATGGGTGGTATCATAGAGTTTATTGGTTTTATCCAACTGAGAATCAGATACGGGAGCTTCTTTGTCTGTACCTTGTGTTCCTCCATGTGCAGAGGATTCAGTATATATGGGTATCCTTGTACCCTAAGTAGATTGGTGTAGTTCTTTAAGCAGAACAGCCAAATATGTGATTTGTTTACTTAATTCGTCTAATTCTTCGCGGGAGACATGATTAAGATTAGTCTGGTCAGATGAAGACATAATTGGTTGTAGGCTCATGGCCTTTTTGGATTTTGAACGTGTAATAGGTTCAATTGTTTCCCTGCAGAAAACTGACGTAGTTTAGTTTTAGGGAATGTATAAATGTTTACATGCTATATGATGTATCCGTTTTAGGAGTATTATCCTGCAAAATGGATGTTAGCTATTTGTAATACATGATAACATGTTAATATTTGTAAATATACATGTACACATATTTCTTCATATTTCTCATTACATGGAGATCAATATAGAATGAAATTACAAGTAATTGACTTTACGAGTAATTTGAAATGGGAAAGCATGAAGAGACTTTCCTCCGCGTTTGGTTTATCAGAGGTTGACCTATCTTAGGCTACTCTCGCGGCTTTTTGTCAAGAAGGTTCCAAAATCATCGTAATTTACTCAACGGGAAGTAAATCTGGTCTTTCAACTGGAGCGAATTTGGGTGGTGCCTTTCCCGAGCCTCATTGGAATTAGTCTCCCTACGAGTCCAGTAATCAAACAACAACAGGATAACCTCCTGATGGAGGAACCACACAACATACATTTGCATGCAACGTGTCTCACCGTTTATGAAAATGATGACATGTATGAAGCACTAATATCACAAGCAGATATAGTGTAAAGCATTAAGTACAATAAGTAAATGCATTCGTATACATCCATTAAATGTAAGTGCAACATCCACACACAAGCATATAACAGTTTTGAAAAGCTTGCAATAGCGGCTTAAGTCCTCTTACTAGAAGTCCCCAACAGAGTTGCCACATGTCGACGTCGGGATTTTTATTTGTCCCTTTTCTGTTCTTGTCTTTTGGTGTTCTCATGTTAGGTGAGATTTGTTTGAAAAAAAAAATTGTGAAAAGGTTCGACATGTATATGTCAATGATTTGGACTGTGAGAGTCGCCAGTTGGTTTTTTAAATGGTTGTACCAACACAACCGAGAAAAGATTTGCACATTGACCCAGTGATGTGACACTATTTAACGGGTCTGTGAAACCGAGATTCGTTAGGGTCCGGGGACTTGGTTATGTGGAGGGAAGGTGTTAGGCACCGTCCGACATCCGTGTTTCCATTGTGTCCGCCACTTTTCATTTAAAATGTTATATGAATGTGTGTGTATGTGTGTGTGTGTGTGGATCAATGTGCAATTATCTGGAAGTAGTGTTATGTCTCGTTCGCACCTCTATACAAAAGGGTTTGAATTTTTGTATAAAAATTCAGTTTTAACAAGATATAACAGTGATGTTTTTGTAAAAATAGGTTTTTCAAACCCTTGTGCTCAATAGTAATTGAGCCCTTTGATACTTCTATTTTATTATGTGTTCGGCTTGATTGCTTTTATTTTCGAGATCTGAAGCATCGTCGAGAAAATAAAATAAAAAGCAGTTGCGAACTTCTTGTGGGCATGAGTGCCGTCTAAGGAAATTCAAACACCGTGAATAATTTACAAGACGTGTACAGCTAAAAATGTCCATCATAGGAACCGAATCTAGATTCAGTAGACTGAATCTACGATCACATGATTCCTAGGCTCACATGATGTAGCAATTTGTATGAAAGTTGTACACAGTTATATATATATATATATATATATATATATATATATACAGATAATTAACCACCACGAAGCACCTCTATGGGGGATTGAGAAAATATAAATAAAGCAATAAAACGATCAACAGCCTCGAAGTAACCTCCAGGCGGGACAAAATGTAAATAAAGCTGTAAAAAGCCACGAAGTAAACTCCAGGCCTGACAAAAATGTAAATAAAAGCAAAGAAAAGGCCACGTAAGTAAACTCCAAAGCGATTGAAATGTAAAATATATATATATATATATATATTTATATATATGTTTATAAAATGCAATGGATATATATAGATCAAGGCTCGTTTCATTAATTCACTATTGAGAGGATATATATATATATATATATATATATATATATATATATATATAAAGCAGAACGCATAGGATGTGAAATCGAGCTCAATCAAGCGAGTTTGATAGTAACAATATATATATATATATAAGTATTTATATATATATATATATATATATATATATATATATATATATATATATACAAAAGTAGTAAACGCTCCGGATGTAAATCCAGACTCATCGAACAGAGTTTGACCACAGTTTATATATAAGTATATATATAAAAGGAATAAACGCTCCGGATGTAAATCCAGGCTCAATCGAGGCATAACTCGATAATGTTAGTGTATATATATATAAAGAAATAAAAGCCACGGACCGAAGTTCGGGCATACACACGCAACATGACCCTCAACGTGAAGATCTGTGTGTGCACAGTAGTGGAGAAAGGCTTTAGAAAGTGTAAGAAGGCTTACAGTGGACTGCCAAAGAAGACTTCAATAGCTTTAAATGGATGAACACTTGGCTCCCGCCGTTAAAAATATAGCAATATAGAAGCTCACAAGTGTTTAAAATGAGAAAGCACTCAGTTTATATTGTGTACAGAACAAATTGGACAGGGCTTCTTTGCCTATTCTCTATGCAAAATGGCTGCTCGGGGTGCTACGGGCTCCGCGGGTCCCACTATCTCAAAGTACGTGCACGCGTGCAACGTGTTGTCCGCTCGAACTTTCAGAACTTTAATTTGGGCATCCGATCGAGGTGTATAAAACCTTTTTCGACATGATGTTGTCGAAAGCTACACAATGACATGGGATTAGAGCTTGTACGAAGACAGGAAGATGGGACCATGCCCTTAGTCTTCAGGCTTCAATTTCTATCCGGTGTGATGTCTTGTGTAGTAGTCACTCGGGATTAGAGCTATTTGGTTCTTGTAGAACATTTCTGTGTAGAATGTATGTTTGAATGTTGTGGAGATGGCATAATGTGGGATTGAGATAGCAAAATGATGATTCTGCCCCTCACTAGAGTTTTCTCCGATTTGAGCTAATTTAGCAGCCATTGCTTAAGGTTATCTCTGAGATTGGACTACTGAAAGTGTTGACCATCCTCAGGGTTGTCTCTGAGGTGTGCATGACCTCCAGGGGTTATCTCCGGGCTTGGGGAATGAGTGCCTCGAGGCTATCACCGAGTGTTGAAGATGATTGCTGGGAGTGGAAAAGATCATTTCTGGGGTTATCTCCAGAACTGCAACTGCATCCCTCGGGGTTATCTCCAAGGTTGGATTGAAGATCCTGGGGTTGTCTCCGGGATTGGGACTTAACATCTCGGGGTTGTCTCTGAGATGGCACTGAGGATTCCGGGGTTGTCTCCGGAACTGGAACTGCGTTCCTCAGGGTTATCTCTGAGATTGAAACTGAATCTCCTGGGGTTGTCTCCGGGACTATACTGAATATCTCGGGGTTATCTCCGAGATGGAAAATTGAGTATCCCAGGGTTGTCTCCCGCACAGAGTTGAGTTGTCTTCTAGGGTTATCTCTAAAAGAAGATTCTGTCGTCCTGCAAGGTTAGTAGCATGAATGCAAAATTTTGAGTGTCTATAGAATTTTATGAGTATTTTGTCAGAATAGAGGTGTTGAAAATCATCTGTATATGGATTTCGGTCATTTTTCCTTTAGAATTTAGAAAAACTTTCTTTTACTAAGTTGTAGAGAATTAACTTTCCTGTGGAATAGACATAAAATTAGTATTTTTATGATAAAAGGACTATTTATTATGAACTATTGAAGTTTAGGAATATTGGGTCTGAATTGGTTTTTGGGGTTATAAATATTTTTTTATAAAAAACGTTTTTTGTGAGGTGGGCCCCACTTGTGTGGGCTGATGAATTGGTCAAGGAGATGTGCTAAATTTTTTTATAAATATAATATTTTATGAAATTTTATACTTTGGCATTTCTAAGCATTTTCCTATAAATAGGGTGCTTAGGTTAGAATTGAAAATCACACTAGAATCAGAAATTTTCTCTCTATAATATCGAGCGTATTTTTGTGAGTATTTAGATACTTTGAGAGTTGATAAGCAGTGCAAGTTTCCTTCAGCATTACATCTGATATTTTAGTCAGAAATACTTGTCTTTTGAGGTAAGAGATGTTATTTTTTTCATAAATGATATTATTTCTTTAATATCATTATACCGAAATATTGATATGAATTTATTGTGAAATTTTTTTACCTTTTCGTGTCGGGGTTACTATTCACGTATACGACACTATTCACATATCCACTATTCACGAATACAACACTATTTATAGAAAAATTAAATTTTCTTTTCTTTGTCCAAGTTGTCTATTATGGTTACTGTCTTTAATTGTATCCATGTTTTCATCTTCATTCTTGAATTTTGCTCCACAATTGATTATTATGGAGTATTTTTTAACTTGGATAAACTAAAGTACGAATCCCTAATCTTTGTCCTTTTATCTCTCTGGATTCGTTTTCTTGAAAATATTTTTAGCATCCTCAGTCCTAGATGGTGATATAAATGAATATCTTTGGCCTGTAGTGCAAAGATGAATGATTACCAGATGAATATCTTTGGCCCGTAGTGCAAAGATGGACAGGTGTTGAGATGAACATGACCAACTGGTTATACGAATGAATATCTTTGGCCCGTAGTGTAAAGATGAATATTTGATTCAAGATGTATGTTGATTGATTTTGCAAGGATAAAATATTGATGATGGACTTTTAAATCGTAGAAGATAGTAGACTTCATTCTCTACTTAACTCTTCTAATGAATTGTTATTTCCGTTGCGAATATTGATCTAAAACTTGTTGTCCATTATATTTTATCTGATTTATTGAAGGCTAACGATAATTTTTTTTTTATTATCTTAGTCATAATATTCTTTACTGGGCTAGTTGAGCTCATTCTTTTCCTTTTTGTTCCATTTTTCTTCTCAGGAAGCGAGAATATAGCGGGAACTAGTCGGGGTGTGGAGTGATGGTCCAAGACAGTTGTTTTAGCAGTCTTCACTATTTTGTAAAATAGTGTATCAATAATTGTAATGAGGACTTATTTGAGTTTGGATATTGTCTAGAAGATAATATTTGTATTTAAACTCACAGCATATGTGTTATCGTATTTTGCACGACAATTGTAATAATGAAGTTTTAGTTATTTTCTGTACCATGTATTTGGCAACTCAAAATGGGTTGTGTGGACCTATTTTGGGGGCTTCACATCTGAAATCCTACTCATTTGATGCAGATTGACATCTTAACCCGGCAGTTGGACCAGACACATTTTTTCATCCGGCATTTGGGCAGAGATCCTTCAGAGGCGGAAAATTTTGAACTTTTCAGCTTAGAGGATGGCCCTTCAGGTGACCCATATGGTTTTACTGGTGCAGATCCTCCATTGTATAGGCTTGACATCCCTCTTGGCGGAGATCCAGTGACTCAGGAGGAGTTACATCAGATGGATAGGATAGATGATGTAGACATCAACACCATTGACTTCTTCTGATGTATTTTCTCGCTATATCTTTTGATATGCCTCTATTAGATACTGGGTGGCTGTGCCTCATTCTCATTATATCTTTTGATATGCCTTTGTTAGTTGTTGGGCGGTTGTGCCCTATTTCCCTGTATTTTCCAGTTGTACGCATAGATGATGTATTAGATGATGATGTACTTAGGAATGTATATACTTATTTCCATTCCCTACATCATATTGTCATCTATTATTTATCATGCATGTATTATGTTATACATATGTATGTCCAGAGATGTTCAGCATTGAATCCTAGATGGTCTTATGATACAGCCCACACAGATGTCTTCCTCGACAGTTAGCCGCATTGATCACACCCCACATGTATTGGTAGCCTCCCGTCTAAGGTCCTGTATGATAGTTTGTCACCTCTAGATCGGGTGACTGTAGATCAACTATGGCAGCATTCCATGACCATCTTGATGTTCAAGGTTCCCTTGGGTTTTGTAAAGGGCATGCTAGAGCATTGGGTACCAGAGAGGCAGGTTTTCTGGTTTGAGACTCAGGAGTTGACTCCCACCTTAGAGGAGTATGAGCGGTTGATGGCTTTGCTATTGGATAGACCTTGCGCTTGGATGGCTGCGGGGGATATGAGCCGACAGTTCATGACCCTCACCGGGTTGAGGCGTAGAGTAGAACAAGATGAGATTACATCCGGGCATGTAGTGTCCCAGCATTTTTTGATAGATAGATTTGGCTCATTGGACATTTATGCACAACACTCTGGGGATTTCACCACGTCGGATGATCAGTGGCGCGTGGCCAGAGTAGATGTATTATTGATGTGTGTAGTGGCCTATCTGTATAGGGCACTGTACATGGATCATTTGGACATCGGTGTTGTTATAGCTGTGAGGGCTCTCAGGGAGGGACATATCATTGTACCAATGATTGTGGCAGAGACATTGAGATCGGCCACATATTGCCACACCCATCCTATAAGAGTATTTACAGGCAGCTCGATCTTATTATATGTGTGATTCATGTCACACCTGAGACCAATTTTCACCTTCCGATGGCATGGGTACTGCTTTTCCCACGAGATAGGCATGTCTTACTCCTTTCAGTCAGTGGAGTGTACAGACGCTGCATCTTGGTCGATGTTATTGGCAGTGATCGGGGATCCATTTGAGATTTTGTTGTGTTCAGGGCTCAATTCTCCCTACAGCTTCCTTACTCATGCACCTGGTATGGATTATCTTCCTTTGGATGGTTTGAGGGGCATGACCACGTATCACCCACTGGCTGTAATGGCACAATTCGACCAGTTTCAAGATGTTCATCCTTTTGAGGGGGCAATAAGTTAGCGTTTGTCTTCTCGGCATTTGTCAGCAGAGGATAGATCCAGGGTGTATGCATGTTGGGCTCAGCGTGAGAGGGCTGAGTTTTCTGTTAGCCATTCGGGCCATTCTACAGAGTATTCTACATGGATGGAGGCAGATATTACATTGGCTGTGGTTGTATCCACATATCCGGGGATTGATTCAGATGGTGGAGAGCCCATGAAGGTTATTGATTCTTACACTGAGGAGGAGTTGTTTGCTGGTATGACAACAACTCTAGTTGATTCTCCCAGTATGACTGCTACTGTGACCCCGCATTCGGCAGAGTATTT
The DNA here is from genome assembly GCA_020205615.1 of Panax quinquefolius. NCBI lineage: Eukaryota > Viridiplantae > Streptophyta > Magnoliopsida > Apiales > Araliaceae > Panax > Panax quinquefolius. The sequence goes on along the minus strand of CM035174.1, from coordinate 19,246,126 downwards.
AGAGTAGAGTCTTCATCTGATGACATTTAAGAGAGATCAGGCTAGGGCTTTGATGTTGATAGCTCTTGCTGGGAGAGATGTCGCTATATTGGAGAGAGATGATGCTTTAGCTCATTGAGACACCGTTGTTGCTGATCTAGATGAGGCTAGATCATCCAGAGATGTAGTGATTACTGAGCGGGATGGCGCTGTATCTGCCCGAGATGATGCTATTATAGACCGTACTGCAGTGAGGTCTCATACTACTGATATCATTGTAGAGATGAACACATATATTGATGAGCATAGCGTCACCATGCAGTTGACTGTGGATCTGTTGGCTCGTATAGATACCCTTGGGCAGGAGCTCACAGCGTTACCTCCTTCTTCTGAGAGGGATGCGATGTTGGATTTGATAGTGCGCATATACACTGATTTATAGATGGGCTTGGATTTTCTTGCACGGACTAGCTTAGCCATTTTTGTCATGTACAGTACATATTATATATATCAAACAGTATTATATATGGCATGGAAATATATTTTGATTCACTTCCCTTTTAGTTATGCCTTATTACTTGCTTGATATTTGCCTGTTTCTCCAGGGCTTGTTATCTGGATGTATTCTGAACTCCCCCTTGATGGATGGACATTAAGATGTCTCAGGATCTTTCAGAATGAATCATTGATCTGTGTGTATTCCCTACCCTTTTTGGTGTCTTGGGACTGGTTTCTGCATGTGGTTATGGAGAGGAGTGTGGCTTTCCTCTCTGAGGTTGATCACTCCACAGATGGTCGCCAGTACTCCTTTGTTTGGGGGAGCCTAGGCAATTTCATCTCTTATGGATTGGTGTTTCTCTTTGAGGACTCAACCACAGCTTAGATGGTCACCGATTCTCCCATTTGTGTGGGAAGGTCAGGTAGTTCCATCTTTTTGGTCTAAAGCCGATGACGTGTGGTGGTTTAAAAAATGATCTCAGTACTCCCATTGAGAAGGGGAGATCAGGTCTACGTAGTTCAAACCTGGTGTGAAAGGTTCAAAGTTGTATGTGGTAAAAGGGTGTAGAGATGTGTTTGTTTTTTTTTTGTTTTGTGGTGAGAACGGACCATAAAAATGGCTGCCTACGTACTCTTGGGTATTGGGGAGATCAGGTCTGCGTAGTTCGCCCCGTGTATAGGACAGACTGCAGATGAAAAGTTTGACCCCTGGTGGGACAAACTGAAGATGTGGAAAGTTTTATCCCTGGTGGGACAAAACTGAAGATGTGAAATGTTTAATCCCTGGCGGGACAAACTGAAGGTGTGAAAGGTTTTGAAAACTTGAGTTGAGTAAGGATCTAATGATCCGAAACCAGGCTACTGGTTGGAAAGTGTGTTTGTCTCTGATGGGGCAAACTGATGTGAAGAAAGGTTATATATAGTGAGAGGTTTAGAAAACCTGAATTGACTGGGGATCTGGTGATCCAAAACCAAGATGTTTTCTTGATGGTAACTTCAGATATAGTAACATTTCACGGTGTCTGAGTTAATGAGTTGCGGAAATTCATCGCCATCCATTTCTTGTAACCTGAGAGCTCTTCATGTCAATACCTCCTTGACAACAAACGAGCCTTCCCAGTTTGGGGAGAATTTTCCTTTGGATTGATCTTGGTTGTCAAGAACCTTCTTTAAGACCAAATCATGCTCCTTGAATTACCGTAGCCGGACTTTCTTATTGTAGGGTCTAACAACCCTTTGTTGATATAACTGACCATGAAAGATAGCTGCGGCCCGCCTTTTATCTATCAGAGACAATTGGTGGTACCTATCTTGTAACCATTGGTCTTCATCCAGCTAAGCGTCTATCAACACTCTGAGGGATTCCATTTTCACTTCTATGGGGAGCACTGCTTCCATTCCATAGGTTAATGAATAGGGGGTTGCCCCAGTGGAAGTGTGCATTGACGTTCTGTAGGCTAATAGAGTCAGAGGCAACAGGTCAAGCCATCCTTTGTGATTGGCGGACATCTTTTGCATGATCTTTTTGAGATTCTTATTAGCCGCTTCAACAGCACCATTCATCTTTGGATGGTAGATGACAGAGTTGAGGTGTTTGATGTGGAATTTACTGCATAACTCCTCAATCATTTTATTGTTGAGGTTCTTGGCATTATCTGACACAATCACCTTTGGTTTTTCATATCGACAAATGATATTGTTTCTGATGAAACCAATGATAACTTCTTTGGTAACCCAGAGGGAAGAGGCTGTTTCTACCCACTTGGTGAAGTACTCGATTATGGTGAAGATAAATTGATGCCCATTATATGCTTTGGGCTCGATGGGCCCAATCACGTCCATTCCCCACATTGATAAGGGTCAAGGTGAATTCATACTGTGGAGCTCCCTTGGAGGGGCGTGGATAGCATTCCCATGAATTTGGCGTTGGTAACATCTCTTGACGTGATCATCATAGTCAGCCTTGAGAGAGAGCCAGTAATGCCCTATTTTTAAGATTTTCTTAACAAGTAGAGGGTCGCTCATGTATGGGCCACATACTCCACCATGGATTTCATCTATGAGCCTCTGAGCTTTGTCTTTGTTCAAACATCTGAGGAGACGTAATCCAACATCTCTTTTGTAGAGTGCGTCTCCGCTCAAGAAAAATTTTATAGCCATCCGATGGACCCACCTTCTCTCAGCCGGACTCGCCTCAGTTGGTGTAGATCCATCTCGCAGGTACTCCTTGATATGTTGATACCAAACGTGTTGGATGGGAGGTAGCTCGTCCGATACTTCTCCAATGTAGTTCCCATAGGCTGGAGCCTTTTGCAGGGAAAATGTGATGTTTGGCATGTCTTCCTTGTCAAATATGTTGATTAAGGAGGCTAAAGTTGATAGCGCATCCACAAAGTCATTTCTATTCTGAGGAATATGGAGGAAGGATATTTCTTCAGACTCTGAAGCCATCTGTAGAACATGTCGATGGTAAGGCAGCAAATGTAGCTCGTTGGTGTGATAGACTACAATGGTTTGTTTGATTACCAATTCAGAATCTCTAAAGATAGTTAACCGTTTGATGCCCATTGATTGGGCAAGTTTCAACCCCATGATACAGCCTTCATACTAAGTTGTGTTGTCGGTCAGCGATAAAGCGCAATTTTTGGCTGACGGAGATCTTGCTCCCGCCTTGAGGATACTAGAACTGCTCCGGCTCCAGAACATTCCCTGTTTATAGCTCCATCAAAATACATCTTCCATGGTGGGTGTGTATCGTCCTGATGGTGTTGCTGAACTGTCATTACTCCTTCATTGGGGAAGTATGTTTCCAAAGGTTTAAAATCCCCTAAATGTGCAGCGGCCAGTTGATCCGTAATTCCTTGACCTTTGATGGAATTTTGCGTCACGTAGACGATGTCAAATTGTTGTACGATCAACTACCATTTGGATAGTCAATAGTTCAACATGTGTTTGCTGAACATGTATTTGAGAGGATCTACGCGGGATATGAGATGGGTTGTGTGACCATGGAGGTAATGTTGTAACCTCATGGAAGCCCACGCTAAAGCACAACAAGTTTTATCAATCAGAGTATACTTTTGTTCACTGCTGTTGAATCTTTTAATGAGGAAATAGATAGCTCGCTCTTAGCCTTTATCATCTTTGTGTCCCAGCATGCAGCCCATGGCATTGTCATATATGGACAAGTATATAAATAGGGGGACACCATCCCTGGTGTAAGACCCCAAATTATTAATAAATGAAATTTAATTTCCTCTATTTATTATTTTGAAATAGTAAGGGTTGATGTGATTAATGTGGTTAGTTATGGGTAAAATGCGCAAATATTTCAAATAAGCAAGTGGTTATAAAATATTCATTGTTGTCGGGGAATATTCGATTGGTCGTGGAATATTCTTCTTGTCGGGGAATATTCGTACGACGGTGTAGTCTTTTGTGGGCCCCATAACGGAAAGTGATTGGATGAAGAAAACGACAAGTATAAGTTGTTTATAAATAACGGCGTAGTTGTTACCGTTAATACTATTAGAATACCGGTGGTTAAAAAACGATGTCTGGCGTTCTTTGACAAGAGATTACGGTATTGCACCAATTATTGATTCTTACGTAAGAAGGCACTACTCAATAATTGTTACTGATAATTCTTATTCAATATTTTATTTTATTGATTCAATAATTGCTACGTTGATATTTTATATTCTTTGTTGTTTTAATAATTGTCACTACGAAGATTTTCTATTATCTGAGACAATAATTCATATTATCCTGAATAATATTATTAGATAATATTATTGGCAATGTCTAGAAATTTACATCTCAAGGAGAGGTTTGGTCACCTAATTGCGCGCCAAGATGAGGAGAAATCCTTATTGGAAGCCCCTCTTTTCGAGGAACCACTGGTTGTCGATATTGTGATTCTCGTAATATTATTTGTGAATAATTAATTATTGATTTATATGATGAGGAAAATATTCATTTTATGTGGATATAAATGGAGAAAATTTTTAAAGTGACAATTGTTGAAAATCGATATTTTATCTTTTCTGATAAAATAATATTTTATTATATTATTATAATATAATAATGATGATATTTTTACAATGAATGTGGGATATATGAGTATATGATGAGGAAGAGTATTTTTGTTGCATTAAAAGATTAAAACATGTTTTTCATATTTGTGGACCCCATTTCTTGACTGAAATTTGATTATAGCCTGTAAAATCGCCCGTTTGTGGATTTCGGTCAATTTCTATTTGGAATTTGGAAAACTTTTCTTCTGCAAAGTTGTAGAGAATGGAATTTCCTATGGGAAAGACATGACGTTCAAATTTTTCTGATAAAAGGGCTATTTATTATGAATTATTGAAGTTTTGAAGTTCTAGAATAATTGATTTTTGGAAGTTTTAAATAATTATATTAACAAAAACGTTTTTTACATTTTGTGGGCACCATTTGCACATGTTAATGGCTGAAATCAGATGACTTAGGTGTGCGAAGGAATTTATAAAATATATATTAATATTTTATTAAATTTTCTGCTTTGGTGTTCAAAGTATTTTCTTATAAATAGGGTGCTTAGGTTAGAATTGAAAATCATACCAGAAACTTAAGTTTTCTCTCTCTTTCTCTCTCGATATATTGAGTGTATTCTTGTGAGTATTTTGATACTTTGAGTGTTGTTATACGGTGTAAGTTTCCTTCAGCACTATATTCAGTATTCCAGCTAGAAGTACTATTCTTTTGAGGTAAGGGATGTTATTTTCTTCGTAAATGATATTATTTCTTTCAATATCATTATGCCGAAATATTGGTCTGAACTTTTTATCAAATTTGGAACTTTTTGTGTCGGGGTTACTATTCACGTATATGGCACTATTCACGTATACGACACTATTCACCGAAAAATAAAATTTTCTTCTTTTTGTCCAAGATATCTATTTTGGTTATTATCTTTGATTGTATCCATGTTTTGATCTTTATTTTTGAATTCTGCTTCAAAATTTGTTATTATGGAGTATTATTGAACTTGGATAAAACTGTAATACGAATCCCTAATATTTGTTCTTTTGCTTCACTGGATTCGTTTTCTTTAAAATATTTTTCATCATCCTCAGTCCTAAATGATGATATTACTGAATATCTTTGGCCTGTAGTGCAAAGATAAATGATTTCTGATGAATATCTTTGGCCCGTAGTGCAAAGATGAACAGGTGTTTAGATGAACATGACCAACTGATGAATATCTTTGGCTTGTAGTGCAAAGATGAATATTTGATTCCAGATATATGTTAATTGATGTTACAGGGAAAAAATATTAACGATGGACTTTTAAATTCATATATATAGAAGATAGTAGATTTTATTCTCTATTTAACTCTTCTAATGAATTATTATTTCCGCTGCGAATATTGATTTAAAACTGGTTGTCAATTGTATTCTATTAGATTTTTCCCTATTAAGGACTAACGATAAGTTGTTCTATGTTATCTTAGTCATAATGTTCTTTACTGGGCTAGTTGAGCTCACCCTTTTCCTTTTTGTTCCATTTTTCTTCTCAGGAGGCGAGAATGTAGCGAGTACTAGTCGGGGTATGGAATGAAGGTTCTAGAAAGTTGTTTTAGTAGTCCTCACCATTTTTTGTAAAATAATGTATCAATAATTGTAATGAGGACTTATTTGGGTATGAATATTGTCTAGATGACAATATTTGTATTTAAACTCACTGTTTTTATGTTGTATTAATAAAGTTGTAGTTATTTCTGTGCCATGTATTTTGACGACTCAGAATGGGTGTTGTATACCTATTTTGGGGGCGTCACAGTTGGTATCAGAGCTTAGGGATATGATCTCTGGCGGAGATCGGGGAATAGAACTAGGAGGGGAGAGACGAGTAAATCCTTCACTAGTGTGTCCTACCTAAGCTTATTTGTTGGTCAGTCATAATATAGGGGTATTATATGATTTGTTAATTTGTTTACTTAACCCTTGTTTTATGGCAGTATTTAAGAATGACAACTGAGAATGTTAACAGTGGAGTAAATGAGAGCGTGGAGACGCCTGTACTCACCAACGAGGAGAGCGTGCAACAAGTCGGCAATGTTCCTCCGTGAACAACACCAATTGAAAGCGAGATGATGAGCGATGGGATGTTTAGAAGCTTTTTGCAGTTCATGCAAAATCGAGACGAGGGAGTCTCGTGTTCAAAATCTGAGGAGGAAATGATATAATTCACGGTTTGTCACAGCCAAGCAGTTCAAGGAGTTGGGACCACCAGAATTCTGGGGAAAGCCGGATCCGATTAAGGCGGAGACGTGGGTCAAATAAATTACCAAGATATTCGATGTCTTGGGATGCATAGAGGAACAGAAGGTTCCATTCGCCGCCTTTATGTTCCGTAATGAGGCAGATTACTGGTGCGAATCTGTGAAGCGTAGCCATCTAGCCGCACTTAGCATGTCTTGGGAAACATTTCAGAAACTGTTCAATGACAAGTACTTTCGTGAAAGTATTCGTCATATGAAGGAGGTAGAGTTTATTAGACTGGAGCAGAATAACATGACGGTGTCCCAGTACGAGGCGAAGTTTGCAGAGTTGTCCAAGTTTGCACCTCATTTGGTGGAGAATGAGGAACGTATGAAGCGGATGTTTCTGAGAGGTTTGAAACCCGACATACGTTAATATCTAACTTCACATAAATTTTCTCTCTATTCAGATGTTGTCAACAGGGCTCAATTATTAGAGCGAGATAACGAGTACGTTCAACTGAGGGACCACAACCAGGATCATACCGGTGACAGCAGTCATTAGAACAACGATAACCAGCGGAGAAAGAAAAATACGAACAAGAGCGGCAACCACTCTGGTGGTAATCATGGCCATGAGAATAGAAGAAGTGAGTCGGGAGGAGATTTTAAAAAGAGGAGATTCAACAATGACAATACGAAGACATCAGCACCAGCAGCAACTGGTTCCAAGGGAGGAGAACGACCACCGGTCATATGCTATAAGTGCAAAAAAGAAGGACATATCAGCCCAAACTGCCCACAACAGTTTAAGGTATGTTATAATTGTGGAAAGGAAGGATATATCGCTTGAGATTGCACTATAGCAAAACCAAGTCCAGCGGGGATGGTGACTCAAAAGGCTGTCCCACAAAAGTCAAAGTCAACGGTTCCTGGAAGAGCGTTTATCGTGATTGGTCAACATGCGAGGAACCCAAACGAGGTGATCACGGGTAAGCTAATCATAAATTCATGCGAAATTTATACCTTACTAGATACCGATGCTACCCATTCATTTATTTCTCCTGCTTGTGCTCAACGTTTAAACTTGACTCCGGAGAAATTAGACTTTGATTTATCTGTGGAGACTTCGTTAGGAGAAACTTTCATCACATCCACTGTTTATAAACCTTGTTTGATCCAAGTTGGCACCATCACCTTACCTGTTGACCTTATCTCTTTAAAGATACTTGCATTTGACGTGATTTTAGGGATTGATTGGTTAACTACTCATTATGCCAAAATTGATTGTTTTCGTAAGGTTGTTAGTTTTCATATTCCTAACCAACCTGTTGTGCGAATTCAAGCAACTAAGCCATTAAAATTAATCACTGTTATATCAAGTCATAAAGCTATTCATTTATTAAAAAAAAGGATGTCAAGATTTCTTAGCCCATGTTATGGATTGGAATAAAGACACATCATAGTTGAATAATATTCCTGTTGTTATTGACTTTCCTGACGTATTTCCTGAAGAACTTCCCAATCTACCCCCAGAACGTGAAGTTGAATTCTTTATTGATCTTGAACCTAGTACAAAGCCTATTTCTAAAACCCCATATCGAATGGCTCCTATTGAACTTCAGGAGTTAAAGGTCCAACTACAGGAGTTGTTGCACATCGGTTTCATTCGTTCTAGTACATCTCCTTGGGGTGCTCCTGTTTTATTCGTAAAGAAGAAAGACGAGAGTATGCGACTTTGTATCGACTACCGAGAATTAAACCATGTCACTATCAAGAATAGGTATCTGTTACCTCGTATTGATGACCTGTTTGACCAGTTACAAGGAGCACAATTCTTTTCAAAAATTGATCTTCATTCTGGATATCATCAGCTAAAGATTAGAACTAAGGATATTCCAAAGACTGCCTTTAGAACTCGGTACGGGCATTATGAATTCTTAGTCATGTCTTTTGGATTGACTAATGCTTATGGGACTTTCATGGTTATGATGAACTGAGTATTCAAAGAATATTTGGATCAGTTCATTGTTATCTTTATTGATGACATCCTCATATATTCCAAAAGTCGTGAAGATCATAAGCACCATTTGAAGATGGTACTCCAAAGGCTTCGTGAAAACAAGTTATATGCCAAGTTAAAGAAATGCGAGTTCTGGCTTGAGTAAGTAGCATTCCTTGGGCACGTAGTGTCAAAACATGGAGTATGTGTTGACCCGGCGAAGATTAAAGCAATACAAAGTTGGGAGCAACCGAAGTCGGTGACTAAAGTACGTAGCTTTCTGGGCTTAGCTGGTTATTATCGAAGATTCATGGAAGGATTTTCTCGAATTGCTACTCTATTAACTCAGCTGACTCGAAAAGATATAAAATTCGTATGGAGCGAGGAATACGAGAAGAGTTTCGAAGAGCTTAAGAGGAGACTCATTTCGGCACCTGTTTTGACAATACCATCTGGTTCGGATGGATTTGTTATCTGCAGCGATGCTTCAGGAAAAGGGTTAGGATGTGTTCTCATGCAACGTGGAAAAGTTATAGCCTATGCCTCACGACAACTTAAAGAATATGAGAGGAATTATCCTATTCATGGTCTAGAGTTGGCAGCAGTCATTTTCGCGCTAAAGATCTGGAGGCACTATCTATATGGGGAGAAAGTGGAGATATATTTAGACCATAAAAGCCTCAAATATTTCTTCACCCAAAAAGAACTTAACATGCGGCAACAACGTTGGCTCTAGCTGTTGAAAGACTACGACCATACCATTCAATACCATCCTGGAAAAGCGAACTTGGTAGCCGACGCATTTAGTAGAAGTTCATACGCGGGAACGAGTGCGATGTTGTCAACACAAAGGCGCATTTGGTATGATTTACAAAAGATGAAGATAGAATTCAAGACTTCGGGGACCTATGCAATGATGTCAAGTATACGTATAGAACAAACTTTAATCGAAAAAGTTAAAGTTACTCAAGCCACAGACCCGGAGCTGATGCGTATGAAGAAGAAAGTGCAAGAAGGTGTTATTCCAGAAGCAAGAATCGATGAAGAAGTAATACTTCGAGTCCACTCCAGACTTTGTGTTCCTAACGATTCTGATTTGAAGTATAAGATCATGACGGAGGCACATAATACACCGTTTACAATCCATCCTGGAAGTACCAAAATGTATTGTGATCTTCGACATACATTTTGGCGAAATAATATGAAGAGAGAAATTGCAAAGTTTATCTCGAGGTGTTTAACTTGTCAACGTGTAAAGGCGGAGCATCAAGTGCCTAAGGGTCCATTGCAACCACTTGAGATCCCTAAATGGAAGTGGGAACACATTACCATGGATTTCGTTACGGGTCTTCCCACGGTTTCTCAAGGCATAAATACTATTTGGGTTATTGTTGATAGATTAACCAAGTCTGAACATTTCTTGCCGATACGGGAGACTTATTCCCTGAACGTCTTGCTAGTATGTACGTAAATGAGATTGTGAAGTTGCATGGCATGCCAATATCCATAGTTTCGGATCGTGACCCAAGATTAACTTTAAGATTTTGGGTTAGCTTGCAAAAAGCTATGGGCACAGATTTACGATTCAGTTTAGAATACCATCCTCAAACGGACGGACAATCAGAGAGGACTATTCAAACTCTTGAAGATCTATTAAGACTCTGTGTCCTAGACTTCAAAGGGAGTTGGGATAAGTATTTATCGTTGCTGGAATTCTCTTACAACAACAGTTATCAGACAAGTATAGGTGTGGCTCCATTCGAAGCATTGTATGGACGAAAGTGTCGCTCTCCAATATGTTGGGATGAGGTGGGTGAAGCAACATTGTTGGGACCCGAGTTGGTACGTATGACTATAGAAAAGATCCAAATGATTCGACAACGTATACAAACGACGCAGGATCGACAAAAGAGTTATGCGGATCTTCATCGAAAGGACGTGGAATTTAGTATTGGGTATCATGTATTGTTGTATGTTGCTCCATGGAAGGGAGTTACAAGATTTGGGAAGAGAGGAAAGCTCAATCCACGATTTATTGGTCCATTTCAGATTCTTGACCGAGTAGGAAATGTGGCCTATAGACTCGCGTTACTTCCAAGTATGTCTCGTGTTCATAATGTTTTTCATATATCTGTGCTTCGTAAATATGTGAAAGACCCGAACCACGTTATTGAGTTAGAACCGGACGAGATAGCCGAAGACTTAACGTATGAGGAGGTACCTGTTAAGATCTTGGATAAAAAGGAGCATGTCCTACGCACAAAGGTCATACCACAAGTTAAAGTTTTGTGGAGGAACCATGCTATTGAGGAAATGACCTGGGAGTTGGAAATAGAAATAAAAGCGAGGTATCCTCATCTTTTCGAAACACCAAGTACGTACGTCAATTTCGAGGACGAAATTTCATAAGGAGGGGAGGTTGTAAGACCCCAAGTTATTAATAAATAAAATTTAATTTCCTCTATTTTTATTTTGAAATAGTAAGGGTTGATGTGATTAATGTGGTTAGTTATGGGTAAAATGCGCAAATATTTCAAATAAGTAAGTGGTTATAAAATATTCATTGTTGTCGGGGAATATTCGTACGACAGCGCAGTCTTTTGTGGGCCCCATAAAGGAAAGCGATTGGATGAAGAAAACGACAAGTATAAGTTGTTTATAAATAACGGTGTAGTTGTTACCGTTAATACTATTGGAATACCCGGTGGTTAAAACACGATGAATGGCGTTGTTGTTGCGAAGAAGACACGCAGTATTGCACCAATTATTGATTCTTACGTAAGAAGGCACTACTCAATAATTGTTACAGTAATTACTGTTCAATATTTTATTTTATTGATTCAATAATCGCTACGTTGATATTTTATATTACTGTTGTTTCAATAATTGTCACTACACAGTATTTTTCATTATCGGAGCAAAAATTCATATTATCTGAATAATATTATTAGATAACATTATTGGCAATGTCTAGAAAGTTCTATCTAAGGAGAGGTTTGGTCACCTAATTGCGCGCCAGTAAGGAGAAATCCTTATTGGAAAGCCCTCTCTTTCCTAGGAACGGCCTGGTTGTCGATATTGTGATTCTATAATATTATTTGTGAATAATTAATTATTGATTTATATGATGAGGAAAATATTCATTTTATGTGGATATAGATGGAGAAAATTTTTAAAGTGACAATTGTTGAAAATCGATAATTTATCTTTTCTGATAAAATAATATTTTATTATATTATTATAATATAATAATGATGATATTTTTACAATGAATGTGAGATATATGAGTATATGAGGAGAAAGAGTATTTTTGTTGCATTAAATGATTAAAACATGTTTTTCATGTTTGTGGACCCCATTTCTTGACTGAAATTTGATTATAGCCTGTAAAATCGCCCGTTTATGGATTTCGATCAATTTCTGTTTGGAATTTGGAAATATTTTCTTCTACAAAGTTGTAGAGAATGGAATTTCCTATGAAAATGGCATGAGGTTCGAATTTTTCTGGTAAAAGGGCTATTTATTCTGAATTATTGAAGTTCTGAAGTTCCAGAATAATTGATTTTTGGATGTTTTAAATAATTATATTAACAAAAATGTTTTTTACATTTTGTGGGCACCATTTGCACATGTTAATGGCTGAAATCTGATGAATTAGGTGTGCGAAGGAATTTATAAAATATATATTAATATTTTATTAAATTTTCTGCTTTGGTGTTTTAAGCATTTTCCTATAAATAGGGTGCTTATGTTAGAATTGAAAATCACACCAGAAACTGAAGTTTTCTCTCTCTTTCTCTCTTGATATATTGAGCGTATTCTTGTGAGTATTTTGATACTTTGAGTATTGTTATACGGTGTAAGTTTCCTTCAGCATTATATTAAGTATTCCAGCTAGAAGTACTATTCTTTCGAGGTAAGTGATGTTATTTTCTTCGTAAATGATATTATTTCTTTCAATATTATTATGCCGAAATATTGGTCTGAACTTTTTATCAAATTTAGAACTTTTTGTGTCGGGGTTACTATTCACGATATCAAGACTATTCACGATATCTGAAACTATTCACACGAATACGATAATTATTCAATTTAAAAATGAAATTTTCTTCTTTTTGTCCAAGATGTCTATTATGGTTACTATCTTTGATTTTATCCATGTTTTGATCTTTATTTTTCAATTCTGCTTCAAAATTTGTTATTATGGAGTATTATTGAACTTGGATAAAACTGTAATACGAATCCCTAATATTTATTCTTTTGCTTCACTGGATTCATTTTTTTAAAAATATTTTTCATCATCCTCAGTCCTAAATGATGATATTACTGAATATCTTTGGCCTGTAGTGCAAAGATGAATGATTTCTGATGAATATCTTTGGCCCGTAGTGCAAAGATGAACAGGTGTTTAGATGAACATGACCAACTGATGAATATCTTTGGCCTGTAGTGCAAAGATGAATATTTGATTCCAGATATATGTTGATTGATGTTACAAGGATAAAATATTGACGATGGACTTTTAAATTCATATATAGAAGATAGTAGATTTTATTCTCTATTTAACTCTTCTAATGAATTATTATTTCTGCTGCGAATATTGATTTAAAACTGGTTGTCTATTGTATTCTATTAGATTTTTCCCTGTTAAGGACTAACGATAATTTGTTCTATGTTATCTTAGTCATAATGTTCTTTATTGGGCTAGTTGAGCTCACCCTTTTCTTTTTTGTTCCATTTTTCTTCTCAGGAGACGAGAATATAGCGAGTACTAGTCGGGGTATGGAATCAAGGTTCTAGAAAGTCGTTTTAGTAGTCCTCACCATTTTTGTAAAATAATGTATCAATAATTGTAATGAGGACTTATTTGGGTATGAATATTGTCTAGATAGCAATATTTGTATTTAAACTCACAGTTTTTATGTTGTATTAATAAAGTTGTAGTTGTTTCTGTACCATGTATTTTGACGACTCAAAATGGGTGTTGTATACCTATTTTGGGGGCGTCACACTTGGGAGGTACCAAAACAGGAGCATTAACCAACTGCTCTTTGATTGTAAGGAAGGCTTTCTGACACTCATCATTCCGTTTTGTGATGCCTCCAAAATAGGTATACATCACTCATCATGGGTCGCCAGATACATGGTACAGAATACAAATACAAACTAAATTATACAACTGTCGTGTAGAATACGACAACACAATAGCTAAGTTTTTACACGAATATTATTTTCTAGACAGTATTCCAACTCAATTGGAGTCCTCATTACAATTATTATCACACTATTTTATAAAAATAGTGAGGTCTACTATAGCCACCATCTCGGACCATCACTCTATTCCCTAACTAGTCCCAACTATATTCTCATTTCCTAAAGAGAACAGTGAAGAAAAGGGTGAGCTGAACTAGCCCAGTAAGAAATATTATGACTAAGATAATGCAGAATAAATTATCGTTAGCCTTCAACAGTATGACAACCGATAGAATACAATAGACAACAAGTTTTAAATCAATAACTGCTGCGAAATAAGCAATCCATTAGAAGAGTCAAGTAAAGCATGATATCTACTATCTTCTATGATCTAAAAGTTTATCATCAATTTTATCGCTAAGACTCAACTTAATAAATAATTCACATCATTGAATTATCCATGCACTACGGGCCAAGGATATTCATTAGTATCACAACCACGAGTTATCCATGCACTACGGGCTAAGGATATTAGTGTTTTCACCAGTGGTCATGAACATGCCAAACAACAATTCATTTTTGCACCTTTGGCCGAAGAGAACGCATGGTCATGATCATACCAACAACTGTCCACCAATGCACTACGAACTAATGAGGACTTTTACCACATCATTTGTAACATTACAAGTCATGATTACACCGAATAATCCATGGTCATAATCATACCAATCAATAGTCCATCTATGCACTACGGGCCAAAGATGACTTTCATCACAATATAAGCATGAGGATGATGACAATGATATAAGAATTCAATTAAATGACAGCAAGGATAAATTTTAAAGATTTATACTTTAATTTATCCAGAATTCAATAATGTCCAAATTGTCAACATGATACTGCTTTGTCATGAAGTAAAATTCAAGAATAATATTGTATCAAAAATGATTTGGACAGAAAAGAATCAATTTTTTTGTCGTGAATAGTACCCCGGGTGAATAGTTCCCGAGTGAATAGTACTTCAGGAATAGTACTATGTGAATAGTACCCCATGAATAGTACTTCGTGAATAGTACCCCGTGAATAGTACTGTGTAAATAGTACCCATAAATAGTACTATGTGAATAGTACCTGTGAATAGTACTCCAGCATGAAAAGCTTAAAATTTAACAAGAATGTTCAGAAAAATATCATTGTCAAACGATACTAGATGAAGTGCAAATTTTAAGGATAGTCTATTAATTTTACGAAGTATAGAAGCAATACTTCAACAAAATGAGTGTAGAATTAGGGATACGAAATGAAATAATATTACTTACATACTACAGAGTATAGAAGAAAATATTATTTCATACGAATATTGAACAAAAATAATATACCTTACGAATAAAAAATAAATAACAGAACTTACCTTATTAGAAGGCTGGATACTACAATAGTGAAGTAGCATAATACTCTTTTTCTTTCTCTCTATAGCTTCTCTCTCTATAATTGCTCTTGTGAGTCTTAGTGAATTGGTGAGAATAAAAGAAGAATGAGCTTCTATTTATTGGAAAATATAGTTTCGATAATTGCACGTTTTGGGGCTCGAATTATTACAGTATAGAACCTTCACCTTTACCTCCATTTTTAATTTAGTCCTACAAGTATTATCAAACTTGCACCACCTCCCCTAATAGTACATGCATGTGAATCAATAGTTCTATACATGTGAATAAATAGTTATATGCATGTGAACTAATAGCAATTAATTGCTCATTTATCCGATTAATTACCCGATTGGTCAATATAACCTAGAGAAATCAATTATTATCGAAAAAATGTCAATTTCCACTAATACTAATAATCCCAACACAATGGAAATATCAATTTCATCTTTAATCAACATGAACTTATTCATCATTACTATTATTGTAAGACCCCAGATTTTATGAAATAAAAGTATTCAATTTTTCTTATAATTATTATTCAGTAAATGGTTAAATTGATAAAAGGTTAAAGTTAAGGGTGATATATGAATTTTTCAAAATACACAAGTGGTTATAAAATATTCATTGTTGTTTGGAATATTCGTTTGGTCGTGGAATATTCTTTTCTGTCGGGGAATATTAAATTTACGGTAGCATGCGACCATTTGTGGGCCCCATAATGAATAAAGCGCCGGATGAAGAAAAGCGACAAAAATTGAGTTTTTATAAATAACGGCGTAGTTGTTATCGTTAACACGCTGAATGTTGGAATACACGAATTGGTTAAAATACGATGTCTGGCGTTATTGAATAAAGAGTAGCACTGCGGTATTGCATGTATTTTTAAATTATTGATTCTTACGTAAGAAGGCACTACTCAATAATTGTTACAAAGAATTATTGTTCAATATTTTATTTTATTGATTCAATAATTTCTTTGCGTTGATATTTTATATTATTGTTGTTTCAATAATTATCATCCGCACGATATTTCCCATTATCGGATCAATAATTCATATTATTTGAATAATATTATTAGATAGCATTATTGGCAATGTCTAGAAAGTTACATCAAGGAGAGGTTTGGTCACCTAATTGTGCGCGAGGAAGGAGAAATTCTTATTGGAAAGCCCCTCTTTCACGAAACCGCACTGGTTTCATTATTATTGTGATTCTGTAATATTATTTGTGAATAATTAATTATTTATTTATATGATAAGGAAATATTTATTTGATATGGATATAAATGATGGATTTATTTATGTGGTTATAAATGAAGGAATTAATGTTGAGGTATTTTATCAGTATTTTGTCGGATTGGAGGTATTAAAAGATCAAATCGGTGTTCTTACAGCTTTATTGTGTGAGTTATAATTTTTAATCTGACCGTTGGATCGTTATGATTTTTGGATATGTTATACATATATAAGTTGAGTATATGTTCACAAATTTTGAACCGTTAAAAATGAAAGAATGATTTGTTATGAATTTTAAGAGGTGACTGATTCGGAAATTAGGTTTATAAATGATTTTGGTAGAAAATTCTAAAACTGGGTGGGCCCCACTTTTGGTTGTTGGGGAAGATGGCTGATTTTTGGTGGGTGGAATAGTAGCAGGTAAAGCCATCAGGTTGCAGGTCAAGTCTGTTTCGGCGTGCTAACATTTTCCTATAAATAGAGGGCTAAGTTAGAATTGAAAATCACACCAGAATTCATAAGTTTTCTCTCTTTTTCTCTCTATATTATCGAGTGTATTTTGTGATTATTTAGATACTTGGTGAGTTTCTATTCATCAGTGCAAGTTTCTTTCAGTGTCATATCCGATATCCAGTCAGAAGTGCTACTCTTTTGAGGTAAGGGATATTAAGGGATGTTATATTCTTCATAATGATGTTATTCTTTCAATATCATTATACTGACATATTGGTATGGATCTTATTGTGGAATTTCTACCTTTTTGAGTTGGGGTTACTATTCACGTATACGGCACTATTCATGTATATGGCACTATTTACGTATATGACTTTATTTACGTATACGGTACTATGTACGAATACGGAGTACTATTCACGAGTTACTATTTGCGAGTTACTATTCATGGGTACTATTCACGACAAAATTGGTTTCTTTTTCTGACCAAATTATCGTTGATTTATGAATCTTACTCTTGAGATTAAATCTATGTGTTGATTATATTATTTTTATTATTATATATAACATTTTTATAACCCTAATGAAGAAATTTCTCTTTGACTTGAGTGTAAAGATGTGTAGATTATTGGTATGATCATGACTATGGGTTCTCTTTGGCCAGTAGTGCAAAGTTGAATCGTTGACTGGTATAATCATGACCATTGAATTTATAATTGAATATTTTTAGCTTAAGTGCAAAGGTGAATTGATCAACATGGTTATAATTATGGTTTATATAATGATTATGTATTTCTTTGAGATATGAATATCTTTGGCCCGTAGTGCAAAGATGACCTGTTATTGAATATCTTTGGCCTGTAGTGCAAGGATGAATTGTTGATGAATATCTTTGGCCCGTAGTGCAAAGATGACCTGTTGTTGAATATCTTTGGCCCGTAGTGCAAAGATGACCTGTTGTTGAATATCTTTGGCCTATAGTGCAAAGATGAACTGTTGATGAATATCTTTGGCCCGTAGTGCAAAGATGAACTTATTAGAATCATAAACAGGAACTGTGATTTGGTATAACCATGATCTTTGATGTTTTAGGTAAAGACATGTGATGAAAATTATCTTCGTCCTGGATGAGAAGAGGAATTTAGAATTACAATTATGATTATGAGTTATTCATATAATTGTGGAAAGGAACTATTGATTAATGTTACAGGGATAAAACATTGTTGGTGGACTTTTAATGTGGAGAAGATAATAGACTTTATGGTCTATTTGACTCTTCTAATGGATTGCTCGTTTCGCTGCAACTATGGTTGAAAATTTTTATCATCTACCATATGTTCTAAATCTCTGATTTATTACTGTTGAAGGCTATCGATAATTTATTTATCTTTAGTCATGATATTCTTTATTGAGCTAGTTGCGATCACCCTTCTCTTTCAAAATTCCTTTCAGGTAATAAGAGTGTAGCTAGGTCGAGCGGGGGTAACAGGGGAATAGAACGGTGGTCATCATTTAGTAGTTATATTTGGTGAATCAACTAGGGTGAGGCGAACCCAACATTGGAAGGGTGTTTTGCCACTATCATACAAGATGTCTAATGACATACAACCTCGTGTCATCATAAGATGTGGTTGTGCTCATCCACTGCGTGAGTATATTTCTGAGCACTACCTATATAATCTTGGTGTTTGTTTGAAGTATAATTCTCATTTAGAGACAGTGGAGATAATGATATGTCAAGAGAAGACTCACCATTGGGAAGAATATGATAGTAATCTTCTCATTTTTCTTTGGGGTCTATTAGGTCAACCAAGGATAATTCTGTGGCCATATGATATCTATCATAACCTAAACACATGGCCTCCCATGTACAAAGGTTTCCTTAAGCACTTCCCAAAGGTTTTAATTTCTAAAATAGTTTTTGACTATACCTTTATGTAAGGTGCCATTGTGACGTGATATCCAAGGTTGGGATGAGAGTCACAGTTGGTATATATTTGTATCCAAACTCACAGCATATGTGTTATTGTATTTTGCACGACAATTGTTGTAATAAAGTTGTAGTTGTTTTCTGTACCATGTATTTGGCGACTCAGAATGGGTTGGATGTAATGGATCTATTTTGGGGTCGTCACAATTATAACTCACCATATTTAACGACCAGATCATTCCCAAGAAAGAGGGGGCTTTCCGATAAGAATTTCTCCCTATTGGTACGCAATTAGGTGACCAAACCCCTTTCCTCGACAAAACTTTCTAGACATCGTTAATATTGCAAATAATAATATGAATAACTTTGTCGTCTCAATTATTGATTTAATAATATAAAATATTATACAGATGATACTGTGATAATAATTGAATCAATAATATGAGATACTATGCAGCAATTACTGTAGCAATAATTGAGTATAACTGAGTGACTTCTCACATAAGCATCAATAATCAAAGATATTGTACAATACCATGTGCTACTATGCAACCACACGTATTACTGTACTTTTACCAACGGGTATTTCAACAGTTTAACGGTAACACTTTTGTCGTTATTTTTATAAAAAGATATTTCTATCATTTTCTAACTACGACAATACTTCCGTTGTGGGGTACACCAATGATTGTATCGTCGTACGGATATTCCTCGACAAAAAGAATATTCCCCGACCAAACGAATTGACAACTTGCTTACTTTGCAAAATTTTCACATATCACCCTTAACTTCAACCCTTTATCAATTTAACCATTTACTAAATAGAATAATAATTATAAGAAAATTGTATACTTTCATTTCATAAAATTCGGGGTCTTACACATTTCATGGAGCAGTTCTTCCTTTACAACTTGAAAATAGGCTCACAGGTTGCTATGAGTTGGGAGATGAATCGGCTGATGAAGTTGATCCTTCCCAAAAATCCCCGTATTTCCTTCTTTGTCTGAGGTATAGGCATTTCCGTGATGGCCTGGATTTTTGTGGGATCCAGCTCAATCCCTTTGTGGCTGACTAGGAATCCTAGCAACTTGTCTGATTTAACATCAAAGGCGCACTTGGTTGGATTCAACTTCAAGTTATACTTACGCAACCTGTTGAAGAGCTTTCTGAGATGATCTAGTTGGTATTCTTCCCTTCGGGACTTGAAAATGATGTCATCCACATAGATCTCTATCTCTTTATGCATTAAATCATGGAAAAGAGCCATCATGGCCCGCTGATAAGTAGCTCCGGCATTGATGAGGACGAATGACAACCGTTTGTAGAAAAAGGTTCCCCAAGGAGTGATGAATGTAGTTTTTTCATGATCCTCTTCAGCAACCATAATTTTATGGTACCCCGTGAAGCAGTCAGCAAAGGAGTATATATCATATTGAGCTGTATTGTCAATGAGTATGTGGATGAATGGCACAAGAAAGCTATCTTTGAGACAAGCTTTATTCAAATCCATGTAATCCACCCAAACTCGCACCTTTCCTCCAGGATTAGGCACGTGGACTATGTTGGATAGCCATTCAGGGTATATTGACCCCATGATGATGCCAGCTTGAAATTGTTTCACAATTTCTTCTTTAACTTTTAAACTCCACTCAAGTTCTAATCGCCTGAGTTTCTGCCTGACTGCTTGAATCCCTCTTTGATGGGGAGGCAATGAATGACAATGTCAGTAGACAAACCGACCGTGTCTTCATGAGACCATGCAAACACATCTTTGAATTGGGTCAATAAAGTAACCATGTCATTCCTTTGGTTTGGAGTGAGGTCTGTACCAATCTTGATTTGTTTGGGGTTTTCTGAGGTTCCAAGGTTAAAAGAGGTTGTTTGATCAAGATTTGGCTTGGGTTTGTCTTCGACCCATTCTTTAATCTCCTGAGGTATCTCATAGTCCTCTTGTATTTCCATCAAGTCTGAGTCCAACTTTACATCAAAGTTACAGTCCTTGTGGAGAATAAGCACCTCATCAACAAGTTTAGGCACATCTAACTTTAGAGTCCTGAAATAAAATACTTTCACTTAATATATTAAACTGTTCAATCATACAAAGTGTTAGCATGTAATAACAAAAATAACTGCTAATATTGCACAGCAAAAGTAAGCAGTTATGGCTATCTACAGGGCAGAGGGAGTTTCTACCCTTTTTACCCTTTTTACCCTTATCGGAAAATGCAAGGAGTGTTGCTCCAATTGTCAAGGGTGAAGTCCTGATGGATAGCTGTGAAGTAATAACTGTGACAACCCCAAAATAGGTCCATTCCATCCAACCCATTCTGAGTCGCCAAATACATGGTACAAAAAACAACTACAACTTTATTACAATAATTATCATGCAAAATACAACAACACATATGTTGTGAGTTTGGATACAAATACATACCAACTGTGACACTCATCCCAACCTTGGATAGCACGTCACAATGACACCTTACATAAAGGTATAGTCAAAAACTGTTTTAGAAATTAGAATCTTTGGGAAGTGCTCAAGGAAACCTTCGTACATGGGAGGCCATGCGTCTAGGTTATGATAGATATCATATGGCCACAGAATTATCCTTGGTTGACCCAATAGACCCCAAAGAAAAATGAGAAGATTACTATCATATTCTTCCCAATGGTGAGTCTTCTCTTGAAATATCATTATCTCCATTGTCTCTAAATGAGAATTATACTTCAAACAAACACCAAGATTATATAGGTAGTGCTCGTAAATATACTCAGAAAGTGGATGAGCACAACCTTGTCTTATGATGACACGAGGTTGTATGTCATTAGACATCTTGTATGATAGTGGCAAAACACCCTTCTAACGTTGGGTTCGCCTCACCCTAGTTGATTCACCAAATATAACTACTAAATGATGACCACCGTTCTATTCCCCTGTTACCCTCGCTCGACCCAGCTACACTCTTATTACCTGAAAGGAATTGTGAAGCAAAAGGGTGAGCAAAACTAGCTCAGTAAAGAATATCATAACTAAAGATAATTAAATTATCAATAGCCTTCATCAATAATAAATCAGAGATTTAGAACATATGGTAGATGATAAAAATTTCAACCATAATTGCAGCGGAACGAGCAATCCATTAGAAGAGTCAAATATACTATAAAGTCTATTATCTTCTCCATGTTAAAAATCCACCAATAATGTTTTATCCCTGTAACATCATTCAACAATTCTGGTCCACAATCATATGAATAACTCATAATCATAATTGTAGTTCTAAATTCCTCTTCTCATCTAGGACGAAGATAATTTTCATCACTTATCTTTACCTGAAACATCAAAGATCATGGTTACACCAAATCATATTTCCTGTTCATAATCATACTAATAACTTCATCTTTGCACTACGGCCAAAGATATTCGTCAACAGTTCATCTTTGCACTAATGGCCAAAGATATTCAACAACATGTCATCTTTGCACTACGGGCTAAAGATATTCATCAACAATTCATCTTTGCACTACAGGCCAAAGATATTGCTCAATAGTTCATATTTTTCACTACAGGCAAAATATATTCATCAACAGTTCATATTTGCACTACAGGCCAAATATATTCATCGACAGTTCATATTTGCACTACAGGCCAAATACATTATTATCTCAAAGAATAATATAATCATTTCAGAATTTATATAAACAATAATTATAACCATGTTGATCAATTCACCTTTGCACTAAAGCTAAAAATATTCAATTATAAATCCAATGGTCATAATCATACCAGTCAACAATTCAAATTTGCACTACTGGCCAAAGAGAACCCATAGTCTTGATCATACCAAAAATCTACCCATCTTTACACTCAAGTCAAAGAGAAATATCATCATTAAGATTATAAAAATGTTATATATGATAATATAAATAATATGATCAACATATAGTTTTAATCTCAAGAGTAATATTCATAAATCAACTATAATTTGGTTAGAAAAAAAAAAGAAACCAATTTTGTCATGAATAGTAACTCGTGAAAAGTAACCCATGAATAGTAACTCATGAATAGTAAACCCGACACAAAAATATAGAAATTCCACAATAAAATCCATACCAATAATTTGGTATAATGATATTGAAAGAATAAAATTTCTTAAAATTATAAACAATTTATTTTAATTTTTTACACTTTACTAAATAATGCATTTAATCATTCTAAAATGTCTAACTCATAAGATTTCATCACCAATAACCAAAACCCTCATCAAAAATCTGCATATAACTCATGTATGATTCTCAAACCATAAAATCATATTTTCCAATTTTCTTACTTCACACAACATATTTAATTCTTTTACTCATAACTAGACCATTTTCATAAAAAATACCAAATCAGTTCGAAAAATATTTCTTTTCTGGGATTAAGCAGAATATAGTCCCATATTGAACATATATTTTTCTCAGAATTTTTAAGATTCATTTACTATTTTTCATATGGCCAAAACCGCCGAATATTTAGATATTTATCATAAATTGTAATTTTATCCAAAAATTCCGAAATTCACAGAGTACACTGATATTATATAGATGCACTCTCAATAAACATTTCATCAATTTTGGAGTTAACCACAAAGAGTTATAAGCGGTTACTTTTAAAATAGTCTTTCCCCGTAAAATTCATAACTCTTAATCTATACATCCAAAAATCACCATTTTTGGACACAATCAATAAAACTCATCAAAATATCATTTCAAATTTTTCCAGAATTTTTGAAGGTCTGAAAAGTTACGAAACATGAAAAACATAACAACCCTTAAAATCCCTTACCTCGAAAGAGCAGTATTTCTGACTGGGATATCGGATGAAAAGCCGAAGAAAACTTCCACTGAATAGCAACTCTCAAAGTATCTAAATACTCACAAAAATATGCTCGACGATATTGAGAGAGAAAACTTATGTTTTTGGTGTGATTTTCAATTCTATTCTAAGCGTCTATTTATAGGAAAATGCTAGAACGCCATAGGAGATTAAAATAATATTATTTTAACAAACTCTTCTACGCATGCCTTAAGAAAGCCATCAGCATGCCATTCTTGAAGAAAATAATCAGCAGCCCGTGTGTATTCCACCAACCAAAAAGTGGGTCCCACCCATAATAAAAATCATTTTATTTTTCGAAACTTCAACAATTCATAGAAAATAGCCCGGTTATCAGAAAAATATGAATTTTATGTCCATTCTGCCTGAAACTGAATTCTCTACAACTTTGCAGAAGAAAGATTTTTCAAATTCCAGACCAAAAATATCCGAAATCCACAAATGGATGATTTTTAATACTTCAACACCGACAAAATACTGATAAAACACCTCAACATTAATTCCTTCATTTTTATCCTCATAAAAATAAATATATCCATCATTTATATCCACATAAAATAAATATTTCCTTATCATATAAATCAATAATTAATTATTCACAAATAATATTACAGAATCACAATAATGACAACCAGATAGTTCCCTGGAAAGAGGGGGCTTTCCGATAAGGATTTCTCCTTACTGGCATGCAATTAGGTGACCAAACCTCTCCTTGACAGAACTTTCTAGACATTGCCAATAATGTTATCTATAATATTATTCAAATAATATGAATTATTGATCTGATAATGGAGATACTGTGCAATGACAATTATTGAAACAATAATAATATAAAATATCAACGCAGCAATTATTGAATCAATAAAATAAAATATTGAGCAGTAATCATCTTGTAATAATTATTGAGTAGTGCCTTCTTACGTAAGAATCAATAATTCAAAAAAAATCGCATGCAATACCGTGCTATTTGTGTAATAACAGCAGACATCGTATTTTAACCAACGGGTATTCCAACAGTGTTAACGGTAAAAAAAACTCAAACTTGTCGTTTTCTTCATCCGACAGTTATTCCATTATGGAGCCCATAAATGACCGAGCCGTCGTACGGATATTCCCGACAAAAAGAATATTCCACGACCAAACGAATATTCCCCGACAACAATGAATATTTTATAGCCACTTGCGTATTTTGTAAAATTTGCATATTTCACCCACAACTTTAAACTTTTATCAATTTAACCATTTACTGAATAATAATTATAAGAAAAATTGAATACTTTTATTTCATAAAATTCGGGGTCTTACAATCTCCCCTCCTTATGAAATTTCGTCCCCGAAATTTACGTACCTGGTATTTCGAAGAGTTGAGAATATCTTGCTTTTATTTCAGATTCTATCTCTCCGGTCATCAGGATTTCTCCATTGCTCATCTCCCGTGATAACTTCATTTGGCTTCCTCACTTGTTGGGAAGTCATGACAACCGCTCTCCCTTGAACTACCCGGCTTTGACATGTCTGGGGCAGCATTTGGCGTCATCACTACCTTTGGAATATACTTTTCTTTAGGGAATATTCCTCCCTCAACTGCCTCGTCGTACTCCTGATTCATGATCTAAATCATCAATCTTCGATCCATATCGAATTCAGGTTGACCACTCTATACAGGGTAATTCAAAACTCGATGTTGGGTTCTCCCAATTGCTTTCTAAAAAAAGAAATTCATATCATCTATTTTAGCCTTCTTAGATCGGACATCTCTTTTCATAATATCCACATGTCGTGCGGCTTTTGCCCATGCATCACTTATTCTCACTCGTTCAGTTTTTTCTTCTTTCAGCTCAGATTCCATCTTTATAATCTTATACTTTGTCAAAGAATGCTTCTGTTCAAGCATCACATATCGGGTAACACAAGTTTGAATTGTTGCATCCTTTTGTTCCACGACCGCCTGCCGTTCTTTAGCTTGCTCTTCTAACTCATGAATACGATTTTGCAATTCTACATTTTGATCATATAATACCTCTAATAAATTCTCCTTAGGTACCTCTTCTTCTTCACTCTTAGCTGTTACCTCTGCGACTATCTCGGGTGCAACTATCAATTCTTCACTCACCACAAGAATATCACTAATTCCTTCTTTTTCTGACATCACATTATCATGGTTAGTGATTAGAGGTATCCCCACAGTCTCATTCACTCCATTGTTAACATTCTCGTGACCATTCTCAAAATCGCCATAAAGCAGGGTTAATTAAATAAATTAACATATCACATAATATCCCGATATTATGACTGACCAACAAATAAGCTTAGGTAGGACAAACTAGCGAAGGAGTTACTCATCTCTCGCCTCCTAGTTATATTCCCCGATCCCGCCAGAGACCATATCCCTAATTTCTGATACCAAATGTGACAACCCCAAAATAGGTCCATTCCATCCACCCCATTCTGAGTCGCCAAATACATGGTACAGAAAATAACTACAACTTCATTACAATAATTGTCGTGCAAAATACAACAACACATATGCTGTAAGTTTGGATACAAATACATACCAACTGTGACACTCATCCCAACCTTGGATAACACGTCACAATGACACCTTACATAAAGGTATAGTCAAAAACTATTTTAGAAATTAGAATCTTTGGGAAGTGCTCAAGAAAACCTTCGTATATGGGAGACCATGCGTCTAGGTTATGATAGATATCATATGGCCATAGAATTATCCTTGGTTGACCCAATAGACCCCAAAGAAAAATGAGAAGATTACTATCATATTCTTCCCAATGGTGAGTCTTCTCTTGACATATCATTATCTCCACTATCTCTAATTGAGAATTATACTTCAAACAAACACCAAGATTATATAGGTAGTGCTCGTAAATATACTCAGCAAGTGGATGAGAACAACCTTGTCTTATGATGACACGAGGTTGTATGTCATTAGACATCTTGTATGATAGTGGTAAAACACCCTTCCAACGTTGGGTTCGCCTCATCCTAGTTTATTCACCAAATATAACTACTAAATGATGACCACCATTCTATTCCCATGTTACCCCCGCTTGACCCAGCTACACTCTTATTACCTGAAAGGAATTGTGAAGCAAAAAGGTGAGCACAACTAGCTCAGTAAAGAATATCATGACTAAAGATAATTAAATTATCAATAGCCTTCATCAATAATAAATCGTAGATTTAGAACATATGGTAGATGATAAAAATTTCAACCATAGTTGCATAGGAACGGAACAAGCAATCCATTAGAAGAGTCAAATAGACTATAAAGTCTATTATCTTCTCTATGTTAAAATCCACCAACAATGTTTTATCCATGTAACATCAATCAACAATTCTGGTCCACAATCATATGAATAACTCATAATCATAATTGTAGTTCTAAATTCCTCTTCTCATCCGGAGATCTAAGATAATTTTCATCACCTATCTTTACCGTAAACATCAAAGATCATGGTTACACCAAATCATATTTCTTGTTCATAATCATACTAATAACTTCATCTTTGTACTACGGCCAAAGATATTCGTCAACAGTTCATCTTTGCACTACTGGCCAAAGATATTCAACAACATGTCATCTTTTCACTACGGGCTAAAGATATTCATCAACAATTCATCTTTGCACTACATGCCAAAGATATTCCTCAACAGTTCATATTTTCACTACAGGCCAAATATATTCATCAACAGTTCATATTTGCACTACAGGCCAAATATATTCATCAACAGTTCATATTTGCACTACAGTCCAAATATATTATTATCTCAAAGAAATATATAATCATTTCAAAATTTATATAAACAATAATTATAACCATGTTGATCAATTCACCTTTGCACTTAAACTAAAAATATTCAATTATAAATCCAATGGTCATGATCATATCAGTCAACAATTCAACTTTGCACTACTGGCCAAAGAGAACCCATAGTCATGATCATACCAAAAATCTACCCATCTTTACACTCAAGTTAAAGAGAAATATCATCATTAATGTTATAAAAATGTTATATATGATAATAAAAATAATATGATCAACATATAGTTTTAATCTCAAGAGTAATATTCATAAATCAACTATAATTTGGTTAGAAAAAAAAAAACCAATTTTGTCATGAATAGTAACTCGTGAAAAGTAACCCATGAATAGTAACTTCGTGAATAGTAACTCGTGAATAGTAACTCATGAATAGTAAACCCGACACAAAAAGGTAGAAATTCCACAATAAAATCCATACCAATATTTTGGTATAATGATATTGAAAGAATAAAATTTCTTAAACTTATAAGCAATTTATTTTAATTGTTTACACTTTACTTAATAATGCATTTAATCATTCTAAAATGTCAAACTCATAAAATTTCATCACCAATAACCAAAACCCTCATCAAAAATCTGCATATAACTCATGTATGATTCTCAAGCCATAAAATCATATTTTCCAATTTTCTTACTTCACAAAACATATTTAATTCTTTTACTCATAACTAGACCATTTTCATGAAAAATACCAAATCAGTTCGAAAAATATTTCTTTTCTGGGATTAAGCAGAATATAGTCCCATATTGAACATATATTTTTCTCGAATTTTTAAGATTCATTTACTATTTTTTCATATATTTAAAAAAACCTTAGAATATTTAGATATTTATCATAAATTGTAATTTTATCCAAAAATTCCGAAATTCACAGAGTACACTGATATTATATAGATGCACTCTCAATAAACATTTCATCAATTTTGGAGTTAACCACAAGGAGTTATAAGCGGTTACTTTTAAAATAGTCTTTCCTCGTAAAATTCATAACTCTTAATCTATACATCCAAAAATCACCATTTTTGGACACAATCAATAAAACTCATCAAAATATCATTTCAAATTTTTCCAGAATTTTTGAAGGTCTGAAAAGTTACGAAACATGAAAAACATAACAACCCTTAAAATCCCTTACCTCGAAAGAGCAGTATTTCTGACTGTAATATCGGATGAAAAATCGAAGGAAACTTCCACTGAATAGCAACTCTCAAAGTATCTAAATACTTACAAAAATACGCTCGACAATATTAAGAGAGAAAACTTATGTTTCTGGTGTGATTTTCAATTCTAACCTAAGCATCTATTTATAGGAAAATACTAGAACGCCATAGGAGACTAAAATAATATTATTTTAACAAACTCTTCTACGCATGCCTTAAGAAAGCCATCAGCATGCCATTCTTGAAGAAAATAATCAGCAGCCCATGTGTATTCCACCAACCAAAAAGTGGGTCCCACCCATAATAAAAATCATTTTATTTTCTGAAACTTCAACAATTCATAGAAAATAGCCCGGTTATCAGAAAAATACAAATTTTATGTTCATTCTGCCTGAAATCGAATTCTCTACAACTTTACAGAAGAAAGTTTTTCCAAATTCCAGACCGAAAAATATTCGAAATCCACAAATGGATGATTTTTAATACCTCAACACCAACAAAATACTGATAAAACACCTCAGCATTAATTCCTTCATTTTTATCCTCATAAAAATAAATATATCCATCATTTATATCCACATAAAATAAATATTTCATTATCATATAAATCAATAATTAATTATTCATAAATAATATTACGGAATCACAATAATGACAACCAGACAGTTCCCAGGAAAGAGGGGGCTTTCCGATAAGGATTTCTCCTTACTGGCCTGCAATTAGGCGACCAAACCTCTCCTTGACAGAACTTTCTAGACATTGCCAATAATGATGTCTAATAATATTATTCAAATAATATGAATTATTGATCCGATAATGGAGATCTTGTCTTGATGACAATTATTAAAACAACAATAATATAAAATATCAACGCAAAGAATTATTGAATCAATAAAATAAAATATTGAAGCAATAATTACTGTAACAATTATTGAGTAGTGCCTTCTCACGTAAGAATCAATAATTCAAAAATATGCAATGCAATCAGGTGTGCTATTGTGCAATAACGCGTAGACATCGTATTTTAACCATACGGTATTCAAAGTGTTAACGGTGAAAAAAAACTCAAACTTGTCATTTTCTTCATCAAAGCGGTTATTAGTTATGGGGCCCATAAATGGCTGCTTACACCATATACGGATATTCCCGAAAAAAAAAAATATTCCACGACAAACGAATATTCCCCAGAACAACAATGAATATTTTATAGCCACTTGCGTATTTTGTAAAATTTGCATATTTCACCCATAACTTTAAACTTTTATCAATTTAACCATTTCTTGAATAATAATTATAAGAAAAATTGAATACTTTTATTTCATAAAATTCGAGGTCTTACAATAACCCATTTTTTATAATTAAATATTAATTGATTTTATCTTATACAATTGTGTTTAAATTGGAAAAGGTAAATGATTTTGTTCCCTCTTTTCTTCCTTGTTTTGTTTGGAAAATTAAATTCTTTTAGTAGATAATTAAATAACTGATTAAATTAAAATTGAGGAAGACTATTTCTTTTGTTAAAGTCTTGTGGTAAAATCATTCGGAGCGGGAAGCTACTTGGGAGATAGAGG
Source organism: Panax quinquefolius (assembly GCA_020205615.1). Taxonomy (NCBI): domain Eukaryota; kingdom Viridiplantae; phylum Streptophyta; class Magnoliopsida; order Apiales; family Araliaceae; genus Panax; species Panax quinquefolius. The sequence goes on along the minus strand of CM035174.1, from coordinate 19,215,703 downwards.
AGTAGTCTATTCGAGCGGAGTATCCGCACCTTTTTGATAATTAGGTACGTTCATTCTTTTAATTTCGGGGACGGAATCCTTTTTAAGGGGTAGGTGATGTAATACCCGAAAAAAATATATATATTAAATAATACTAAAAAATTATTTTGTTTGAAAACATATTAATTGGACTTTGTCATTTATTTTGGGTCAAACTACTTATTTAATTTGTGTGGGCTAATAAATATTAATAAGAGATGGGTAAATTAATTTAGTACAATTTGGGCCTTAAAAATTTATTTGGGTTTAATTTAATTAAATGTGGGTAATATTATTTTTATTATAATTAGGAGAATTAATAAGATAAATAATAAATAATTATATACTAAAACCTAATCAAACATGAGATGCAAATCATAAAAAAAGAAGAAAGAAGTTAGCGTAATTTGCTAATGTAAAAAAAAAAGTGAAGCGAAGGTATGTAACTTTGATTTACGTATATTAATGTAATCAATTATTTTTTGGGCAAAGGATCACATCAATGGCGGAAGTTGGCTGAGATGTGGCACTATAGTATTTTTTTTTTATGTCTTTTACTATATTAAAGAAACTTGATAGCAGCCCAATTCCTGACAATACAGTTGTCATCCTAATTCACATGTATATAAAAAAAAATCTAATCAAGGCTTCGATTAAGTACTGACTTATGATAGTAATATATATATAGCTGCTACACTTTTGTAAGGTATAATGGTTTACATTATATATATATATATATATATATATATATATATATATATGTGTGTGTATATATATACGTATATTTATATTTATTTTAAGGTTCTAATTTGTATATATAAAAAATTATTAAAAGATAAAATATAATTTAATTTGGGTTGTATTGTAAAATTGATGTAATTGGAGGAATTAATTTTTTTTACTAATATAAATTATAATTAGTAAGTAACTTATAATTGTATTATTATTACTTTTTATTAGATCGGACGGAGGGAATTTAAAGAGTTATTTTTGGAATATAAATTTTGGAGTATTAATAATTGATATAAGGCGATGATTAAAGGCATATCAAATAGATTATGAATTATTTTGGAATTATTGAATTGGATTATATTTAATTTGAGGTGAATATGTTTAGGTTGCGAATAACGTTTCGTATTTGATATCGTTGGCATTTGAGGATAAGATTTGATGGAGTGTGCTATAAATGGTTTGGAAGTATCAGGTACGGATTCCGTACTCTTTCAGCGATACTCTTGTTAATTTGATTTGTTCGTTTTGTCGCTTGTTCGAATTTCGTTATTATTTCACATAATTATTTCCTGTGAAATAACTATATTAGTTTCATTTTGGAGTTGATACATATGACTCGTATTTGTATTCTTTGAATTAGGTTATCATGTTTAGTACTATTTATTTTTGATAATTGTAGAGCGGTACATGTTGTTACCTTCTTTTTAAAACCTTGTGACTATAATTTGATTTGGTTCAACATGTACATATAGAACCCTTTTGTTGGTATTATGTTGCATGTGTTGTGACATCATATTTTTGTTAGAATATACCGTAGGGTATACCTGAGCTATAACCACCTGTGGGGGTACCACAGGCATGTCGTCTTGGCAGGAGAGGCATGACACTTTCCGTGGCGGTGTGATTAGTCCACGACGTCTCCGTTTTGGGCTCCGAAGGAAGTGGGCCATTTGGTGTTTTGTTGTGGGAGGCGTATGGGTTAACCCTAGTTTTCTGTTCTGCGGATTGGTGATGTTGTGCCAAACACACCTATCCGATTTGCATACATTTGGATTCGCGGTCCAATGTGTGATTTGCCTGTGTGGCATTATTATGATTTGCCTGTGTGGCGTTACTTTGATTTACCTGTGTGGCGTTACTTTGATTGGCCTGTGTGGGATTGTTTTGATGTTCCTGTGTGGCATTATTTTGGTTGCCTATGTGGCATCATTTGATTTGCTTGTGTGGCAAGGTGTATTTCTGAGATTGTTCGGTATGAAATAACACCCAGCCATTTGATTCAGCCTATTATCTCATTGTATTGGTTTTGTTTATTTCTGTTTAGTTTAATTCATTGAGTTAGTTACTTCAGTTCATTATTTCTTTACTCTTCTGTTGATTCAGATATATTCCATTCAGATCTTTGAATATTATATTTTTGTCAGTATTTACACTTGAGGCTTTGTTCAGTATTTTGTCTCGATTGTTTCATTATATCGATTGTGTATATCTTTTGTATATCTGTATCCGTACTGGGCAATTGGCTCATGCTGTGTTTTTCTTTCGGCAGGTTTGCAGGGGTGATTCAGGGCTAGTGTAATGAGAGAGTTACCTTTGACCATCTAGAATGTTTCAAATTTTAAGTTTTGATTATTTTGACTCTATTTGGAGAATTGTATTTAGTATGCTATTAATGGATCACCACTATTAATATTTTGAAGTTATTAGTGCTCTGTTTATTTATTTTGAGGTTTGTTGTGCTTTGCACGTGACCCCCCTTTCCTTTTCGGGAAGGGGGTGTTACATGTGATGAAGGGGATGTTATCGTCCTCCTTCTCCTGAATGATGACCATGATGTCTGGACAATCATCATCTGGGATGTCTCGTTCATACCCAATGTATGGACTATGATGCACATATTTGATAATCGCCTTGCAATGTCTTATTTACGTCTCCGATCAATTTCGTCTGCCTCCGGATCTGGCATAAAAACTTCCTTTCATTTGACCGGTATCGGCTTAGGAAACAGCATGGTTACCACATGGGCAGGAACATTTAATGAAGGCCGTACAGGTTCAACCTCTTTAGGTTTAGGCAATCGCCTTGAAGATGAAGGAACCGGTTTGTGCTTGTGAGGGTTCCTGTGACTGGACCCATGAAAATAGCCTACTTCGGTAGTCCCTGTTTGACTGGGAACTTGAATTGGGCACTTGATGCTCTGATGATCCTTTCCTAACCCATGTCCAGGTTAGAAACCCAAAGATATCATCTCTTGACTTACCGACATTACCTCGGCAGAAATTCTGGGTATCAGAGGCGGTGCCCCAATGGGATGATAGTGAGTGTTGCTCACCTCCAATGCATGGAAGCTGGCAGACTCAACTTCTGTGTTGAAACTAATGAGTGGTATGTCATTTTGTACAAGACATTCTTACTCAGCATTAACAGTGATCAGGCTATTATTAATGATGTATTTGAGTTGCTGATGAATGGTAGAAGGGACGGCTTCAGCCATGTGAATCCACGGTCTTCCCAAAAGTAGGTTGTACCCTGTAGCTATTTTAAGCACATGAAAGGATACATAAAATGTATGTGGACCAATCTCCACGAGTAGTTCAATCTCTCCGATAGCATTTTGTCGGGATCCATCAAAAGCTTTGATAATTGTGTGGCTATTTTTTATACTATTGAGATTGATATTCATCTTCTCCAAGGTGGCGTAGGGGAAGATGTTTAAGGATGACCCTCCATCTATCAAAACTCCTCCCACCATATATCCGGAGGACATAACCGCTATGTGCAACGACTTGCAATGACCCATCCCTTCGGGAGGTATGTCATCATCGGTGAAGGATATCATATTAATGTTGAAAATGTGATCAACTAGATGATGGAACTTTTCAACATCCACTGATTTTGGCAAGTGGGCTTCTTCTAAAACTCTCAGTAAGACCTTCCTGTGATCTTCTGAAGAGAAAACCAAGTCCAGTATAAAACTATGTTATGGAGCTTCCTTCAATCTTAAAACCACCTTGGCTTCATTATGTCCCATAGTATGAAGGAATTCTTCAATCTTCTCCATGGGAACTTTCCCCTTTGACTTGATGGTAGGCTTCATCACCCGATGAGGAAGATACAGTGGATTTTCTTTCAACACTGCAGCAATTGTATTAGATGTAGATCCTTCAGCCTCTCCATAATTCCATGGCATTTTCTGTAGGCTGACAAACATGATATTGTGGCCTGAATGGCAATATGATTAGCTTTGGCGCAGCCACTTACAAAGGATTTTCAACAGCTTTGAGCTGAAATGTTTGTATTGTACGTGATGTGGCAGCCAAATCTTCCTCAGAGGATATAACTGCTACGACTCCTTTCTATTTTGTGGGAAACGTGTCTCCACTCTCAAGTATTACAGCGTCATTTTCTGCCATCTGTAGGACACCATTGTCAATCAGATTCTGAATAAGATGGCGGAGTGCCCAACATTCCTCAGTGCTGTGACCGCGACAGTGGGAATGGTATTGACATACTCCATTAGAATCAAACCATCTTGAACGTGGGCTGATTGGAGGTAGCAAAGCTATGATTCTTCCTTCATTGATCATCATCTGCAAAATCTCTTCCATCGGTTGGCCTAAATAGGTGAATTCCCTTTTATTGGCGAAGTCCCGACGGGCTTTAGCTTTTGCTCTTTTAACAATCTTATCCTCCGGTGAACCACTTTCTAGAGTAAGCGGTGGAGTACTTTTAATAAGAGGAAGGAGGTTAGCATGCTTCTGACTGAATAATCGACGTGTGACTTGGTGTTGATGAACCACCAGTTCTGCAAATTGGTTGACTTATTCGCCAAGAGTCTTTATTTTTCGTTCCATTATAAACTGGAACTGTTCATAATCCCATTTGTTTGCATTATCCTTGCTTGTTTGTGATGATCCACCAATATAGCGGGAGCTCTGTTCACTGTTCCAATAAATCATGTTAACCTCATTTTCCTTGTGTTGAGGGAGAGGGTTGTCTTGTACATGGGGTTGGTCGGGTTTAGTTACCACGATCTCACCATTGTCAATTAAATCCTGGATATTATGTTTAAGGTCCCAACAATCTTGAGTGTCATGGCCTGGAGCTCCAGCATGATATGCACAATTCTTGCTAGCATTGAAACCCTTCCCATTCGAGTGAGTCCCCTAAGGGTGTGAACACTCGAGTGCGTCTAACTTCTCCACTTTTTTGCAATGGAGGGTTTAAATACTGTGCTTAGAAAGGGGAATTCTCCTCTGAATAGGCATGTTCTGACTGCCTTTTTGTCCTTGTAGTATCAAGGAAACATCCTCCTCTTTCTTCTTATGGACCCTCCGAGGGTTGTGAGGTAACTTCCAGACTGGATGTGCTCAGCTATAGCTTTTAGAATGGCAAGGTCTTGAATCTTTCCTGATATCAATCCCATCTCAACCATTTGTCCATGATTAATCATTTCAGAGAATGGCTTGCCTATTCCAGTTAAGACCCTCTCCATAAAAGGGAGCTTCTTGAATTCCTATGAAGGTCATCACTATTTCAGACTCAATCATAGATGGAATAACTTGAGCAGTCACACCCATCCATCTTTGGGCATACTCTCGGAAAGACTCATTGACTTGCTTGTTGACCTTGGTAATTTGATACTAGTCTAGAGCCATCTAGGTTTGGAAACTGTACTGACTAAGGAAAGCATGGGCTAACTGTAAGACCCCAACTTTTATGAATAAAGATTAATTTTTCTCGAAATATATTTTTGAATATTATGGTGTGGATTTGATATAATATTATAGTTGTGGGTATTATTTACAAATTTTGCAAAGTAAGCAAGCGGTTATATAATATTCGATTGGTCGGCGAATATTCGTTTTAACAGGGAATATTTGTACGATGGCACAATCATTGGTGGACCCCACAACGGAAGTATTGTCGTAGTTAGAAAACGACATAATTATCTTTTTATAAAAATAACGGCAAAAGTGTTATCGTTAAAACTATTGAACTACCCGGTATTAAAAGTACAGTAATACACGTTGTTGCATAGTAGCACACGATATTGATTATTGATGCTTACGTGAGAAGTCACTCAGTTATACTCAATTATTGCTATATTAATTGTTGCATCATATCTCTCATATTATTGATTCAATTATTGTCACAGTATCATCAGTATAATATTTATTATTATTAAATCAATAATTGAGACGACAAAGTTATTCATATTATTATTTGCAATATTGACAATGTCTAGAAGTTCATCGCCAGGAGAGGTTTGGTCACCTAATTGCGCCAATAATAAGAAATCCTTATCGAAAAGCCCCCTCTTTCCTGGGAATGACCTGGTTGTTAAATATTGTGAGTTATAATATTAATGGCGAATAAGTTGTGTTGATTAAAGATGAAATTGATAGTTCCATTGTGTTGTGATTATTAGTGTTAGTGGAAATCAACATTTATTTCGATAATAATTGATGTCTGGGGGTTATATTAACCAATCGGGTAATTAATCGAATAAATGAGCAATTAATTGTTATTATTTCACATGCTTATAACTATTTGTTCACATGTGTGTACTATTGATTCACATTCATGTACTATTAGGGGAGGTAGTGCATGATTGATAATACTTGCATTACTAAATTAAAAATAGAGGTATAATTGAAGGTACTATACTGTAATTAGTTTTTTCACATGATTATACTATTGAGTCACATGAATGAACTATTAATTCACATTATTTACTATTAGGGGAGGTGGTGCAAGTTTGATAATACTTGCAGGACTAAATTAAAAATGTAGAAAAAAGGGAAGGTATTATACTGTAATATTTCGAGCCCCAAAACGTGCAATTATCGAAACTATATTTTCCTATAAATAGAAGCTCATTCTTCCTTCATTTCTCACCAATTCACAAAAGCTTTAGAGCAATTATTATAGAGAGAAAGAAGAAGAGAAGTCTGCTACCTCACTATTCCAGTATCCAGTTTTTCTAAGGTAAGGGGTATTATTTCTTGTATTCATGAAGAGAACTTCTGTTATTCCATTCTTTATTATTCTGTTGGAATAACCTGTATACGCGGACTTCCCTATACTTTGTGAAATTCTTCTATTATTCCATTATTTATCATTCTGTTGGAACATCCTGTCTGCGCTTTATGCATGACCTGGTTCCATTATTTATCTTTCTGTTGGAACATCACATGCAGGCTTTTACGCATGACACGGTTCCATTATTTATTATTCGTTAGAATATCACATGTATGCGTTTACATGACCTAGTTCCATTATTTATTATTCTGTTAGAATAACCTATTTGTGCAGTCTATCGCATGCTTGGTGAATTTTTTTGTTATTCCATTCGTTATTATACTTAGTTGGTTAAAGTTTTGGCTTTTATACTCCATGAAATTAGTGGAATATCTTTGATATTTGCGCTTCATCTAGTATCTTTTCATGAAAATATTCTTCTTAGCATTCTTGAATTTTACTCCACAAAGAAGTATCATGTTGACAATTTGGACGTTATTGGTTCCTGGATAAATTAATTCTTGAACTTGTTTAATTGAATTCTTATATCATTGTCATCATCCTCATGTTTATATTATGTTGAAAGTCATCTGTGGCCTGTAGTGCATAGATGGACTTGGTATGATTATGACCAAGGATTATTCGGTATAATCATGACCGTAATGTTACAAATGATGTGGTAAAAGTCCTCATTGGCCGTAGTACATTGATGGACAGTTGTTGGCATGATCATGACCATTGATGAATATACGAATATCCTTGGCCCGTAGTGCATGGATAATTTGTGGTCGTGATACTAATGAATATCCTTGGTAGTAAGCGGGGATGTTGTGGTTTATTTATTAAGTTGAGTCTCAGTGATAAAAATGATGAAAAACCTTTTAAATCATAGAAGATAGTAGATTTTATTCTCTACTTGACTCTTCTAATGGATTGCTTTGTTCCACCGCGCAGTTAAACTTGATGTTTATTTTATTTTTATCGTTTAAATCGTTGAAGGCTAATGATAATTTATTCGTATTATCTTAGTCATAATATTTCATCGTGCTAGTTGAGCTCACTAGCTTTTCTTTCCTTTGTTTCTTCTTGAGAAAATGAGAACGTTAAATTTGAGACTAGTAGGGAACGGAGTGACGGTCCAGATGATAGCATTAGTAGTCCTCACTATTCTGTTAAATAGTGTTACAATAAATGTAATGAGGACTCCATTGAGTGTGGATATTGTGTAGATGACAATATTCTTTTTAAAACTCTTAGATTATGTTTTGTAGTATTTTACACAACTGTTGTATAATAAAGTTGTATTTGATTTTTGTACCATGTATTTTGTGACTTAAGATGGGTGATGTATACCTATTTTGGGGGCGTCACATTTGGTATCAAAGCTTAGGGATATGATCCCTGGCTAAGATGTGAGACTAGAACTAGCAGGGGAGAGACGGGGAATTCCCTCGCTAGTATGACCTACCTAAGTTTATTTGGTATTTAATTGGTCGGTTAGAGTATATGGATAATATGCTGCATGTCAATTAACCATTGTTTTGTGGAAGTATTTGAAAATGACATCCGAGAATGTTGATAATAGTAATGGAGCACAGGAGACCGTTGAGTCTCCACAGATCAATAATGTAAGACCCCAACTTTTTGAATAAAGATTAAATTTTCTCAAAATATATTTTTGAATATTGTGGTGTGGATTTGATATAATGTTATAGTTGTGGGTAATATTTACAAATTTTGCAAAGTACGCAAGTTGTTATATAACATTCGATTGGTCGGGGAATATTCGTACAACGTCACAATCATTGGTGGATCCCCACAACGAAATTATTGTCGGATTGAGAAAACGACAAAAATACTTTATAAAAATAATGGCGGAAGTTTTACCGTTAACTGTTGAACTACCGGCGAAGAAAAAAAATCTGATGTCTGGCGTGGTTGCATGGTAGCACACGGTATTGATTATTGATGCTTACGTGAGAAGTCACTCAGTTATACTCAATTATTGCTACAGTAATTGATGCATCATATCTCTCATATTATTGATTCGATTATTGTCATAGTATCATCAGCATAATATGTTATTTTATTAAATCAATAATTGAAATGACAAAGTTATTCATATTATAAATTGCAATATTTACAATGTCTAGAAGTTCTGTCAAGGAGAGGTTTGGTCACCTAATTGCGCTCCAATAGGGAGAAATCCTTATTGGAAAGCCCCCTCTTCCTTGGGAACGACCTGGTTGATAAATATTGTGAGTTATAATATTAATGTTGAATGTTATTAAAATTGAAGTTATGTTCGGAGTAGAATTTGGAGACGCGGACGTGATATTTGAGTCCGGAACGATGAAATTAGTAAAAATAGTCTATAAACACAAAATTTTCCGGAATTCACTATTTGGTCAAAAAGTCAACAGTTGACTTTTTGGCAAAAGTCAACAGTTGACTTTTTTGGGAAAAGTCAACAGTTGACTTTTTCGGGAAAAGTCAAACTTCAAAATTTCAAAATTTATATTTTTGATAAAAATGGTTTCATTGTGTTGGAATTATTTGTGTTAGTGAAAATCGACAATTATTTCGATAATAATTGATGTCTGGAGGTTATATTGACCAATCGGGTATTTAACCGGATAAATGAGCAATTGATTGCTATTATTTCACATGATTATAACTATTTGTTCACATGTGTATACTATTGTTTCACATTCTTGTTACTATTAGGGGAGTTGGTGCAAGATTAATAATACTTGCATGACTAAGTTAAAAGTGGAGGTACTATACTGTAATTCGTATTTTCACATGTCTAGAACTATTGATTCACATAATTTACTATTGAATCACATTATTTACTATTAGGGGAGGTGGTGCAAGTTTGATAATACTTCCATAACTAAATTAAAAATAAAGAAAAAGTTGGAGGTATTGTACTGAAATTTTTCGAGCCCCAAAACGTGCAATTATCAAAACTATATTTTTCTATAAATAGAAGCTCATTCTTCCTTCATTTCTCACCAATTCACAAAAGCTTTAGAGTGATTATTATAGAGAGAAATTATAGAAAAGAAGAGAAAGTCTTTACCTCACTATTCCAAAGATCCAGTTTTTTTCTAAAGGTAGGGAGTATTATTTCTTTCTTATCCATGAAGAGAACTTCGTTATTCCATTCTTTATTATTACATTGGAATAACTCAGATACTGTGAGCTACCCTATACTTGGTGAAATTCTTACGTTGTTCCATTCTTTATCATTACGTTGGAACATCCCGTCTGCATGCGTTCTACTTGGGACACGGTTCTCATCTTTATTATTACATTTGGAATATCCACATGCAATGCGTTTACTGCCGGACCGATAAAATCTTTATTATTCTATGGAATATCCACATGCATGCATTCTCGTCGGACTGATTTTGTCTTTATTATTACATTGGAATATCACATTCATGCATTTTACGTAGGACACGATTCCGTCTTTATTATTACATTGGAATATCCGTCTGCATGCGTTTACGCCTGCACTACACGATTCCATTATTTATTATTCTCATTGGAATAACCTTCTGTCTTTGTTTATCGCATGCCTGGTGATTTCTTTTGTTATTCCATTCCTTATTATACTAAGTTGGTTAAAGTTTTGACTTCTATACTCCATGAAATTAGTGGAATATCCTTGATATTTGCGTTTTATCCAATATCTTTTCATGGAAATATTTTTCTGAGCATTCTTAAATTTTACTCTACAAAGCAGTATCATGTTGACAATTTGGACGTTATTAGTTCCTTGATAAAATAATTCTTGAATTGAACTTGTTTTATTGAATTCTTATATCATTGTCATCATCCTCATGTTTATATTTTGTTGAAAGTCATCTGTGGCCTATAGTGCATAGATGGACTTGGTATGATTATAACAAAGGGATTATTGATAATAATCATGACCGTAATGTTATAAATGATGTGGTAAAAGTCCTCATTGGTCCATGATGCATTGATGGACGATTGTTGGCATGATCATGACCATTATTGAATACACATATTCTTGGCCCCAGAAGTGCATGGATAATTGTGGTCGTGATACTAAAGAATATCCTTGGTCAGTAGTGCGGGGTGATTCGATGATGTGGATTTATTTATTAAAAGTCGAGTCCCAAATGATAAAAGTGATGAAAACCTTTTAAATCATAAAAGATAGAAGATTTTATTCTCTACTCGACTCTTTTAATGGATTGCTTGTTCCGCTGCAGTTAAACTTGATGGTTGTTATATTATATCGGTTTAACATTGTTCAAGGCTAACGATAATATATTCTCGCATTATCTTAGTCATAATATTTCCCTCTCGGGCTAGTTGAGCTCACCCTTTTACTTTCATTGTTCTCTTCAGGAAATGAGAACGTAGCAGGGACTAGTCGGGGAACGGAGTGACGGACCAGATGATAGCATTAGTAGTCCTCACTATTCCGTGAAATAGTGGGAAAATAAATGTAATAATATTGAATTTGAGTTTGTATATTGTCTAGACGATAATATTTGTATTAAAACTCACAGCTTATGTTTTGTCGTACTTTGCACGACAGTTGTATAATTAAGTTGTATTTGTATTCTGGACCATGTATTTGGCGACTCAGAATAGGTGATGTATACCTATTTTGGGGGCGTCATAAATAATCAGGAAAATGTGCATCAAGAACGCGACAATCCTCATGCAAACAACAACATTGACCAAATGATGAACGATGGAATGTTCAGAGGCTTTATTCAATACATGAAACATCAGGCGAGAGCGGCTCCTGTCCAAAATGTAGGTGGAAACACTGGAAACTCTCGGACAGTCACCGCTAAATAGTTCAAGGAGCTGGGACCACCGGAGTTTATTGGAGAGCCAAAACCACTTAAGGCGGAAGCGTGGATAAAGCAGATCACCAAGATATTTGATGTCTTGGGATGCTCCGAGGAGCAAAAGGTTCCCTTTTCCACCTTTATGTTACGAGGAGAGGCAGATTACTGGTGGGAATCGGTAAAGCATACTCAACCTGCCGCACTAAAGATATCTTGGGAGAAGTTCCAAGAACTATTCAATGACAAGTACTTTCCCAAAAGTATTCATCACATAAAAGAGGTGGAGTTTATCAAGTTGGAGCAAAACAATATGACCGTATCGCAATACGAGGCTAAATTTGCGGAGTTATCCCGGTTTGCATCCCACTTGGTTGATAATGAAGAGAGAATGACGCGGATGTTTTTAAGAGATTTGAAACCGGAGATACGTCAATATCTTATTTCTCATAAACTGTGTTTGTATTTAGATGTTATGAATAGGGCTCAGTTATTGGAGCGCGATAACAAGTCAACGCAACCAAGAGAAAGCAGCCGACAGAATGAAAATACCAGTGGTAGCAGTCATCGTAGCGGTGACAACAAACGTATAGGGAATCAACATGCCAGAAATGGTAACCACTTCGGTGGTAATCATGGCCAAGATAATTAAAGTGGACATTTCAAGAAGAGAAGATTCAACAATGATGGAAAGACGTCAGCACTAGCACCCGTTGTTAAGGAAGGAGAACGACCACCTATCATATGCTTCAAATGCGGAGGGGAGGGACACATCAGTCCAAACTGCGCGATGTAGTCCAAAGCGTGTTATAATTGTGGAAGAGAAGATCAACTAGCCTGATTTTGTTGTGCACCGGAGACAAGTCCAGCTGGGATGGAGGCACCAAAGGCCGTCCCAGAAAAGTCAAAGTCGGTAGCTCAAGGGATAGCGTTTGTCGTGACCTCCCAGAAAGTAGGAACCCAAACGAGGTCATCACGGGTAAGCTTATCATAAACTCTAGCGAAGTATATACCTTATTTGATACCGGTTCTACCCATTCTTCTATTTCTCCTACTTGCAGTCAACGTTTAAATTTGACTCCGGAGAAGTTAGACTTTGACTTATCTGTTGAAACTCCGTTGGGAGAAACCTTTATTACAGCCACTGTGTATAAGTCTTGTTTGATTCAAATCGGTAACCACACGTTACCTGTCGATCTTATCTCCTTAAAAATACTTGCATTTGACGTGATTCTAGGGATTGATTGGTTAACTACTCATCATGCTAAAATTGATTATTTTCGTAAGGTTGTTAGCTTTCATATTCCTAACCAACCTACTATGAGAATTTAAGCAACCAAACCATTAAAATCAATCACTATCATCTCAAGCCATAAAGCTATTCATTTATTGAAAAACGGATGTCAAGCTTTCTTAGCTTATGTCACGGATTTAAACTAAAATACGTCAGATTTGAAGGATATTTCTATCGTTAATAAATTTCCTGACGCATTCCCTGAAGAACTTCCTGGCCTACCCCCAGAGCGTGAAGTTGAATTTTTTATCGACCTTGAACCCAGTACAAAACCCATTTCCAAAGCCCCATATCAAATGGCTCCTATTGAACTTCAGGAGTTAAAGACCCAATTGTAGGAATTATTAGACATCGGTTTCATTCGTCCTAGTACGTCTCCTTGGGGTGCTCCTGTTCTATTCGTGAAGAAGAAAGATGGAAGTATGCGACTTTGTATTGATTATCGGGAGTTGAATCATGTCACCATCAAAAATAGGTACCCGTTACCTCGCATTGATGACTTATTTGACCAGTTGCAAGGAGCATAATTCTTCTCAAAGATCGATCTTCCTTCTGGATATCATCAGCTGAAGGTTAAAACTGAGGATATTCCAAAGACTGCCTTCAGAACTCAGTACGGGCATTATGAATTCTTAGTCATGTCTTTTGGATTGACTAATGCTCCTGCTGCCTTCATGGATATAATGAACCGAGTATTCAAGGAATATTTGAATCATTTTGTGGTTGTCTTTATTGATGACATCTTCATATATTCCAAAAGCCGTGAAGATCATGAGCAACACTTGAGGTTGCTACTCCAAAAGCTTCGTGAAAGAAAGCTTTATGCCAAGTTGAAGAAATACGAGTTCTGGCTTGAGGAAGTAGCATTCCTTGGGCACGTAGTATCAAGTCATGGAATATCTGTTGACCCGGCAAAGATTGAAGTTATTCAAAGCTGGGAGCAACCTAAATCAGTGACCGAAGTACGTAGCTTTCTCGGCTTAGCTGGTTATTATCGGAGATTTGTAGAAGGATTTTCTCAAATCGCTACTCCATTAACTCAGCTAACTCAGAAAGATATAAAATTCGGTTGGAGCATGGAATGTGAGAAGAGTTTTCAAGAACTCAAGAGGAGACTCATTTCAATTTTGTTCGACAATACCATCCGGCTCGGGAGGATTTGTCATCTACAGTGATGCTTCAGGAAAAGGGTTAGGATGTGTTCTCATGCAACATGGGAAAGTCATAGCCTATGCCTCTCGATAACTCAAAGAATATGAGAGGAATTATCTTACTCATGATCTAGAGTTGGCAGCAGTTGTCTACGCACTTAAAATTTAGAGGCATTACCTGTATGGGGAGAAAGTGGAGATCTATACGGATCGTAAATGCCTCAAATATTTCTTCACTCAAAAGGAACTCAACATGCGGCAATGACGTTGGCTCGAACTGTTAAAAGATTATGATCATACTATTCAATACCAACCTAGAAAAGCGAACGTAGTAGCTGATGCATTGAGTAAAAGATCATATGCGGGTACGAGTGCATTATTGTCAACGCAAAGGCCCATTTTATATGACTTACAAAGGATGGAGATAAAGTTAAAGACTCCAAGGACCCATGTGATGATGGCAAATATACGAGTAGAACTGACTTTAATCGATAAAGTTAAAGCTGCTCAAGCTACAGACCTGGAGCTGATGCGTATGAGAAAGAAAGTGCAAGAAGGTGCTATGCCGGAAGCAAGAATCGATGAAGAAGGAATACTTTGAGTCAACTCCAGACTTTGTGTTCCTAACAACCCTGATTTAAAGTATAAAATCATGATGGAGGCGCACAACACAGCGTTTGCAATCCATCCTGGGAGTACCAAAATTTATCGTGATCTTCGACATACATTTTGGTGGAGCAATATGAAGAGAGAATTAGCGGAGTTTATCTCAAGGTGTTTAATTTGTCATCGAGTCAAGGCGGAGCATCATGTACCAAAAGGTCCATTGCAACCACTTGAAATTCTAGAATGGAAGTGGGAGCACATTACCATGGATTTCATTACTGGTCTTCCCAAGGTTTCTCAAGGCATAGATGCAATTTGGGTCATTGTTGATAGATTGACCAAGTCTGCTCATTTCCTACATATACGAGAAACTTATACACTTGAACATCTTGCTCGTATGTACATAAACGAGATTGTAAGACTGCATGGTATGCCGGTATCCATAGTTTTTGATCGAGACCCAAGATTCACTTCAAGATTTTGGGTTAGTTTGCAAAAAGCTATGGACACGGATTTATGATTTAGCTCGGCATATCATCCTCAAACGGACAAGCAGTCGGAGAGGACTATTAAAACTCTTGAAGATCTATTAAGACTCTGTGTCCTTGACTTTAAGGGAAGTTGGGACAAGTTCTTACCATTGGTGGAGTTTTCCTACAACAACAGTTATCAAGCAAGTATTGGCATGGCTCCATTTGAGGCGTTGTATGGAAGAAAGTGTCATTCTCTAGTATGCTGGGATGAGGTAGGTGAAGCAACTTTGTTGGGACCGGAGTTGGTACGTATAACTACGAAAAAGATTCAAACGATCCGACAACGTATAAAAACCTCACAAGATCGACAAAAGAGTTATGCTGATCTTCATCGAAAAGACGTAGAATTCAATATTGGAGATCATGTGTTGTTACTTATTGCTCCATGGAAAGGAGTTACAAGATTTATAAAGAGAGGAAAGCTTAATCCTTGATTCATTGGCCCATTTTTAATCCTCGATCAAGTAGGAACTGTGGCCTATAGACTCGCCTTACCGCCAAGTATGTCTCGTGTTCATAACATTTTTCACATATCTATGTTACGTAAATATGTGAAAGACCCGAACCATATTATTGAATTAGAACCGGACGAGATAGCGGAAGATTTAACGTATGAAGAGGTACCTGTTAAAATCTTGGATAAGAAGGATCATATTCTACGCTCCAAGGTTATAGTTGTGGGTATTATTTACAAATTTTACAAAGTAAGCAAGTGGTTATATAATATTCAATTGGTCGGGGAATATTCTTTTTAACAGGGAATATTCGTACGATGGCACAATCATTGGTGGACCCCAAAATGGAAGTATTTTCGTAGTTAGAAAATGACAGAATTATCTTTTTATAAAAATAACGGTGAAAGTATTACCGTTAAACTATTGAACTACCCGGTAGTAAAAGTACAGTAATACGCGTGGTTGCGTAGTAGCACACGATATTGATTATTGATGCTTACGTGAGAAGTCACTTAGTTATACTCAATTATTGCTACAGTAATTGCTGCATCATATCTCTCATATTATTGATTCAATTATTGTCACAGTATCATCTGCATAATATTTATTTTATTAAATCAATAATTGAGACGATAAAGTTATTCATATTATTATTTGCAATATTGACAATGTCTAGAAGTTTTGTCAAGGAGAGGTTTGGTCACCTAATTGCACGCCAATAAGGAGAAATCCTTATCGGAAACCCCCTCTTTCCTGGGAACGACATGGTTGTTAAATATTGTGAGTTATAATATTAATGATGAATAAGTTGTGTTGATTAAAGATGAAATTGATAGTTCCATTGTGTTGTGATTATTAGTGTTAGTGGAAATCGATATTTATTTCGATAATAATTGATGTCTGGGGGTTATATTAACCAATCGGGTAATTAATCGGATAAATGAGCAATTAATTGTTATTATTTCACATGTTTATAACTATTTGTTCACATGTGTGTACTATTGATTCACATTCATGTACTATTAGGGGAGGTGGTGCAAGATTGATAATACTTGCATGACTAAATTAAAAATGTTTGTATAGTTGAAGGTATTATACTGTAATTAATTTTTTCACATGATTATACTATTGAGTCACATTTATGAACTATTTATTCACATTATTTACTATTAGGGGAGGTGGTGCAAGTTTGATAATACTTGCAGGACTAAATTAAAAATATAAAAAAAGAGGAAGGTATTATATTGTAATATTTCGAGCCCCAAAACGTACAATTATCGAAACTATATTTTCCTATAAATAGAAGCTCATTCTTCCTTCATTTCTCACCAATTCACAAAAGATTTAGAGCAATTATTATAGAGAGAAAGAAGAAGAGAAGTCTGTTATCTCACTATTCCAGTATCCAGTTTTTCTAAGGTAAGGGGTATTATTTCTTTTTGTATTCATGAAGAGAACTTCTGTTATTCCATTCTTTATTATTCTGTTGGAATAACCTGTATACGCAAACTACACTATACTTGGTGAAATTCTTCTATTATTTCATTATTTATCATTCTGTTAGAACATCCTGTCTGTGCTTTATGTATGACCTGGTTCCATTATTTATCATTCTGTTGGAACATCCTGTCTGTGCTTTACTCATGACCTGGTTCCATTATTTATTATTCTGTTGGAGTATCATGTCTGTGTGTTTACGCATGACCTGGTTCGATTATTTATTATTCTGTTTTAATAACCTGTCTGTGCGGTCTATCTATGCTTGGTGAATTCTTTGGTTATTCCATTCGTTATTATACTCAGTTGGTTAAAGTTTTGGCTTTTATACTCCATGAAATTAGTGGAATATCTTTGATATTTGTGCTTCATCCAGTATCTTTTCATGGAAATATTCTTCTTAGCATTCTTGAATTTTACTCCACAAAGAAGTATCATGTTGACAATTTGGACGTTATTGGTTCCTGGATAAATTAATTCTTGAACTTGTTTTATTGAATTCTTATATCATTGTCATCATCCTCATGTTTATATTATGTTGAAAGTCATCTCGTATTCAGAGTGCATAGATGGACTTGGTATGACTATGACCAGGGATTATTCGGTATAATCATGACCGTAATGTCACAAATGATGTGGTAAAAGTCCTCATTGACCGTAGTGCATTGATGAACAGTTGTTGGCTTGATCATAACCATTGATGAATATACGAACAACCTTGGCCCGTAGTGCATGGATAATTTGTGGGCATGATACTAATGAATATCCTGGCGCCAGAAAAGTGTGGAGGATGTGGTTTATTTATTAAGTCGAGTCTCAAATGATAAAAGTGATGAAAAACCTTTTAAATCATAGAAGATAGTAGATTTTATTCTCTACTTGACTCTTCTAATGGATTGCTTGTTCCGCTGCAGTTAAACTTGATGTTTATTATATTTTATCAGTTTAACACTGTTGAAGGCATTCAATAAATATATAATCTAATCAATTCATGCATATATCATATATGTATATATATATATACATATCAAGATACTGCAATTCAATTTACTTAGCATGATGCATAACCTTATAGATTCGTACAAATGAATTGTCCCACATCACCAAACCAATTACTAGCCAATTATAATATAATGATAAGATTACAAATACCTTAAAAGAATTCAC
Organism: Panax quinquefolius; assembly: GCA_020205615.1. Taxonomy (NCBI): domain Eukaryota; kingdom Viridiplantae; phylum Streptophyta; class Magnoliopsida; order Apiales; family Araliaceae; genus Panax; species Panax quinquefolius. The sequence continues at coordinate 19,197,385 of CM035174.1, read as the reverse complement.
TCCTTTCCCCTGCAATCTTCTGATTTCTCCATTATTCTCTGTAGCCGCGATCCTCGTGTTTCTCTTTTTTTTCTTCTCTCTTGGCGCCTCATTTCCTCTCTTTCTCTCATTCTCTCAATTAGTTCGCAAGATATGTATGCGAGAAAGATTAGGGTTATATATATATATATATATCCTATTTTAATAGGATTAAAAATTACATAAATACAATTTAGACCTAACTAGTTTAAAGGCCCAAATTAGTTTAATAATTTATTTATTATGGTCCAAATAAATTAACTACAGTTTAACCCAAATATAAGAAAAGTCCAATTTTTACTAAGTTAATTATTCATCACTTATTAATACTTATTAGCCCAAATTAATTAAATAACAAGTTTGACTCAAATAAAAGACAAAGTCCAAACAATATGTTTTAAGAATATAAATTTAATAAAAAAAAATTCCGGGTATTACATTACCTCCCCCTTAAAAAGGAGTTCGTCCCCGGAATCAAAAGAGTAACAAAGATTTACTTGACATTAAAGAGGTGAGGTTACTCTTGCTGGATAGTCTCTTACGCCTCCCAAGTAGTTTCGCGCTCTAGATAATTTTAGGAAAAATAAAATTAATATTTAATTATTAAAAAAAATTCATATTATTACATTTTTCCCTCCCTAAAAATAATTTCGTCCTCGAAATTCAAATAAGTTACATAAAGTTTTATTTTAGTTTTTTTTAAATTACATAATTATTCATAAACATTAATTAAGATGTAGTGCCGCCATTTGTAACGATCAATGCGGATAAGTCATCGGTCCACATAATTATCAATGTACTTGTAAAAGATTCGTCAGTTACCGTGTCAAGCCTTGGTATGGTTCTTCGCATTAAATCACATAATCCACTTTGGTGCGGATCCCCCGTTAATATCTTTGAGTTTCATTCTTGCAAACGTACGTACTCTTCGGAACATAATTCAAAATCACAAAAAAAATTCTTAATCTAAATACGATTCGAATACCCAAAATTTTTAAAATTATTTTTAACTCGTAAAATGTTTATGTTCTACACATGACAAAGATTTAACAAATTATTTTTATTTAATTTTTTTTTTACATAAATTCATGCAAAACTCTAAGGGCATCAGATAAACAAAACAACTTAAATTATATCACCAACTCTCACTATGTCCTCAAGAGTTTCAAAATATCATAACCTCAAATCAAATTAGTTCTCAAATATATATTATTACACCAAAAAAATATATACTACTACTAAGATCTCTTCATCACCATACCAAACTCCAAATCATATATCTTACTAGCTGAATAAGCAAACTATAACTATTCAAAATCTCTTAAATCATTGAATTTCATCACTTACTATCTAATCATTTAATAAATCAATCATCTCTTAGTGCAAACTCTAACCCAACAAATTTCAATGTCTCCTCATACTATCACAAATAAACTTCATAGCACATAAGTTCAATATCTTACTAGAAAAATTGCCACAAAATTGATCATTAACTCCAAATGATTAATCTAATTACCTCGAATATCAACAACTCAAATCACAAGAAATCATCTATACTTAATAATTTTCACTTTATCATAATATGCCATCAATACACAAACCTCAAATTATCCATAAGCTTAACATAAATCAAAACCTAACTTAAATCAAATCAAATCCTCAATTCAACGATCATAATAATTGTCACAAAAAAACAACTCTAACAAATAATTTTCCAAAATCAAATACTCGTCGATACAAATTCTCACATTATAACCGCATCTCATATAAGATCATTTCTTATCTGTACAAAGTATAACTTTATTCACCTCAATGATTACATCATAATTAATTCTTAACTAATATCAGTACTCAATCACCTTAATAAATTATTCCACTTTCCTCAAATCAAGTACAAATCGAAAAGAAATCGACAGTTAGTCAAAATAGAGATCAACCAAACAAAGAACAAAATCGAATCAAACTCCTACGTCTACCCAATGGTTTACCCACAACTCACAGGTCAAACCTAAATTGGTTTTCTACAAGAAAGAACCTAAGCTTTGATACCATATATTTAACACCCCCTTCCCGAAAAGGAAAAGGGAGGTCACGTGCAAAGTACAATGAACCTCAAAATAAATAAACAGAGCACTAACAACCTCAAAATATTAATAGTGATGATCCATTAATAAAGTACTAAATATAATTCTCCAAACAGGGCCAAAATAATCAAAACTTAAAATTCGAATCAACCTAGATGGTCAAAGGCAACACTCTCATCACACTAGCCCTGAATCACCCCTGCAAACCTGTCGGAAGAAAAACATAGCATGAGCCAATTGCCCAGTACGGATATAAAGATACAAAAGATATACAACTAAAATACAAAATCAACAGAGACAAAATATTGCCTCTAACAAAAAAATAAAATCTCTGAAGATTTGAATAGAATATATTTAAACCAACAAAATTAACGAAATAAACAAAATAGTAAAGAAATAACGAACTTAAGTAACTAACCCAATGAATTGAACTAAATAGAAGCCAACAAAACTAATACAATAAAATAATAGGCTGAAACAAATAGCTGGGGTTATTTCATACCGAGTGAGCTCAGAAATATACATTGCCACACAGGCAAGTCAAAACAATGCCACATAGGCAAGTCAAAATAATGCCACACTGGCAAGTCAAATGATGTCACACAGGCAAATCACACATTGGACCGCGAATCCAAATGTATGCAAATCGGATAGGTGTGTTTGGCACAACATCACAAATCCGCAGAACAAAAAACTAGGGTTAACACATACGCCTCCCACAACAAAACACCAAATAGCCCACTTCCTCCGGAGCCCAAACATAGATGTCGTGGACTAATCACACCGCCGCAGAAAGTGTCATTCCTCTCGTGCCAAGACGACATGCATGTGGTACCTCCACAGGTGGTTAGCTCAAGTACACCCTACGGTATATTATAACAAAAATATTATGTCGCAACACATGCGACATAATACTAACAAAAGGGTTCTATATGTACATGTTGAACCAAATCAAATTATAGTCACAATGTCTCAAAAAGAAGATAGCAACATGTACCGCTCTATAATTATCAAAAATAAATACTAAACATGATAGTATAACCTAATTCAAAGAGTACAAGTACGAGTCCAATGTGTCAACTCCAAAATGAAACAAATATATGAATTTCACAAGAAACAATTATGTGAAATAATAACAGAATTCGAAACGAGGAACAAAACGAACAAATCAAATTTAACACAAGTATCGCTGAAAGAGTACAAAATCCGTACCTGAATTAAGCAAGGTAATACCCAAAAATTATATTCCAAAAGTAACTCTTTAAATCCTTTTCATTCGAACTAAATACACAAATTAATAAAATAAATTAATAATTTATGCGCTAAATTATCAATTACAAATTTCTTCTTCTTTTTCAAGACTCATATTATATATACTTTATAATTTCCACACGCATAATGAATACACCCACCGCCTGACTACTTAATACATGTCTGACAAAAAGATTTCACACATTCTTCTATATATATTGGCATATAATATTTAGATTATAACATATGCATTTAGAATTCCACCTTCAGGTTCTTTACTTGAATTAAATCTTTTGTTTATATGATACCCACGGTATCTAGAAGCTAAAAGCAGAATAAAGTTTTATCTTTTTAAGTGATGACTCTTTTATTGTTATTGAATTCAATACTTTTTACCTGGTATATGATCACATCAGTATAAATAATTTAATTGAATTGAACAACTTACCTGAATAATAATTCCTCTGCGTTCAGCCGTATTCTCATTTTTTTTTCTCAACCAGTTTGTATCAGATGTGTGTGAGAGGAAGATTAGGTTTTGCTTATTATTATTAATTAATATATTTTATTAACTCTTTTTACACACTCATATTATTATTATAGTCATAATCCATAAAATTTTAAATTCTGCAATTATATGCATATATTGATAACTCTCTTTCGTACCAAATCAAAAGTTTTATTTGTAGAATACAAGACTTTAGGACATAATTATTCTGAATAAAGAGTTGCTAAAATATACTAAATTCACATAATAATTATCAATTTGGCTAACATCTCCAAATAAGATGCCATCTTATTTTATTAACACTCCAGAGCATACCTTTCACATTAATTCAATAAATATATAATCTAATCAATTCATGCATATATCATATATGTATATAAATACATATCAAGATACTACAATTCAATTTACTTAGCATGATGCATAACCTTATAGATTCGGACAAATGAATTGTCCCACGTCACCAAACCAATTACTAGCCAATTATAATATAATGATAAGATTATAAATGCCTTAAAAGAATTCACTCCTTTCCCCTGCAATCTTCTGATTTCTCCATTATTCTTTGTAGCTGCGATCCTTGTGTTTCTCTTTTTTTTCTTCTCTCTTGACGCCTCATTTCCTCTTTTTCTCTCGTTCTCTCAATTAGTTCGCAAGATATGTATGCGAGAAAGATTAGGGTATATATATATATATATATATATATATATTCTATTTTAATGGGATTAAAAATTACATAAATACAATTTAGACCTAACTAGTTTAAAGGCCCAAATTAGTTTAATAATTTATTTATTATGGTCCAAATAAATTAACTACAGTTTGACCCAAATATAAGAAAAGTCCAATTTTTACTAAGTTAATTATTCATCACTTATTAATACTTATTAGACCAAATTAATTAAATAACAAGTTTGACTCAAATAAAAGACAAAGTCCAAACAATATGTTTTAAGAATATAAATTTAATATTTTTTCCGATTATTACACAAGTACTGGAACTTCTTTGTCCGGACCCTGTGTTCCTCCATGTGCAGAGGATTATGTGTGGATGGGTATTTGTGGACCCTGAGTGGACTTATGTAGTTCTTTGAGCAGAACATCCAACTCTGTAATTTGACTACTTAATCCTTCGAACTCCTCCCGAGAGACAGGAGTAGGATTAGACTGGCCAGATGTAGCCATGTTTGGCTGTAGGCTTACTGCCTTTCTGTATTTGGAATGAGTTAGTGGACCAATTACTTCCCTACAAAAAGACTTATGTAGTTTAGTCTTAAGGAATATAGAAATGTCATATGCTATGTAATGTGCCCATTTTTAGGAGTATTATCCTGCAAAACGGATGTCAGTCGTTTAAATGACAAGATAGCATGACATGTTTTGATGTAAAAGGGAATGCATATACACATAATCCTTTATATTTTCCATTACATTGAGCTTGACATGGAAATAAAATTACAAGTAATTGAAATAGGAAGGTATGAAGAGACTTCCCTCCGCGTTTGGTTTATTAGAGGCTAACCTATCTTAGGCTATTCTCGCGGCTTTTTGGCATGAAGGTTCCCAGATTATCGCAATTTACTCGACGGGAAGTTAATCTGGTCTTTCAACTGGAGTGAATCTAGGTGGTGTCTTTCCTGAGCCTCATTAGAATTAGTCTCCCTACGAGTCCAGTAATCAAACACCGACAGGATAACCTCCTGGTGGAGAGACCACACAACATACATTCACATATATTGCGTCTCACCGTATGGAAATGATAACATATGTGAAGCACTAATATCACAGGCAGATATAATGCGAAGCACTAAGTGTAGTAGGTAAATGCATTACTACACATTCATTCAAATGTAAATGCAACATCCACACACAAGCAGATAAGGGCCTGAAAAAGTTTTTAATAGCGGCTTAAGCTCTCTTACTGGATGTCCCTAGTGGAGTCGCCACCTGTCGACCTTGGGATTTTTATTTGTCCCTTTCTGTTCTTATCTTTTGGTGTTCTCATGTTAGGTGAGATTTGTTTGAAAAAAATAAGTTTGAAAAGGTCCAACATGTATATTTCGATGATTGGACTATAAGAGTCGCCAGTTTGTATTTTTAAATGGTTGCACCAACTCAATCGAGAAAAGGTTTATACAATGACCTAGTGATGTGACACAGCTTAACTGGTCTGTGAAACCGAGATTTGTTAGGGTCCGAGGGCTTGATTAAGCGGAGGGAAGGTGTTAGGCACCCCCGATTTCTGTGGTGACATGGTTACCGCCACTTTTTAATTTAAACCTTTATCTGAATATGCGTGTAGGTCAATGTGCAATTATCTGGAAGTAGTGTTATGCCTCGTTTGCACCTATATACAAAGGGTTTGAATTTTGTATAAAAGTTCAATTTTAACGAGATATGGCAATGATGTTTTGTAAAATAGGTTTTTCAAACCCTTATGCTCAATAGTAATTGAGGCCTTTGATACTTCCATTTTATTATGTGTTCGACTTAGTTGTTTTATTATTTTTGAGATGCAAAGCATCTTCGAGAAAATAAGATACATAGCAATACCGAACTACTTGTGGGCATGTAAGCCATCTAAGGAAATTCAAACACCGTGAATAATTTACAAGCTAATTGTAGTTGAAATGTCCATCACGGGAACCGAATCTAGATTTATGAACTGAATCTGTGATCACATGAATCCTAGGCTCACATGATGATGCAATATCTACAAAAGCTGTAAGCAGTTATATATATAAGCTGTAAATATATATATATATATATATATGGATGATCAACTGCCACGAAGTAAATATATATATAAAAGCCTAACAGAATATAAATATATATAAGTGTATATATATATATATATAAAGTAGTAAACGCTCCGGATGTGTTTATCCAGGCTCAATCGAGATTCGAAAGTATATATATATATATAAGTAGTAAACGTTCCGGATGTGTCTATCCAGTCTCAATCGAGATTCGAGAGTATATATATAAAAGTAGTAAACGCTCCAAATATTATATTCGGGCTCAATCGAGGTGTAACTCGATAATAATATATATAAGCAATAAAAGCCACGGATCGACGGTCCGGGCATACGCACACAACACGACTCTCAACGTGAATAACTGTGTATAAATGAAAGAGGAAAAAGGCTTTAAGAAATCTGAGATATCTTACAGTTGGCTGCTAAAAAGACTTCAGATAGCTTTAAATGAATGAATAGTCGGTTTCCACCGGTGAAATATAGCAAAACACAAGCTTACAGGTGTTTGGAAAGAAAAATCACTCAATTTAAAATGTGTACAAAGCAAAATGGATAGGGCTTCCTGACCTTTTCTCTTCTTAAAATGACCACCCCAAGCCCTCTATTTATAAAGGGGGGAGCTGCAGGTGCACCTGCGATAGCCGCAGTTTCACATGCGGCTACCCGGGGTGCCTTGGGCTCCGTTGGTTTACCGTCTCGAAGTACGTGCACTCATACAATGCATTGTCCACTTGAACCTTCATACTTTTAATTCGGGCATCCGATTGAGGCGTATAATACATTTCCGGAATGATGTTGTCGAGAGCTACACAATGACATAGGATAAGAGGTTGTACGAAGCTGGGAAGATGGGTCCATGACCAAATCTTCAGGTCTTCAAATTCTATCCGGTGTGCTGTCTTGTGTAGTAGTCACTCGGGATTTGAGCTATGGTTCTTGTAGGACACTTCTGTGTAGAATGTGGTATGAAATGTTGTTGATACGGCGTGAATGTGGGATCGAGGTAGAAAAATGACAATGTTTCCCCTCACCAGGGTTATCTCTAGCTCTGGGCTGATTTAGCAGTCGTTGCTCAGGGTTATCTCTGAGATTGGGCTGCTATAAGTGCGGAATGTCCTCAATTGTATTTTTGAGGTGTACCTGACCTCCCGGGGTTATCTTTGGGGTTGGAGCTGAGTGCCTCGGGGTTATCTCCGAGGTTGAATCTGACTTCTGGGGATTAAAACGGACTTTTTCGGGGTTATCTCCAGAACTGCGACTGCATTCCTCGGGGTTATCTCCGAGGTTAGAACTGAATCTCCCAGGGTTATCTCCGGGATTGAGCTTATTTGACCTCCAGGGTTATCTCTGGAAGACGATTCTGCCCTCTTGCAAGGTTAGTAACAGGAATGCAAAATTTTGAGTGTCTACATATATAGTTTGTTATGTCACCACAATGTTATATACATTTGAAATGTGATCCTTATTTTCACTAGCAAATCTTTAATTTGATTTTACCGAACTATATAAGTGAGGGTAATATAGTTTGAATAAAATAGTGGGAGATACCGATTTAAAAGAAGGCCTAATTTATTTTGGTAATTAATAATAGAATGTATGCTAAAATTTTGTTAATTACAAATTCATTTACAAAATTTTACAATGTTTAAAATTATTATCACTGCGTAGCATATTAGATGCTAAATTAACCGGACCAAATTAAACGGATTGGTTAAGGAATTTGAGAATAGTTCTCATGACTGAAAAGATATCTTATGTCCTTAATACGCATGTCCCTGCAATGGTTGCAGATAATACCTCTGAGGAAGAGATTGCTACTTTTAGAAAGTGGCAAGATGATACACAGTTGGCTCAATGCATCATGCTCGCATCCATGAGTAACGAGCTTCAGCGTTAGCATGAAACTATGGATGCTCCTACTATATTCCTGCACATCAAGTTGTTGATGGTGAGGAAAATAGGACTGATAGATATCAAATATCTAAGGAGCTCTTTCGATGTAGAATGACTAATGACACTACAATACAGACAAAAGTCCTTAACATGATCAATTTGATTGAATAATTAGGACATCGGGTTTTGTCATGGATGGAGAGTTGAGCCAAGATTTGATCTTGCACTCACTCCCAAACTACTTTCATAATTTTTGTGAATTTTCATATGAACAAGCTAGATATCAGCCTCGCTAATTTGCTTAACATGTTAAAAAATATTGAGAGTCACTTTTCAACCAAGAAAGACCAAGTCTTACTAGTAGGGGCCAAAGGATCTTCTTAAAAGAAGAACGATTCAAAGAAGGTAAATAGAAAGGCAAAAATAAAGGATAATAAGAACAAAACTGATATGGATAGCAAAGGAGTTTGCTTCCACTGCAATAAGCATGGACACTGGAAAAGAAACTGTGAAAAGCATCTTGTAGAGCTAACCAGAAGAAGCTTAGTAAAGTTTCGGTTACAAATACAATTTTGTTCATGATTAAAATAAATTTTTCTTTAAGTCAAGGTTCTACTTGGGTATTGGATACTGGCTTTGGTTCTCATAAATATAGATTTATGAAGGGACCAAGTAGAAGTAGAAAGCTAAACAAGCGATAAGTAATCCTATGTGTGAGAAATGAAGCAAAAGTTGTTGCATTAGCCATAGGAACTTATTATTTAGCACTGCTTACGGGCAAGTCTATTATTGTATTTCAGTTCTCGTTAAAAAATTATTTCCATTTTGTTGTTGGACAACAAAATTTTTGGTATTATATTTCAAAATAATTGTTGTTTTATTTATAATAATAATGTTTTGTATAGAACTTGAATATTACTTAATTGATTTTGTATACTTTACTTACGTGAAAAATAATTTTTTAAATTAAATAAACTAGTATAAGAAAAGGAGACAATCATTCAAAGAGTTGAATGTGTGTATTTGCTAAAATAAAAGTGTGAATTATTTGAAAGGTTCAAAGAATTCAGAAATGAAACAAATTGGCAAAGTATTAGGATTTTTTGATCGGATCAAGGAAGGAATACGTGTGTAATAAGTTTCTAGATCATCTCAAATGGTTTTCTCACAATGGACGCCTTCTAATATGCAATAATTGGTTGATATATCTGAAAGGAAAAATCGTACCTTGTTAGACAGGGTGCGGTCCATAATGATTTTTACCGACATTCTAGTATCTTTCTAGGGTCATGCCCTAGAATTGGCTGCATATCTACGAAAAGGTAACCTCAAAATTCGACCCCAAGACTTTATAAGAGTTATAGACAGGGAAGATTCCTAATCTTAAGTATGTTAAGATAAGGGGTTGTCCAGCTTATGTGAAAAAGGTTTAAAAAGGATAAGTTTGGGACAAGATTTGACAAGTACATATTTGTGGGATATTCTAAAGTAAGTTTAGGGTATATGTTCTATAATCCTACTTAATAAAAGGTGTTTGTTGCGAAACACACTCACTTCTAACATAAAAGTGTTTATCATTGAAGGGGCTAGTGGGAGGATAATAGATCTTGAAAAGTTCAAGAACCACAAAATACTATAAGTCAAATAAGAGGAACATGTAGATAGACATATTGTACCACAACCGAATTGTAAATCTGAAATAGTATCGAAGATACCTGGGAGGTATGGATTCATAATTGATGATGATGATGAGGTATGCATCATAAAAATGATGATTCCATTACATACGATAGGTAAGAGTTGTAGACACTCAGAGAAATGGATTGAAGCAAGCTTCTCAAAAATGGAAATTCATTTTGATTAGACAATCAAAAGAGTTTGATTTTATCAAAAATAAGAATGAACCTAGTGTGTACAAAAGGGTCAGTGGGAGCGCCGTGATATTCCTAATATTATATGTTGATATACTATGGATAAGGAATGACATATTAATGCTACAATCAGTAAAGATAAAGTGGTCTAAACATTCCTCCATGAATAATTTGGGAAGAGTATCTTAATTGGGGAAACAAATCTATATAGATAGATTTAAAACGATGTTCGGCTTAACCCAAGAAACGTATATTCATTTGATGCTAAAGCCGTTTATGGCAAACTCCAAGAGATGTCTCATGTTGATAAGCCCATGAGTGTATCTCTCTGAATAGTCCCCATATACTCCAAAAAGAGAGATCGCATGAGTGACAATCATGTATGTAATGAAATATACGAGACCTAATGTTGATCGGTCATATTATGGAGAAGATCAATATAAGACAGTGAAAAACATCTTAAGGTATTTACTGGCACTAAGGATGTGATCATATTCATGGTGGTTCTGAATTAAAACAAGAGGGCTTAACAGACTCAAGTTTTTTCAGACTGACCAAGACGACAGTAAATCCACTTTAGGGTAAAGTGTTTCCTTGAAAGGTGGTGCAGTGAATTGGAAAGGTTTCAAACAACAAAGAGTTGTTGGTTTAGTGATAAAGACAAAGTATATAGCTATAAATGAAGCTGAAAGTTGATTGTCTGGATGAAAAATTCATTAAAAAACTAAGAATAGTTCCTAAGTCTCATCTTGGATCTAAACATGTGTTGTGGCACTTTCATTTGATTATAGGAATCATTGAAAGATGGGAGATCACTATGGAGATAGAGGACTCTCAAGAACAACATTACATATCCATTTACTGAAGTTTATCCAACAGCAGGATAATCGTCACTTAGAGAAGAAAGGTATGAGATGACATGGCGATTGGCTTTAGTGCAAGTGGGAGATTGAAAGTAGTATGCACACAAGCCAATCATGTTGATGATAAAGCATATACTTTGTAATAATCTTATTCACTTATTAATAAAAGTATTCATTTATTAAATGATTTTAATTATCTACATGATGTTGCTTTATAATATGTGATAAACCTATAGTTTTAAGCAATGCATTTAGAATAATGATGATGATCATTCTAATGAGATCTAAATTCTTAAAAAACTTAAAACTATATGTTGCTTGCTCATTGGATGAGGATGATTGATCCTATGATCATTTGTATGGAGACACTAAAGCGAATATGTAGGTGTTTATTGGAGAATAAGTTCACTGAACGTAACTCACTAAGGAATACCTAATGGAGTTTTACTTGCGTGTCAATAGGAATTCATGTTGTGATAGTAGTACAAGTTATCCTTGGATTTGAGATCATCATAGTATCTTGTGTATGATGAATTATACTTTGACTTATACCTTAAGACCCTTAGGATATATTAAAGGGTATGATTGGCTATAATAAGTTGTACATGGAGATAATATATGATCAATAAAGAATCTACCGCTTCTAGTAAAAGAAGAGAAATGTCATATGTGATTCGATAAATGACAACTCAGTAGTCCTCGGCCAAGGCATAATGAAATTAGAAAGGAATTTCTAATTTGCATTATTTGGTGTTGTGCATTTAAAAATCAAAATACATATAATTAAATAAAATAAGACTTAACAGTAATTCCATGTCTTATATTTAATTGGGACATTATATGATGGAATGATTGAATTGTAAGGTAACTATTTACTCACAGGTTCTTTTATAATTAATGTTGAAATCTATATTATCTGGAAAGTCGTTGATCGCTAGGGAGGCTTATCCCTATTGTAGAATAAATATTATTTATTTAAATAAATTAATAGTTTAATTTATTTATTTAAATAAGATTAGAATTGTTCTAATTGATTTATTCACAAGGGTTTAATATGGAGAACCTAAAGGGTCACACCATAAAATGAAGAATATTTATTTAAGAAGAAAATGGTATAATCGTAATAATAAGTTATGTATATTTAATTTAATCTATGGTGATAGAATAAATTAAATAGCTTAATATTATTATTTAATATTTTGGAAATATTAAATATAAATTAATAAGAGGAGTTTTATTATTATTATTATTACTATTATTATTTAATTCTAAAGGAGTTTGGAAATAAATTAATAAAAGTACTCTCATATATCCTAATAAGATTAGGAGGTTAATTAATTAAAAGAGTTTACTTTATTTATTCTTTAAACTCCCGTTCAATATTCTCATTCAACCTTTACTTAAGGTTTAAATCACTTCTTTAAGTGTTACATTACATGATTATTAAATTTATAATCATTACGTACTCTTCCCCCATGAATTAAGTAGTTAAAAGCTCATTTATGGGCCTTGCCATGTACTAGCGCCGCAGTACCTCTTCCCTTTGTTAAACTGGCGATGCAGCGCCACTCTCCAACAACTATTGCCCGGATGAAGTGCTGCGGCACCTCTTTTCTAGTACAAACCGACATTGCAGTGCCGGTACTATTTCATTGACAAATTCTGCAGATTTTCTACAGAATTTTTCTATGTACGAATCGCCTACTTTGCAATCTCTTATCTTCTTCGTTATAACTCGGAATGGTTTCGTTCCAAAGCCATTTTCTTACTTACATTACACACTCAGATTAGCCATGGACAAAATAATTTTCTAAATTCGTTAACGATGCTTTCCATTAGCTCAAATTTCATCGTTCGTTCGTTTTATGTTATTAACGTTCTTCGTTCCTTCGTCCGCGATTCGGTCATCCAAACTCAGAATTTATTCGTTCTTGAGTCCACGACTCACGTTTACAATGTTTTCCAACATTCTTATAAAACCTCACTAATTAGGGTTTATTAACTTACTTTCTACATTTCGATCGTCTTATACGAAATTTTGCCATAACTTTGTTATAGGCTAATTTCAATCCGTTCAGCATGAACTTTTCTTTCAATTCTCTAATTCCTAACCAAAGACATGTCAACAAACATATATGATGGTTTTAAACGTGTCCATCAACAACAAGCTCTAATTAAGATGATTTTCAATTTGTCCATCAACAACGTTCTTCGTGTTCTTCGTTCGTTCTTTGTTTTTAATCGATATTTTGATTACGATTTCACTTTTTCTTGGGATTTAACATTATAAATCACCAATACTTCCTTATTACCCCAGATCGTTCTTATGATTCATCCGAATCGTCCATTAACATCAAGCAATTCATACTTCATATGACTGCTTTTAAAAGAAATTTTTAACTAAACTTCAAATTCTTCCTACTTCATTTTCTTATGATTAAACCATAAGAAAATCGTTTCTTAACATCTTTTACTTCCATTTTCATTAAGCTATGTATTTAGACTTAGAGAACTTACAGAAAAATTGGATTAAAGTTAGGTTTTGATAACTTTCTTCTCATTTTTCTTCAAATTATTCTTCCCCTATTAATCTTATGATTTGTTAACTTTTCTTCTTCCGAGACTTGATAATCCGAGTCTCCCACGTTCTCTCTTCATTTGTCTAGAGTTTCCTCTCTTGGGTTTTTCAAAAATGAAGAGAGTGAGCTTTGGTATATATAGAAAACCAAGGTCATTTGGCCAAAATACACTATTCACATCGCCTTACTATTCACACCGCCTTACTATTCACGAAACTTCTCTTGGAAGCTTCGATGTTCCGTCTTTCGAAATTCGTTTGACAGTTTGAAAAACTACATTTTTCGAAATCTAAATATATTTAGATATTCCGTCTTTCCTCTACAGTTTAACTTTTACGCATTCTTCGAAAATTCAAAAAATTGATAAACACTTTTTTGATGAATAATGTTTTCTGTCACGTTTTTTCCAAAATGTAGTTAAACGATCGAAAAGTACATAATAATACTTTTTGTCATTTTTATTTCGTTCGATTTCAGCACGTTTTTCGAGAAAAACTTTTATCGGCTAATATGCCTTTACACGACATATTACCATCAAATCTTGAAAAGGAATGTCATTCTGACATACTGAACTCTCAAAACGACTTAGATTATTCATCAAATGAATAGTGTCTATTTCGTTTTTTTATCGAAAAATTTCTTACCTCAAATTTTTTTTTCCCGTCTTCACAATTTTTACGCATTTACTCTAATTTTTAGCCAGAATCCTCCCATTTTATAGTCATCCTAGGTTATAAAACGACTAATAAACACATAACACAAAATATAATTAATAAAAAAAATTAATAATTAATAATTCTTTAAACTTAATTTTCAGGATAATCTAATTTTTCGGGTTGTCACACTGTCTTTCCAAATTCGTCTGACAGTTGAAAAACTGCAGTTCTTCATTTCTAAATATTTTTTGGATATTTCTTTTTTCCTCTACAGATTAACTTTTATACATTCATCAAAAATTGAAAAATATGAAAAGCCTTTTCGATGAATAGCATTTTCTGTAACATTTTTCTAGAAAATGGTTAAACGATCTAAAAGCCGATACAAACAATTTTTGTCTTATTTCTATTTCGTCTTATTACTGTACGTTTTTTGAGAAAAACTTTTATTGAATAATATGACCCTTCACAACATATTACCGGTAAATCTTGAAACAAAATGTGTAAGACCCCAGCTTTTATAAATAAAGATGAATTTTTCTATAAATATTATTTTTGAATATTATGGAATAAATTTGATATAATGTTATAGTTGTGGGTAATATTTATAAATTTTGCAAAGTATGCAAGTTGTTATAAAATATTCGTTTAGTCGGGGAATATTCTTTTTGTTAGGGAATATTCGTACAATGGCTCAATCATTGGTGGACCCCTAATGTAATTTATTAGCCGGATTGAGAAAACGACAAAAATATTTTATAAAAATAACTTACGGAGGTGTTACCGTTAAAAGCTGTTGAACTAGGTGGTAAAAAAGTACGAGATGTCGTGTGGTGCATAAGTAAAGCACTGCAGATTGATTATTGATGCTTACGTGAGAAGTCACCACCTATGCTCAATTATTGCTACGAAGAATTCACGCATCATATCTCTTATATTATTGATTCAATTATTGTCACAAAGATTATCATCATATAATATGCTATAGTATTAAATCAATAATTGAGGCGACAAGTTATAAATGATTAATAATTGTTGAAAGATTAAATATGTGTTGTGAAAAAAAAATGATTTGTGGTAAGTTTGATTATTTTATGGGGGGCTCGTATGTCATCATCTAAGAGTCTCTTCGTCGATAGTATTTACCTTCGTCGATAGTAATTACCTTCGTCGATAGTAATTACCCTTGTGAATAGTATTTACCTTCGTCGATAGTAATTACCCTTGTGAATAGTATTTACCTTCGTCGATAGTAATTACCTTCGTCGATAGTAATTACCCTTGTGAATAGTATTTACCTTCGTCGATAGTATTTACCTTCGTTAATAGTAATTACCTTTACAGACGTCGAACCACTTGTCGTTTCACATTACAAAGCGCCAAACCAATTCGTCAAGCCACTTGCCTTTTCACACTAAGCGGTGCTAAGCTAGAAATCTTCTATAAATAGAGGCCTAGGGCTTCATTATTTTTCACGAATTCATTCAAGCTATATAGAGAGAGAAGTATAGAGAGAATAAGAGAGAAAGAAGAAGAGTATTTTGTTACTACACTTTCTTTGCGAGATTCAATCTCCTACCAAATGTAAGGGGTGTTATTCTTTCCTATTCATGAAGAGAACTGTTGTTATTCCATTGCTTATTATTACATTGGAATAACTTTTGTATCTGTGATTTACCCTATACTTGGTGACATTCTTCTATTATTCATTGGAACATCCACATGCGTGTGTTTTACAGGACTGGTTAAAATCTTTATTATTATTTTGTTGGAACATCACATGCATGTGTGTTTTACAGGACTGGTTTAAAATCTTTATTATTATTACATTGGAACATCCTGTCGTGTGTTTTACAGGACTCGGTTAAAATCTTTATTATTCATTGGAATATCCTATTCGTGTGTTTTACACAGGATCCGTTCCATCTTTATTATTACATTGGAACATCCGCGATTGTGAATTTCACCGATCTCGGTTCCGTTATTTATTATTACGTTGGAATAACACATGTCTGTGTGATTCTATCGCATGCATGGTGATTTCTTTTGTTATTCCATCCTTTATTATACCCAGTTGGTTAAAACTTTGACTTCTATACTCCATGAAATTAGTAGAATATCCTTGATATTTGCGTTTCATCCAGTATCTTTTCATGGAAATATTCTTCTGATCATTCTTGAATTTTACTAATTTGGACGTTAATAATTCCTGGATAAAATAATTCTTGAACTTGTTTTATTTAATTCTTATATCATTGTCATCATCCTCATGTTTATATATATATTTTTTTTAAAGTCATCTGTGGCCTGTAGTGCATAGATGGACTTGGTATGATTATGACCAGAGACTATTCGGTGTAATCATGACCGTAATGTTACAAATGATGTGGTAAAAATCCTCAGTGGCCGTAGTGCATTGATGGACAGTTGTTGGCATGATCATGACCATTAATGAATACACAAATATTCTTGGCACGTAGTGCATGAATATTGTGGTCGTGATACTAAAGAATATCCTGGTCAGTAGTAGTGGGGTGATTCGATGATGTGGAATATTTATTAAAAAGTCGAGTCTCGGCTATAATGATGATGAAAAACCTTTTAAAACCAAAAGATAGTAGACTTTATTTTCTACTTGACTCTTTTAATGGATTGCATATTCACCGCAGATTAAAGCTGGTTGTCTATTGTATTTTATCGGTTTAACATTATTGAAGACTATTGATAATTTATTCGCATTATCTTAGTCATAATATTTCTTCTTCGGCTAGTTGAGCTCAACCTTTCTTTCACCGTTTTCTTGAAATGATAATATAATTTGGACGAGTCTGGGAAGCAGTGATGGTCCTGAAGATAGCATTAGTAGTCCTCACTATTCTGTAAAATAGTGTGATAATAACTGTAATGAGGACTTTTTGTTTGAGTTTGTATAATATCTAGTAGACGATATTTGTATTTAAACTCACAGTTTATGTCGTATTGTACACGACAGTTATGTTAATAAGTTGTATTTAAATTCTGTACCATGTAAGTGTCGACCCAAGATGGGTGATGTATACCTAATTTTGGGGGCGTCACAGTTGGTATCAAAGCTTAGGGATATGATCCCTGGCTAAGATGTGAGAATAGTACTAGGAGGGGAGAGACGGGGAATACCTTCGCTAGTATGACCTACCTAAGTTTATGTGCTATTTTATTGGTTGGTCAGAAGATAGGGATAATTTGTTACATGTCAATTAACCTTTTGTTTTGTGGCAGTATCTGAAAATGACATCTGAGAATGTTGAGAATAGCAATGGAGCATGAGCGATCGTTGATTCACCACATATCAATAATCGAGGATAATGTGCATCGTGAAGGCGACGATCCTCATGCAAACAACAACACCGACCAAATGACGAATGATCAAATGTTCGGAGGCTTTATGCAATTTATGCAACAATGAAAGAGAGCGACTCATCCAAAAGCGTAGGTGGAAACACGGAAAACTCTCTCGGCGGTCACCGCTAAACAATTTAAGGAGCTGGGACCACCGGAGTTTAAGGAGAGCCAAAACCACTTCGCGGAAGCATGGATAAAGTAGATTACCAAGATATTTGATGTCTTGGGATGCTCCGAGAACAAAAGGTTCCCTTCACGCCTTTTATATTTGCGGCGGAGGCGGATTCTTGGTGGGAATCAGAAAGCGTACTCAACCAAATTGTCATCAAGATATCTTGGGAGAAGTTCCAGAGTCGTTTCAACGACAAATACTTTCCTGAAAGTATTCGCCACATGAAGGAGGTGGAGTTTATCAAGTTGGAATAAAACAATATGACCGTGTCGCAATACGAGGCAAAATTTGCGGAGTTATCACGGTTTGCATCCCACTTGGTGGATAATGAAAGAAAATGGCGCGAATGTTTTTAAGAGGTTTGAAGTCGGAGATACGTCAACATCTTATTTCTCATAAACCGTGTTTGTATTCAGATGTTGTAAATAGAGCTCGATTAGTGGAGCGCGATAATGAGTCAAACTTAACTAAAAGAGAGTATGGCAAAATTATAATACCAATGAGAATAGTCATCGAGGTGGTGACAACAAGCGTGGAGGGAATCAACAGGCGGATATGGTAACCACCGGTGGTAATCGTACAAAACAATAAGAATGGACATTTCAAGAAAAGGAGATTCAACAATGATGGAAAGACGTCAAAGACCAACACCCATTGTTAAGGAAGGAGAAAGACCACCTATCATATGCTTCAAATGCGGAGGAGAGGGACACATCGATCAAGCTGCGTCATGCCAGTCAAAGCATGTTATAATTGTGGAAGAGAAGGTCACTTAGCTCGATTTTGTCGTTCATCAAGACAAATTCAAAGCTAGGATGGAGGCACCAAAGGCCATCCCGGAAATTCAAAACCCCGGTAGTGCTGCAAGGAGAGCATTTGTTGTGACCTCCCAAAGAGCAAGGAACCGAATGAGGTCATCACGGGTAAGCTTATCATAAACTCTAATGAAGTTTATACTTTATTTGATCTGGGTTCTACCCATTCTTTTATTTCTCCTACTTGCGCTCATCGATTAAATTTGACTCAGGAGAAATTAGACTTTGACTTTTATCTGTGGAAACTCCGTTGGGAGAAACCTTCATTACATCCTTTGTTTATAAGTCTTATTTGGTTCAAATCGGTACCCTCACATTTACCGTCGATCTTATTTCATTAAAAATACTTGCATTTGGCGTGATTCTAGGGATTGATTGGTTAACTACTTATCATGCAAAAATTGATTGTTTTCGTAAGGTTGTTAGCTTTCATATTCCTAATCAACCTATTATGCTTAATTCAAACGACCAAACCATTAAAATCAATCACGGTCATCTCAAGCCATAAAGCTATTCGTTTATTGAAAAGCGGATGTCAAGCTTTCTTAGCTCATGTCATGATTTAAATAAAAATACGCCGCTTTTAAATGATATTCCTATTGTTAATAAATTTCGACGTATTCCAGAAGAACTTCCGCCTACCCCAGGCGTGAAATTGAATTTTGTATCGACCTTGAACCGGTGACAAAACCTATTTCCAAAGCCCCATATCGAATGGCTCCTATTGAACTTCGAGGAGTTAAAGACCCAAACCGCAGGAATTGTTAGACATTGGCTTTATTCGTCCCTAGTACTTCTCCTTGGGGTGCTCTATTTCTATTCGTGGAAAGAAGAAAGATGGGAGTATCGACTTTGTATTGATTATCGGGAGTTGAATCATGTCACCATCAAAATAGGTATCCATTGCCACGTATTGATGACTGTTTGACCGATTTGCAAGGAGCCAAATTCTTTTCAAAGATTGATCTTCGTTAGGATATCACCAATTGAAGATTAGAATCACGACATTCCAAAGGCGGCCGAACTCCCTAAGACGGGCATTATGAATTCCTAGTCATGTCCTTTGGATTGACTAATGCTCTCTTTGCCTTCATGGATATGATGAACCGAGTATTCAAGGAATATTTAGATCACTTTGTGGTCGTCTTTATTGATGACATCCTTATTTATTCCAAAAGCCGTGAAGATCATGAGCAACACTTGAGGTCGACACTCCAAAAGCTTCGTGAATATAAGCTTTATGCGAGTTGAAGAAATGCGAGTTCGGCTTGAAGAAGTAGCATTCCTTGGGCACGTGGTATCAAGTCATGGAATATCATTGACCCAAAGAAAGATTAAAGATATTCAAAGTCGGGAACAACCTAAATCGATGATAGAAAGCACGTAGCTTTCTCGGTTTAAATTTGGTTATTATCGGAGATTCGTGGAAGGATTTTCTCGAATCGCTATTCCATTGACTCGGTGACTCGAAAAGATACAAAGTTCGGTTGGAGGCGAAGAATGTGAGAAGAGTTTTCAAGAACTCAAGAGGAGACTTATTTCAAAGACTGCTCGACAATACCATCCGGCTCGGAGGGATTTGTCATCTACTGATGATGCTTGAAGCAAAGGGTTGGTATGTGTTCTTATGCAACATGGAAAAGTTATAGCCTTTATGCCTCATGACAACTCAAAGAATATGAGAGGAATTATCCTACTCATGATCTAGAGTTAGCATTTGTTGTCTTTGCACTTAAAATTTGGAGGCATTACTTGTATGGGGAGAAAGTGGAGATCATTACGGATCATAAAAGCCTCAAATATTTCTTCACTCAAAAGGAACTCAACATGCGACAACGACGTTGGCTTGAACTGTTGAAAGATTATGATCATACCATCCAATACCATCCTGGAAAAGCGAACGTGGTAGCTGACGCATTGAGTAGAAAATCATATGCAAGTACGAGTGCGATATTGTCAACGCAAAGGCCCATTTTATGTGACTTGCAAAGGATGGAGATAGAATTAAAGACTCCAGGGACGCATGTGATGATAGCGAGTATACGAGTAGAACCGTCTTTAATTGATAAAGTTAAAGATGCTCAAGCTACAGACTTGGAGCTGATGCGTATGAGGAAGAAAGTGCAAGAAGGTGCTATGCCGGAAGCAAGAATCGATGAAGAAGGAATACTTCAAGTCAACTCCAGACTTTGTATTCCTAACGACCCTGATTTAAAGTATAATATCATGATGGAGGCGCACAACACACCATTTGCAATCCATCCTGGGAGTACCAAAATGTATCATGATATTCGTCATACATTTTGGTGGAGCAATATGAAGAGAGAGATAATTTGTTTATCTCAAGGTGTCTAACTTGTCAACGAGTTAAAGCGAGCATCAAGTACCAAAAGGTCCATTGCAACCACTTGAAATTCCGAATGGAAGTGGGAGCACATTACCATGGATTTCGTTCTACGGTCTTCCTAAGGTTTCTCAAGGCATTGATGCGATTTGGGTCATTGTTGATAGGTTGACCAAGTCCGCTCATTTCTTACCGACACGAGAAACTTATACACTTGAACGTCTTGCTCGTATGTACATAAACGAGATTGTAAAGATCGCATGGTATGCCGGTATCCATAGTTTACGATCGAGACCCAAGATTCACTTCACGATTTTGGGTTAGTTTGCAAAAGCTATGGGCACAGACTTACGATTTAGCTTCTAAGATATCATCCTCGGCAGACGGACGGACAATCGGAGAGGACTATTCAAACTCTTGAAGATCTATTAAGACTCGTGTCCTTGATTTCAAGGGAGTTGGGACAAGTTCTTACCATTGGTGGAGTTTTCCTACAACAACAGTTATCAAGCAAGTATTGGCATGGCTCCATTCGAAGCGTTGTATGGAAGAAAGTGTCGTTCTCCAGTATGCTGGGATGAGGTGGGTGAAGCAACGTTGTTGGGACCAGAGTTGGTACGTATGACTACGGAAAAGATTCAAACGATCCGACAACGTATAAAAACCTCACAAAATCGACAAAAGAGTTATGCTGATCTTCATCGAAAGGACGTGGAATTCGATATAGGAGATCATGTGTTGTTAAGAGTTGCTCCATGGAAAGGAGTTACAAGATTTGGAAAGAGAGGAAAACTTAACCCTCGATTCATCGGTCCATTTTTAATCCTCGATCGAGTAGGAATTGTGGCCTATAGACTCGCTTTACCGCCAAATATGTCTCGTGTTCATAACGTTTTTCACATATCTATGTTACGTAAATATGTGAAAGACCGAACCATATTATTGAGTTAGAACCAGGATGAAATAGCGGAAGATTTGACGTATGAAGAGGTTCTGTTCAAATTTTGGATAAGAAGGAACATATTCTACGCCCAAGGTTATACCTCAAGTCAAAGTTTTGTGGAGGAACCACGATGTTGAGGAAATGACTTGGGAGTTAGAATCGAAATGAAATCAAGGTATCCTTACCTCTTCGACATACCAGTCGCATTCTAATTTCGAGGGCTTAAATTTCATAAGAAGGGAGGTTGTAAGACCCCGACTTTTATAAATAAAGATGAATTTTTCTATAAATATTATTTTTGAATATTATGGAATAAATTTGATATAATGTTATAGTTGTGGGTAATATTTATAAATTTTGTAAAGTATGCAAGTTGTTATAAAATATTCGTTTTGGTCGTGGAATATTCTTTTTGTTAGGGAATATTCGCATAATGGCTCAATCATTGGTGGACCCCACAATGTAATTATTTGTCGGATTGAGAAAATGACAAAAATATTTTATAAAAATAACTACGGAGGTGTTACCGTTTTAAAAGCTGTTGAACTCACGGTGGTAAAAGTACGATGAATACGCGTGGTTGCATAGTAGCACACGGTATTGATTATTGATGCTTACGTGAGAAGTCACTTCACTATGCTCAATTATTACTCGAGAATTCTTTGATCATATCTCTTATATTATTGATTCAATTATTATCACAAAGATCATCTGTATAATATGTTATAGTATTAAATCAATAATTGAGACGACAAGTTATAAATGATTAATAATTGTTGAAAGATTAAATATGTGTTGATGAAAAAAAAATGATTTGTGGTAAGTTTGATTATTTTATGAGGGGCTCATATGTCATCATCTAAGAGTCTCTTCATCAATAGTATTTACCTTCGTCAATAGTAATTACCTTCATCAATAGTAATTACCCTTGTGAATAGTATTTACCTTCGTCAATAGTAATTACCCTTGTGAATAGTATTTACCTTCATCAATAGTAATTACCTTCGTCAATAGTAATTACCCTTGTGAATAGTATTTACCTTCGTCAATAGTATTTACCTTCGTTAATAGTAATTACCTTTACCAGACGTCGAACCACTTGTCGTTTCACATTACAAAGGCCAAACCGATTAAATCAAGCCACTTGCCTTTTCACACCGCGGCGGTGCTAAGCTAGAAATCTTCTATAAATAGAGGCCTAGGGCTTCATTATTTTTCATTTAATTCATTCAAGCTATAGAGAGAGAAGTATAGAGAGAATAAGAGAAAGAAGAAGAGTATTTTGTTACTACACTTCTTTGCGATATTCAATCTCCTACCAAATGTAAGGGGTGTTATTCTTTCCTATTCATGAAGAGAACTGTTGTTATTCCATTGCTTATTATTACATTGGAATAACACATTTACTGTGGTTTACCTATACTTGGTGACATTCTTCTATTATTCATTTTGAACATCACATCGTGTGTTTTACAGGACTGGTTAAAATCTTTATTATTATTTTGATGGAACATCACATGCGTATGTTTTACAGGACACGGTTCCGGCCCTTATTATTATTACGTTGGAACATCACATGCATGTGTTTTGCAGGACTGGTTAAAATCTTTATTATTCTGTTGGAATATCCTATGTCATGTGTTTTACAGGATGATCTGGTTCCATCTTTATTATTCTCGTTGGAACATCCCGCGTGGGTGTGAATTTCACGACACGGTTCCGTTATTTATTATTACATTGGAATAACGTCATGTGCGGCCTATCGCATGCATGGTGATTTCTTTTGTTATTCCATCCTTTATTATACCCAAGTTAGTTAAAACTTTGACTTCTATACTCCATGAAATTAGTAGAATATCCTTGATATTTGCGTTTCATCCAAAGATATCTTTTCATGGAAATATTCTTCCGATCATTCTTGAATTTTACTAATTTGGACATTAATAATTCCCGGATAAAATAATTCTTGAACTTGTTTTATTGAATTCTTATATCATTGTCATCATCCTCATGTTTATATATATTTTTTTTAAAGTCATACGTGTATTTTGTAGCATGCATAGATGGACTTGGTATGATTATGACCGAGAGACTATTCCGGTGTAATCATAATAGTAATGTTACAAATGATGTGGTAAAAATTCTCAAATGGGTAGTAGTGCATTGATGGACGATTGTTGGCATGATCATGATTATTAATGAATACACAAATATTCTTGGCACGTAGTGCATGAATAATTGTGGTCGTGATACTAAAGAATATCCTTGTCAGAAAAGTAGTGCGGGGGTGATTCGATGATGTGGAATATTTATTAAAGTCGAGTCTCAAATATAATAATGATGATGAAAACCCTTTTAAAACCCAAAAAGATAGTAGACTTTATTTTCTACTTGACTCTTTTAATGGATTGCATATTCCAGCCGCAGATTAAACCGGGTTGTCTATTGTATTTTATCGGTTTAACATTATTGAAGACTATTGATAATTTATTCGCATTATCTTAGTCATAATATTTCTTCTTTGGGCTAGTTGAGCTCACCCTTTCTTTCCTTTGTTCTCTTGTGAAATGATAATATATTTGGGGACGAGTCGGGGAAACGCAGTGATGGTCCTCAAGATAGCATTAGTAGTCCTCACTATTACAGTAAAATAGTGTGATAATAATCTGTAATGAGGACTTTTTTGTTTGAGTTTGTATAATATCTAGTAGACGATATTTGTATTTAAACTCATGAGTTTATGTCGTATTACATACCTACAGTTTATGTTAATAAGTTGTATTTAAATTGCACCATGTAAGTGTCGACCCAAGATGGGTGATGTATACCTAATTTTGGGGGCGTCACAAAATGTCAGTAGGATATACTAATCTATAAAAAGTTTAGGGTTAAACCCTAACATCATTCTTTGGGTGAATAGTATTTTTACGTAAACTTTCTCGAAATGTTTTTATTTTCGTCTTCAAAATTCTTACTCATTAAATCATACACATAACAAAAATACTCCCACATTTACATCATCATAGGTCATAAAATGACATTTAAACACATAATACAAATAATATTCATTAAATATTATTTTATTCATTAATATTCAACAAAACTTAATTTTTAAACTAAATGGAATTTCTCGGTCGTTACAAACCATTTTACAATTAAGTCATTGTTATCACTATTACCATAACTTCTAACATTAAGTACACCATAAAAAAATCCCAGTTATTCTCAAACTTGTCAAATTTTCGTCTCTTCGCTTAACCCGGATCACCTCCTTCTTGACTTACAATTCACAGTCGTTTCCCTTTTCTTTTCTTTTTTATCTTGCTCCGCTCCCCAGTTCGTATAAGATATAATGAAGGAGTTGGGTTTTGCTTATTATTTCTCCTAATTTTAGTAGGATTTTAATATTACACAAATATAAATTAGACCCAATTTTAAGGCCCAAATTAACGTAAACACTTACTTATTATAGTCCACATAAATTAAATACAATTTGACCCAAACATAAGAAAAGCCCAATTAAAATATTTAAAATATAGATTTAAATGTTATTTATTTATTTATTTATTTTTCTTTATTATTTTACTTTTTTGGGTATTAAATTTATTATAGATGATGATGATGACGTACACATCATAGAGGATGATGATCCAATTACATACGATGAGGCTATGAGTAGTAGAGACTTAGAGAAATGACAAATAACCATGAAATCCGAAATAGATTTTATGCATAAAAACCAAGTATGGACTTTGATTAACCCTCTAGAAGGCATTTAGCCTATAGGGTGTAAATAAGTCTTTAAGAGAAAGACTACAGCAGAGTGTTTCAAACAAAGGCAAGGAGTTGACTATGATAAAACTTTCTCACCCATAGCAATGCTCAAGTCCATTCGAATTTTACTTGCAATAACAGCTTACTATGATTACCAGATTTAGCAAATAGATGTGAATACGACATTCCTCAATTGAAAACTAAAAGAGGATGTATATATGATGCAACCACAGGGTTTTGTCTTTAAAAATAGAGAAAATCATGTATTTAAGCTACAACGATCCATTTATGGATTGAAGCAAACTTGTCAAAGATGGAACATTTATTTTGATGAGACAATCAAAGAATTTGATTTTGTAAAAAATGAGGATGAACCATGTGTGTACAAGAAGATCAGCGGGACCACTATGACATTCCTAGTACTATATACTAATGATAAACTACTAATTGGGAATGACATACCAATGCTACAATCAGTTAAGATATGGTTTTCTAAACACTTCTCCATGACAGATTTGGGAGAAACATCCTATATTTTGGGGATAAATATATATATAGATAGATTTAAAAGAATGCTCGGCTTGACCCAAAGAACGTATATTGATTCAATACTAAAGAGGTTTAACATGGAAAACTTTAAAAGATGTCTCATACTGATGAGCCATGGAGTACATCTCTCCAAGAAATAATAGATTTTCAAACCCTTATGCTCACATAGTAATCGAGGCCTTTGATACTTCCATTTTATTCTGTATCCGGCTTGTTTTGATTTTATTCTCGATATGCTAAGTACCTTCGACAAAATAGTATGTATATATAAGTGTCGGACTCCTTATGGGAATGAAAGCCATCGAAGTGACCCGAGCACCACAAATATGATTTGCAAGCTAGTCGTACAACTGAAAATGGTCCATCATGGGAATCAGATTTAGATCTGTCAGCTGGATCTTAGATCTCGTGGCTCCTAGGCTCACACAATATCATATGAATAGCCTGCATAACAAGGATATTGAAATAAAACAAATATTTAATCTAAATGACGCAAAACAAAGGATTCATCAGTTAAATCCATGTCTGCGTGTAGCCAAGCTTCCTGTTCCCTCTAGATACAGATCACGTGGTTGCTTAATATTTACAAACCTAAAAAGAAAACTAGATTTAAATAAATCATAGTCATTCTAGCTCAACGGTTCCAGTTTTACAACTTTTAAACCAGTTAAAAGTTAGATATGGCTAGATTTAGATAAATCTAGTCCACAAACATTAGTATCGCGGCTTTACATTGAATAAATAGTTAAAACAGATATTTAATCACATTAAACAGTTAATATATATATATATATATATATATATATATATACACAGAAAAGTTCAGGGACAGAATTTTTAAATAATATAAAATTCTTAAGTAACGAAATTATTTAAAGGCCTTTCTTACGCGTCTCTCCTCTCTCTCCAAATTCACGATTTAGGCAAACTGAGCTCCTCTCTCCAAACCCAAATTAGCTCCTACTCGAGCTCTTCTCTCTAAATCGAGTCTCTCCCCTGCCTTCCTTCCATAGAGATTCGTGATTTAGGCAAGGTTGGCTGAGAATCGCGATTGTGAGTTCCCAAATCACAAGCCCTAGCTTCTGCGTTCTCTCTTCTCTCCAAACCAGATGCAAGCAAAGCCAAATCCCTAGCTTTTCTCTTGTCGCTTCTCTCCAAATCAGGCATGTGTAGTACAGTTCCTCTGTTTAATGAGTTCTTCTATGGGTTTCTCTCACTATGGTCATTTATAATCTAATTATCCTCTGTTTTCTTATTCCTTTAGTTGTGGCAAGTGATACCCAGAACACAAATTTGTTTGTTTTATCTATGATTGTTATTTTCCTTCTATTTCTTGTTTTTTCATGTTTACATCAGTGCGTTGTGGCACTTGGCTAAGGTTGTTTCTGTTCTTGAGCCTGTTTAGGGTTTTGCGGCAATGAAGAAGAGATTAGAATGAAATTAGATATCGCTCAATTGATTTTAGTATATTGAGTTCCTTACAATTATTCATGTAAAGATATGTTATTCCGAGTTGCATATATTTCATGTAATACCCTGTTACAACCTTTGATTGTCAATCAAACAGTAAAGATTCCAAGAGGAAGTAAAGAGTCCAAAGCCAATTTTAGTATTTTTAAAATTGACTGTAAAGTATTTTTTAAATTACTTGTAAAAATTGTAATATATATAAAGTATTTTTAAAGTTCTGCAATTGTAATACCCTGTTACAGCCCTTGAGTAAAAGACTTCTTCAATTTTAGTATAACAGTTCGGTATTAATTTAATTGTCTGCTTGATACTAATCCACTAGAGGGCTATATTCACATTATTTGAACATTTGATGATTTTTTTTATATCAGGTATAATGGATGACATGGACCATGAAATAGGGAGTTGTGGGGATAATGTAGAAATGGATTTGGAAATAGAAATGAATGAGGATAACTCGAGTTCAGAGGGGTTGAATGTGAACAATACTAACAATTTTGTCTACTATCCTCAAGTTGCTGATGAGTTTACGCCTAAGCTAGGTCAAGAATTTCAAACATTAGATGAAATTCACACTTTTTACAATACATGTGCAATGCATGCTGGTTTTAGTGTGCGGAAGTGGTATGAGACAAAAAAGGCGAGAAGTGATGATGCAACATGCACTTGCAAAAAGTTTGAGAGTTTGGGAATCCTATGTCGACATGTGATAGCTTGCTTGAATAAGTATCATGATCTTGACAAATTGCCTACCAAATATATTTTGAAGAGGTGGACAAAGACAACAAAATCAAGTGGTGTAATTGATGCTAATGGTGTGGCGATAAAAGATGACAAGCCCTACTTACTCTTGCGGAGTCAATTGATTCAACAATCCTTAGATTTCATAGATAGGGCTCTCACAAATGAAGAAGCAACAAATGTCTTAAAATAACAGTTTGGTGTTGTGGATGAAAAGATCAATCATATTATTGGAAAAAATGGTTCCAAAAGAAACAATGAAATGGAGTGTGGTGGAATTAGTGTATCCAAGTCGGTTAACAAGACATGTACTTATGATCAGAGTTACATTGAGCCAAACCAAGTGCGTGCAAAAGGGTGTGGCAAAAGGCTGAAGGGTGGCAAAGAAAGGGCTTTGGGTAAAGCAAAGAATTCCAAGGGTAGACGTTGTAATGGATGTGGCAGAGTTGGTGTGACACACGATAAAAGAAATTATCTCGTGCTTAATAATCAGTAAGCAAGTTTACGTATTTTGACTTTGTCGGCATGTTTAAATTTGACTTTGCTAATTGTTGAAATTTGACAATGACTTTGTAATTTGTTTAAATGTAGAACTGGAGAATCAAATGATGATGCTACTCAGGATCCAAGTGTAGATGACGATGATAGTGATTTACCCCCAGGTGCAACTAAGATTATGAGGTACTAAAGTAATTTTTTTTATATTTCAATCAAGTCAATCTAATACTGTTAGAGCATGGTTATTTTCCTATGTTGAAGAATGTCTTTGTATTTAGTTTTATGATTCAGTTTTGTGACTTTTTGTCATACAGTAACAGGAACGCTGAACCTGGTCTTGAATGAAGATATGGAGTTTATTAGAGGTAAGAACAAAAAATAGCGGCTTTTTGGTACTTTCACTTCTTTAACGTTTAATCAGTTTTGTTGGGTAGTCTCTAATAGAGGCTTTTTAATCATCAGAGCAGTTTTAGTTTCACCTGAATCAGTATCCATTTGTGTATTTTATATTTTTAATGTCAAGCTCCATTTTCTGTTATTGTCTGTTTTTGAAATCAACTTGGTGCCCAGTTCCTCACAGTCACAGTCTCTAAGAAAAGTTGAAGTTTGTTGGTTGTAATGTGGTCATGTCAATCCAATAACAGTTTCTTTTTGAAGTATGGAATTTTAAGCTAAATTTTCTTTTGCAGAGGCATACAAAAGTGGGGAGTTAAAGGAACTGTTAGAGAAGGCATTATGCTCCTAAGGATTTTGGTGAAGGCAATCCTAGTATATTGTTTAAATGTTACTTGTTATAGCTTAGTTGAAAGTGGTTGTGTTGTTTCCAAGTGTAATATTAAGATATGTACATTTTCAAGGAGGTGATGTTATGTGAGAGCTTACTAAATGCTCATTAGTCTGTTTGGCTACATAAATGTTCATTATGTGAGAGCTTGCTGAGTTTGCTCTTTCTTTGTATGCACGCAACATTTAGCAGGTTATAACTATGTTTCACCACATGATACTATGGTACAATTGCTTAACGAGCTGACTATTGGTTTTTTTGTTTGTGTTTGTTTTGATTATGTGTGTGTTGTTAGAACTTAGAATTTGGTTTTTTGGTAATGGAACTACTTAATGTCTGTTTTTCTTACCATGCACGACCGACCAGTATAAGATTTTATAGTTTTGGATCTAATGACAATTAAAGACATGCATGTAGTTTCAGAAGTGTGTTGTGTATCTCATCATCTAAGGTAAGGTACCTTGCTTGGCTTGAAGCATGTGGGAATTAATAAATTAATATTTTCAGAAGTGTGTTTTGTATCTTATCATCAACGGGTGTGTCAGGTACTACTAGTATAATACTTGCTCCATAAAAACATCTTGTTTTGTTAATTTTATTTACTGCTATTTAGTTCTTGTTGGTACCAAAAAGAAAACCGTGAGATTCGGTGCAACTGCAGGTTATAAACAGAAGGAACAAATAAAAATGGCCGTATGACCAAATGGTTCGGTTTTGATTCAAAGCGATTTAAATATGAATAAGTTTTACATTACATCCAACTTGTAATTTCGTTACATTAAACAAATTCATTACAACTACCAACTACAACTACATTATAAACAACAAAAACCACAACATGAAAGAAAAAAGTAAAACCGAGTACACCACTTTTTTCTTCGGTCTTTCATTTTTCAATGTCATCTCCTCATTTTTTTCCACCAGATCTTGATTTTTCTTTTCTACAATAGCTTTGTCATTTTTGGCATTGACAATAACAATAGTCAGCTCGTTAAGCCTTTTATTCAAAATTTCTATTTCAAACTTCAATTCATTGTTTTCGCGATAATACTGAGTAATTCTTGAGCCCGGTGACATTGGTGGATCAATCCATTCAAACGATTCACATGGTATTGTTTTATAATTTGTGCAACCAGCAAATCATCGCCCGAAATTTGTTTTGGTCCATGAAACCTTCACAGGTAAAGGAACTCCACATTTGCAAATGCGTGATGAACTCCCTGATGAATTTGTGCTCATAACTGGGGAGAGCAAATTAATTAGGATTAATATGTTGCCAACATAAATTCAGTTAACTAATTAGTCAAAGCAACAATGTTAATTAACTATAATCAAACGGATACATGAAAAAATCACATCTTTAAGTGAAGGAGACCAATATTTGATATGTATTATATACCATGAAGAATATGATATTTGAAGAATGATACAAAAAGTACATAACAAGTTTGAAGCACAAATTGCAGATGAGTACTGCGAAGAGAAGTGAAAATGTCAACACCAACACTAGTTATCCGAAATTCAGTGTAATCATATACAACCACCTAAAACTGCATGAAAAAGAATCAAGTTCCATTTTATGTTTACACAAATCCAATAATTTTAAGCCTCAAGTATGCAGAAGTGACTAAATGAACTTGATAATAACCAAACTGTTTTATTAAGCCTGCAGCAATAACAACAACAATTTTTAAATGACTTCGAGTCATTTAACATCACGAGAAGCAAGTCATGGACAAATCAGAGCTTAAAGACCAAATCAAAAACAAACATATCTTCAAATGAACTATGAGATCAGTTATCCCACTCCTATATATGATGAACACTGTTAACAATAGAACTTAAAAGCTTGTTTCTTACCTCTAATAAACTCCATAGCTTCATTCAAGAACAGTTTGCTTTATCTAGTCAATCACACCAAGATGAGCCCACAAGAAAAGTGTAATTTGGGCATCACATAAAATTTACATACTGAACACATACTGAACAGCGAAACTTCAATCAAGATTCAACTTATGCGAAAGGAAAAACATATTACATACACATACCTGGTCGCGATTCTCAAATCAATTCTTGGTTGGAGTGTCTGCGATTTGCTTGCCCTAACTCCTAAATCGCGAATCTCTGTGTCTCCTAAATTGCAATTGTCTCTGCTTGGAATGTCAGCGATTTACTTGCCCTAACTCCTAAAATGCGAATCTCTGTGGAAGAAAGCCAGGGGAGAGACTCGATTTGGAGAGAAGAGCTCGAGTAGGAGCTGATTTCAAAGGCTCGCTGATTTAGGTTTGGAGAGAGGAGCCTAGTTTGCCTAAATGCCTAAATCGTGAATTTGGAGAGGAGAGACGCGAGATTTGGGTTTTTTTTAAAAAGACGCGTAAGAAAGGCCTTTAAATAATTCTGTTACTTATGGATTTTATGTTGTTTAAAAATTCTGTCCTGAACTTTTCTATATATATATATATATATATTAAAGTAGAAGAAAGCTTCAAATCTAAAAAAATTTTACAGTGTGTCGCAAGAAAGGCTTCAGACTATTTTTGGAGCTTGAAAACTCAGTTTACACTGGTTAAAATTTGATATATTGTAGTATGTATATATACAAGTGTTTTGAAAGAAGAATATTGAAATTTGGAATACTATAGGAGGGGTTAAGAGCTGAAATGGACGGAATTCTCTCTGTTTTCTTCTCTCTCTTTTTGGCTGATGGGGGGGGGGGTCTATTTATAGACCTAAGTAGCCGCGGGTAGACCCGCGGCTGTCCGGGTGGGCCCGGGCCCCGTGAGTCCCGTTGTCTCGAAGTACGTGCACTCGTATCAATGTGTTGTCCGCTCGAACCTTCATAACTTTCAATCCGGGAATCCGATTGAGGCGTCCTATTCCTTTTTGGAAAGCCCTTGATGAGAGCTACACAATGACATGGGATTTGACATTTTTCGAATCCGGGAAGATGAGCCCATGACCAGATCTTCAAGTCTTCGCAATCCATCCGTTGAGCTGTCTTGTGTTGTTTTCACTCGGGATTGATGTTATGGTTTTGCATGACTTCTTTTGTAGTGATTTGGTCTGAATTGATGTTGAGTTGGCAAATTTACTATTTTTCCCCTCCCGGGTTGGTTCCGGGCTTGTTGCAGTTGTAGTTGTCTTTCCTCAGGGTTGTCTCCGAGATTGGACTGATGTTGACTTTCGACAGTCTTTAGGGTTGTCTCTGAGGTTAGTTTGATGTTTCCCGGGGTTATTCCCGGGGTTGTTGCCAGGGTTTTTACTTGATCTCCCGGGGTTGTCACCGGGGTCTGACTTGATCTCCCTTGGTTGTCTCCAGGGTTTGGATTTAATCTCTCGGGCTTGTCATCGAGGCTGGATTTGATCTCTCGGGGTTTGGATTTAATCTCTCGGAATTGTCATTGGGGTTTGACTTGATGATTTTGACTCCCAGGGTTGTTTCTGGGAGATAAAAGACGATTCTGTCCTCCTGCATGGTTAGTAACATGAATGAAAAATTTTGAGTATCTACAAAGGGGAAGACATGGCTATTAGCCATTCTAGCTTTTTGATGCTATTCACCAAATTTTGGGGGGCATGTGGAACAAAAGTAACACTCCTTTACATTGCATGGCACATTCCTTGGTCCCTAAATACTAGTGTGATGCTTAGCTCAATGATGGTGGAGGTAATGGAGATGGAGTTACACAGGTAGCGCCCCATGAGGATCATGAAGTGTCCACCAATCGAAGTAAATATTTTAAGTGTCTCTTTCCTAATCAAGCTGATCTACGAAAGGTTTATGCTGAGTATGGAGCATTTTCTAATAGCTCTGAATATTTTGGTCAGCCTTATGTCATCGATGCAAGAATGTTTGAAGAGCCTATTTCATGGTGGGCTAATCACAGGGCTTCAACCCCGTTGCTACAAGCCTTGGCCTTTAAGTTGCTCTCGCAGCCCGCTTCTTCTTCTTATGCTGAGAGAAATTGGAGCACTTACTTTGTGATTCAAAGTATCAAGAGAAATAGTCTAACAACAAGTCGATCTGAAGACCTTGTGTTCGTGCATTGCAACCTTCCTTTACTTTCATGGAAAAGCAAGGAGTATACAGATGGACCTACAAAATTCTGGGACATTAGTAAGTTCACTATTTTCCTGATATTCAAAAATGCAACTAATAGTGTTTAATGCATGATAACAACTGATTTTCTTTTATTTTGTAGGTGGGGATCAGTTCGACGTTGAAGGACAAGAAGTAGGAGAGCTTGCTCAACTTTCCCTTGATGAGCCAGAATTGGAAAGGATGACATTTTAGGATGCAGAGGAGGGTGAAGGCACTGACATTCGCATTGGCACTGAAGGGGAACTAGAAGAAGATGTATTTTAGAAGTTGCACTCTATGATTTGCTGCTAGACTAGTATTATAGTACTACTAAGTATGCTGGACTAAGAAAATCCTCCCAATTTTGTTAAGATTATAGATTAATCAGGTTCATGTTTACCTTATCTATTATAATTATGGATTAATGTTCTAATAAATTATAATTCCTAAGGTTTACCCTCATTTGTCTGTAATAGTAACGTTCATGTCAAGTTGACAACTATGAGGGTCAGTTTGCGTTGGGAGTAATCATTTATGAGGTTGAGAGTATCCTATCTACCATACTTATTAGTATGTCTACAGTGTAGATGAGAAGAAAACCAAAGATTATTTCATTTTGTCATATTATGATAAATGCATATCTATATGAATTTGGACAATATAAACATTATTGTTAAAAAATTATAAAAACTGTATCCTTGCACCCGTGTCAAAATTCGGATCCATATCCGCGTATCCTCTATTTTTTGACTTCATATGTCCGACACCTAGATTCGTACCCGCACCCGACACCTACACCCGAGTCCGAGTAACTATGACACCCCCAAATCCGGGCACTTCAATCCCACAGATTTGGTGTTCACTGTCCAATTAAATCATAACTAACTACCCATTTCCAAAGGATAAGATTAAACTCAAAAGTTTAAAATAATCAATCTCCCATTAAAGGGTTACATAATCTAAAGTAAATCCCAGGTCATCTAACCTTTAGTACAATCATCAGTGGAAAATTAAAACATGATCATAATTAAATCTATTATATAAGCTTCATAAATAAAAGATAATTTAAACGTTTTCGTCTAATCAAGCACTTTGTCCTTGCCCTTGCTTGTAGAAAGCTCTTCAAACTTCTTAACTTCATCTGCATTATTTTGTGCAAGAGTGAGCAAACAATTGCTCACAAGAAGGATAATATACAATAACGGTTTATGAATGATAATTCACTGAGTTTTTAATGGTAAAGTATTCTTACCGGAACAATAAACTTTAATTCAACAACTATGAGTTCAAATGAATAATGAACGTTAAGTTAACAATAGATATCAACATCAAAGAATACACTTAGGGTCACGAGACCACGAACTATACTCTAGGTTTCAAGTATTTCTACTTTAACTTTTAACAGTCTAAAAGACTATAATCATCATCTATGTCCTAGGTTAACAGGTGTTTCTACTATAATCTTTAACAGTCTAAACGACTATATGGACCATCATCCCGTACTCCAGGTGATCAGCCCTTTGTACTATGTAAGACCCCAACTTTTTAATAAAGATGATTTTTTTTATAAATATCATTTTTGAATATTATGGAATGAATTTGATATAATGTTATAATTGTGGGTAGTATTTATAAATTTTGCAAAGTACGCAAGTTGTTATATATTATTCGATTGGTCGAGGAATATTCGTTTTAACGAGGAATATTAAATACTGTTGCACAATCATTGGTGGACCCTACAACGGAATTATTATCGGATTGAAAGCGACAAAAATACTTTATGAAAATAACGACGGAAGTTTTACGTTAACTATTGAAACACCTTTATTAAGTAAAAGCGATGTCTGGCGTGGTTGCATAGTAGCACTACAGTATTGATTATTGATGCTTACGTGAGAAGTCACTCGGTTTTGTTCAATTATTATTCTGAAAGAATTGTTGTATAGTATCTCACGTTATTTGATTCAATTATTGTCGATATTTTATATATTATTAAATCAATAATTGAAATGACAGAGTTATTAATATTATTATTTGCAATATTAACGATGTCTAGAAGTTCTGTCAAGGAGAGGTTTGGTCACCTAATTGCGCGCTAATAGGGAGAAATCCTTATTGGAAAGCCCCCTCTTTCCTAGGAACGACCTGGTCGATTAATATTGTGAATTATAATAATGATGATAAATGTTGTTACAAATATTGAAGGGATTTTTATAAAATCTTTGATGTAAATTTTGCTTATTTTATTGACCGCCATTTACCCATTTTTCAAAATAATTGGTAGAAAATTATTTAATATAATAATAGGTGGGGGCCCACTGTGGGGCCCACATGTTGAAAATGGAATTGTCAGGGGAAGGTTTTCAAATTGGTTCACGGGTGGAGTTAGTCTTTTATATATATATATATATATATGTATGATATAGCCTGTCGTATAAGGCAGGTAGTGGTTAAATATAATATATATATATATAATTTAGTTTTTGTTTTTTTCATGATATTACTTTGAAAATCATGAATTGTCTGACATCCCTGAATGCTCGAAACCTCATCCGTGAAAATTATTATTCGGTGCACCCGTACGTGAGCAAACAGTAACCCTTCTATTCTCCTATAAATAGGATGCTTAGTTAGAATTGAAAATCACATCAGAAATTTCAGAGAATTCTCTTCTATAATCTTGAGCATATTTCTTTAGAGTTTTAAGAAGCTTTGAGCGTAGTGTAAGTTTTCTTCAAAGAATATCCTCACCCTACCAGTCGGAATACTCTTCTTTTATGGTAAGGGATATTATTTGTTATACTCGTAAGGGGTATTCTTTCTTTCTTATTCATGAAGAGAACTTCTGTTATTCCATTCTTTATTATTCTGTTGGAATAACCTGTATACACGGGATACCCTATACTTGGTGAAATTCTTCTATTATTCCATTATTTATTATTATGTTGGAATAACCTGTCTATGCAAAGAACTGCATACATAGTGAAATTCTTCCGTTATTCCATTCTTTATTATTCTGTTGGAACATCATGTCTGTGCGTTTACGCATGACCTGGTTCCGTTGTTTATTATTCTATTGGAATATCATCGTATCCGTGCGTTTACGCATGACACGGGTTCCATTATTTATTATTACATTGGAATATCACATGCGTGCTTACGCGTGACTGAATTCCGATTATTTATTATTCGTTGGAATAACACGCCTATGCTGATTCATCGCATGCCCGGTGATTTCTTTTGTTATTCCATTCTTTATTATACTCGGTTGGTTAAAGTTTTGACTTCTATACTCCATGAAATTAGTGGAATATCCTTGATATTTTGCGCTTCATCCAAAGATATCTTTTCATGGAAATATTCTTTTGAGCATTCTTGAGTTTTACTCTCTACAAAGAAGTATCATGTTGACAATTTGGATGTTATTAGTTCTTGGATAAATTAATTCTTGAACTTTTTTATTGAATTCTTATATCATTGTCATCATCATCATGTTTATATTATGTTGAAAGTCATTTGTGGCTGTGAAAGTGCATAGATGGACTTGGTATGATTATGACCGAGGATTGACCGATTGTAATCATGACCGTAATGTTACAAATGATGTGGAAAAATCCTCATTGGCCCGTAGTGCATTGATGGACGAGTTGTTGGCATGATCATGACCATTAATGAATACACGAATATCCTTGGCCCGTAGTGCATGGATAATTTGTGGTTGTGATCTTAATAAATATCCTTGGTCAGTAGTCTGAGGAAGATGTGGATTATTTATTGTCGAGTCTCGGTGATAAAAGTGATGAAAACCTTTTAAATCATAGAAGATAGTAGATTTTATTCTCTTGACTCTTCTAATGGATTGCTTGTTACCGCAGATTAAACTTGATGTTTGTTATATTTTATCAGTTTAACACTGTTGAAGGCTAATGATAATTTATTCTGCATTATCTTAGTCATAATATTTCTTACTGGGCTAGTTGAGCTCACCCCTTTTGCTTTCATTGATCTCTTTAGGAAATGAGAACGTAGCAGGGACTAGTCGAGGAACGGAGTGACGGTCCAGATGATAACATTAGTAGTCCTCACTATTCTATGAAATAGTGTGATAATAAATGTAATGAAGACCCCATTGAGTTTGTATACTGTCTAGAAGACAATATTTTTATTAAAACTCACAGCTCATGTTGTATAATTAAGTTTTTATTTGTATTGTGTATCATGTATTTGGTGACTCAAGATGGGTGATGTATACCTATTTTGGGGGCGTCACAGTTGGAATCAAAGCTTAGGGATATGATCCATGGCTAAGATGTGAGACTAGAACTAGGAGGGAAGAGACGGGGAATTCCTTCGCTAGTATGACCAATCTAAGTTTATTTGGTATTTAATTGGTCGGTCAGAGTATAGTGATAATATGTTACATGTCAATTAACCCTTGTTTTGTGGCAGTATCTAAAAATGACATCCGAGAATGTTGAGAATATCAATGGAGCACAGGAGACCGTTGAGTCACCATAAGTCAACACCTAGGATAATGTGCATCAGGAAGGAAATAATCCTCAGGTGAACAACAACACCGACCAAATGGCGTACGACAGAATGTTTAGGAGCTTTCGCAATTAAACAACATCAGCAAGAGAGACTCATCCAAAATGCAGGTGGAAACATCTTTGGCAACTCTCGGGACGGCCACCGCTAAATAGTTCAAGGAGCTGGGACCACCGGAGTTTATTGGAGAACCAAAACCACTTAAGGCGGAGACGTGGATAAAGTAAATCACCAAGATATTTGATGTCTTGGGATGCTCCGAGGAGCAAAAGGTTCCCTTTGCCACCTTTATGTTGTGAGAAGAGGCAGATTACT
Organism: Panax quinquefolius; assembly: GCA_020205615.1. NCBI lineage: Eukaryota > Viridiplantae > Streptophyta > Magnoliopsida > Apiales > Araliaceae > Panax > Panax quinquefolius. The sequence goes on along the minus strand of CM035174.1, from coordinate 19,158,488 downwards.
GGTGGGAATCGGTAAAGCGTACTTAACTTTCCGCACGGAAGATGTCTTGGGAGAAGTTCCAAGAACTATTCAACGACAAGTACTTTCCCGAAAGTATTCGTCACACGAAAGAGGTAGAGTTCATAAAGTTAGAGCAGAACAATATGACCGTGTCGCAGTACGAAGCTAAGTTTGTTGAGTTGTCCCGGTTTGCATCTCACTTGGTTGACAATAAGGAGAAAATGACGCGGATGTTTCTAAGAGGTTTAAAACTCGAGATACGTCAATATCTAATTTCTCATAAACTGTGTTTATATTCAGATGTTGTAAATAGGGCTCAATTATTGGAGCGCGATAACAAGTCAATATTAACCAAGAGAAAGCGGTAAGCAAAAAATGATAATACGGTGAGAGCGATCGCAAAGGCGGTGACAACAAGCGTGGAGGAATCAACGGAGGCGAAATGGTAACCACTTGGTGGTAATCAAGGCCAAAACAATAAGAATGGACATTTCAAGAAGAGGAGATTCAACAATGATGGAAACACGTCAGCACCAGTACCCGTTGTTAAGGAAGGAGAACGACCACCTATCATATGCTTCAAATACGGAGCGGAGGGACACATCAGTCCAAACTGCGTGATGCCATCCAAAACATGTTATAATTGTGGAAGAGAAGGTCACCTAGCCCGATTTTGTCGTTCACCAAAGACAAGTTCAGCTAGGATGGAGGCACCAAAGGCCGTCCCAGAAAAGTCAAAGTCGGTAGTGCAAGGGAGAACGTTTGTAGTGACCTCCCAGAAAGAAAGGAACCCGAACGAAGTCATCACAGGTAAGCTTATCATAAACTCTAGCGAAGTCTATACCTTATTTGATACCGATTCTAACAATTCTTTTATTTCTCCTACTTGCGCTCAACGATTAAATTTGACTCCAGAGAAATTAGACTTTGACTTATCTGTGGAAACTCCGTTGGGAGAAACCTTCATTACCTCCACTGTTTATAAGTCTTGTTTGGTTCAAATCGGTATCCTCACATTACCTGTCGATCTTATTTCATTAAAAATACTTGCATTTGATGTGATTTTAGGGATTGATTGGTTAACTACTCATCATGCAAAAATTGATTATTTTCGTAAGGTTGTCAGCATTCATATTCCTAATCAACCTATTATGCGAATTCAAGCAACCAAACCATTAAAATCAATCACTGTCATCTCAAGCCATAAAGCTATTCGTTTATTAAAAAATGGATGTCAATCTTTCTTAGCTCATGTCACGGATCTAAACAAAAATACGTCAATTTTGAATGATATTTCTATTGTTAATAAATTTCCTGACGTATTTCCTGAAGATCTTCCTGGCCTACCCCCAGAGCTTGAAATTGAATTTTGTATCGACCTTGAACTTGGTACAAAACCCATTTTCAAAGCCCCATATCGAATGGCTCCTATTGAACTTCAGGAGTTTAAGACCCAACTGCAGGAATTGTTAGACATTGGCTTTATTCGTCCTAGTACTTCTCCTTGGGGTGCTCCTGTTCTATTCGTGAAGAAGAAAGATGGGAGTATGCGACTTTGTATTGATTATCGGGAGTTGAATCATGTCACCATCAAAATAGGTACCCATTGCCGCGTATTGATGACATGTCTTGACCGATAAGGAGCCAAATTCTTTTCAAAGATTGATCTTCGTTCCGGATATCACCAATTAAAGATTAGAACCGATGACATTCCAAAGACGGCTTTTAGAACTCGGTACGGGCATTATGAATTCCTAGTCATGTCCTTTGGATTGACTAATGCTCCTACAGCCTTCATGGATATGATGAACCGAGTATTCAAGGAATATTTGGATCACTTTGTGGTCGTCTTTATTGATGACATCCTTATTTATTCCAAAAGTCTTGAAGATCATGAGCAACACTTGAGGAAGATACTCCAAAAGCTTCGTGAATACAAGCTTTATGCCAAGTTGAAGAAATGCGAGTTCTGGCTTGAGGAAGTAGCATTCCTTGGGCACGTAGTATCAAGTCATGGAATATCAATTGGCCCAACAAAGATTGAAGCTATTCAAAGCTGGGAGCAACCCAAATCAGTGATCGAAGTATGTAGCTTTATCGGCTTAGCTGGTTATTATCGGAGATTCGTGGAAGGATTTTCTCGAATCGCTACTCCATTAACTCAGCTGACTCAGAAAGATATAAAATTCGGTTGGAGCGAGGAATGTGAGAAGAGTTTTCAAGAACTCAAGAGGAGACTCATTTCAAAGACCTATTCGACAATACCATCAGCACGCGGAGGATTTGTCATCTCTGATGATGCTTCGGGCAAAGGGTTGGGATATAATCTCATGCAACATGAGAAAGTCATAGCCTATGCCTCATGACAACTCAAAGAATATAAGAGGAATTATCCTACTCTTGATCTAGAGTTGGCATCTGTTGTCTTCGCACTTAAAATTTAGAGGCATTACTTGTATGGGGAAAAAGTGGAGATCTTTACGGATCATAAAAGCCTCAAATATTTCTTCACTCAAAAGGAACTCAACATGCGACAACGACGTTGGCTTGAACTGTTGAAAGATTATGATCATACCATCCAATACCATCCTGGAAAAGCGAACGTGGTAGCTGGCGCATTAAGTAGAAGATCATATGCAAGTACGAGTGCGATATTGTCAACGCAAAGGCCCATTTTGTGTGACTTGCAAAGGATGGAGATAGAGTTAAAGACTCTAGGGACCTAGGTGATGATGGCAAATATACGAGTAGAACCAACTTTAGTTGATAAAGTTAAAGTTGCTCAAGCTACAGACCTGGAGCTGATGCGTATGAGGAAGAAAGTGCAAGTAGGTGTTATGCCGGAAGCAAGAATCGATGAAGAAGGAATAATTCGAGTCAACTCTAGACTTTGTGTTCTAATGATTACGATTTAAAGTATAAAATCATGATGGAGGCGCACAACACACCGCTTTGCAATCCATCACGGGAGTACCAAAATGTATCATGATCTTGACATACATTTTGGTGGGGCAATATGAAGAGAGAGATAGCCTTTATTTATCTCAAGGTGTCTAATGTGTCAACGAGTCGGTAGAGCATCAAGTACAAAAGGTCCATTGCAACCACTTGAAATTCCGGAATGGAAGTGGGAGCACATTACCATGGATTTAATTCATTGGTCTTCCCAAGGTTTCTCAAGGCATAGATGCAATTTGGGTCATTGTTGATAGATTGACCAAGTCTGCTCACTTCTTACCTATACGAGAAACTTATACACTTGAACATCTTGCTTGTATGTACATAAACGAGGTTGTAAGATTGCATGGTATGCCAGTATCCATAGTTTCTGATCGAGACCCAAGATTCACTTCACGATTTTGGGTTAGTTTGCAAAAAGCTATGGGCACGGATTTACGATTTAGTTCGGCATATCATCCTCTGACGGACGGACAATCAGAGAGGACTATTCAACATCTTGAAGATTTATTAAGACTTTGTGTCCTTGACTTCAAGGGAAGCTGGGACAAATTCTTACCATTGGTGGAGTTTTCCTACAACAACAGTTATCAAGCAAGTATTGGCATGGCTCCATTTGAGGCGTTGTATGTAAGAAAGTGTCGTTCTCCAGTATGCTGAGATGAGATGGGTGAAGCAACGTTGTTGGGACCGGAGCTGGTGCGTATGACTACGGAAAAGATTCAAACAATCCGGCAACGTATAAAAACCTCACAAGATCGACAAAAGAGTTATGTTGATCTTCATCGAAAGGACGTGGAATTCGATATTGGAGATCATGTGTTGTTACGTGTTGCTCCATGGAAAGGAGTTACGAGATTTGGAAAGAGAGGAAAGCTCAATCCTCGATTCATTGGCCCATTTTTAATCCTCGATCGAGTAGAAACTGTGGCGTATAGACTCGCTTTACTGTCAAGTATGTCTCGTGTTCATAACGTTTTGCACATATCCATGTTACGTAAATATGTGGAAGACCCGAACCACATTATTGAGTTAGAACCGGACGAAATAGCGAAAGATTTGACGTATAAAAAGGTTCCTGTTCAAATCTTGGATAAGTAGGAACATATTCTACGCTCCAAGGTTATACCTCAAGTCAAAGTTTTGTGGAGAAACCACGATGTTGAGGAAATGACCTGGGAGTTAGAATCTGAAATGAAATCAAGGTATCCTTACCTCTTCGACATACCAAGTACGTACCCTAATTTTGAGGGTGAAATTTCATAAGAAGGGGAGGTTGTGTAAGACCCCAACTTTTTGAATAAAGATTAAATTTTCTCGAAATATATTTTTGAATATTATGGCGTGGATTTGATATAATGTTATAGTTGTGGGTAATATTTACAAATTTTTCAAAGTACGCAAGTTGTTATATAATACGCGTGGTTGCATAGTAGCACACGGTATTGATTATTGATGCTTACGTGAGAAGTCACTCAGCTATACTCAATTATTGCCACAGTAATTGCTGCATCATATCTCTCATATTATTGATTCGATAATTGTCATAGTATCATCTGCATAATATGTTATTTTATTAAATCAATAATTGAGACGACAAAGTTATTCATATTATTAAATTGCAATATTTATAATGTCTAGAAGTTTTGTCAAGGAGAGGTTTGGTCACCTAATTGCGCGCCAATAGGGAGAAATCCTTATTCGAAAGCCCCCCCTTTCCTCACAGGAGCGACACTGGTTGATAAATATTGTGAGTTATAATATTAATGATGAATGTTATTAAAATTGAATTTGTGTTCAGAGTTGAATTTGGAGACGCAGACGTGATATTTGAGTCCGGAACGATGAAATTAGTAAAAATAGTCTATAAACACAAAATTTTCCGGAATTTACTATTTGGTCAAAAAGTCAATAGTTGACTTTTTCGGGAAAAGTCAAACTTTGAAATTTCAAATTTTATATTTTTGATAAAAATGGTTTCATTGTGTTGGAATTATTTGTGTTAGTGAAAATTGACAATTATTTCGATAATAATTGATGTCTGGAGGTTATATTGACCAATCAGGTATTTAACCGGATAAATGAGCAATTGATTGCTATTAGTTCACATGTGTATACTATTGTTTCAAATTCTTGTTACTATTAGGGGAGTTGGTGCAAGATTGATAATACTTGCATGACTAAGTTAAAATGGAGGTATAGATGGAGGTATTATATCGTAATTCAGTATTTTCACATGTTCAGAACTATTGATTCACATAATTTACTATTGAATCACATTATTTACTATTACGGGAGGTGGTGCAAGTTTGATAATACTTCCATGACTAAATTAAAAATAAAGGAAAAGTTGGAGGTATTGTATTGAAATTTTTCGAGCCCCAAAACGTGCAATTATCGAAACTATATTTTTCTATAAATAGAAGCTCATTCTTCCTTCATTTCTCACCAATTCACAAAAGCTTTAGAGAGAAATTATAGAAAGAAGAAGAGAAGTCTGCTACCTCACTATTCCAGTATCCAGTTTTTCTAAAGGTAGGGAGTATTATTTCATTTTTATCCATGAAGAAAACTTCTGTTATTCCATTCTTTATTATTACATTGGAATAACTTTGTATACGCTGCTACCCTATACTTGGTGAAATTCTTACGTTGTTCTATTCTTTATCATTACATTTGGGAACATCACATGCATGCGCTCTCACGGGACACGGTTTCATCTTTATTATTCATTTGGAATATCACATGCATGCTTTTCGCCGGAATTCGGTTAAAATCTTTATTATTCTTTTGGAATATATCACATGCATGCGTTTTACGCCGGACTCTAATTTAAATCTTTATTATTACATTTGAATATCCCGATGCATGCGTTTACGCTTGGGACGACCGATTCCGTTATTTATTATTCATTGGAATAACTGCGCATGTGCGATCTATCGCGTATGCCTCGGTGATTTCTTTTGTTATTCCATTCCTTATTATACTCGGTTGGTTAAAGTTTTGACTTCTATACTCCATGAAATTAGTGGAATATCCTTGATATTTGTGCTTCATCCAAGATCTTTTCATGGAAATATTCTTACGAGCATTCTAGATTTTTTTACTCTACATTGCGATATCATGTTGACAATTTGGACGTTATTAGTTCTCGGATAAAATAATTCTTGAACTTGTTTTATTGAATTCTTATATCATTGTCATCATCCTCATGTTTATATTTTGTTGAAAGTCATCTGTGGCCTATAGTGCATAGATGGACTTGGTATGATTATGACTGAGGATTATTCGATTGTAATCATTGATCGTAATGTTACAAATGATGTGGAAAAAGTCCTCATTGGCCCGTAGAGCATTGATGGACAGGTTGTTGGCATGATCATGACCATTATTGAATACACAAATATTCTTGGCCCGTAGTGCATGGATAATTGTGGTCGTGATACTAAAGAATATCCTTGGCCATAGTGCGAGGGGTGATTCGATGATGTGGATTATTTATTTGTTGAGTCAAATGATAAAAGTGATGAAAAACCTTTTAAATCATAAAAGATAGTAGATTTTATTCATATTGACTCTTTTAATGGATTGCTTGTTCATTTGTAGTTAAACTTGATGGTTGTTATATTGTATCGGTTTTAACATTGTTGAAGGCTAACGATAATATATTCGCATTATCTTAGTCATAATATTTCTCTTGGGCTAGTTGAGCTCACCCTTTTACTTTCATTGTTCTCTTCGTGAAATGAGAGCGTAGCGAGGGACTAGTCGGGGAGCGGAGTAGCGGGCGGAGATGATAACATTAGTAGTCCTCACTATTCTGCGTGAAATAGTGTGATAATAATTGTAATGAGGACTCCTTTTGAGTTTGTATAATCTCTAGTAGACTATATTTGTATTCAAACTCACAGCTTATGTTTTGTCGTATTGTACACGACAGTTGAATTATTAAGTTGTATTTGAATTCTGTACCATGTATCTGACGACTCAAGATGGGTGATGTATACCTATTTTGGGGGCGTCACAGGTTGTAAGACCCCAACTTTTTAATAAAGATGATTTTTTTTATAAATATCATTTTTGAATATTATGGAATGAATTTGATATAATGTTATAATTGTGGGTTGTATTTATAAATTTTGCAAGGTACGCAAGTTGTTATATAATATTCGATTGGTTAGGGAATATTTGTTTTAACAGGGAATATTCGTACAACGGCACAATCATTGGTGGACCCCACAACGGAATTATTATCTGATTGAGAAAACGACAAAAATACTTTATGAAAATAACGGCGGAAGTTTTACTAGTTAAGCTGTTGAAACACCCGTTGTTAAAAAATACGAGAATACGTGGGTGGTTGCATAGTAGCACTGCGTATTGATTATTGATGCTTACGTGAGAAGTCACTCGGTTTTGTTCAATTATTATTACTGATAATTGTTGTATAGTATCTCACGTTATTTGATTCAATTATTGTCGATAATTTATATATTATTAAATCAATAATTGAAATGACAGAGTTATTAATATTATTATTTGCAATATTAACAATGTCTAGAAGTTCTTCTAAGGAGAGGTTTGGTCACCTAATTGTGCGCCAATAGGGAGAAATCCTTATTGGAAAGCCCCCTCTTTCCTGGGAATGGCCTGGTCGATTAATATTGTGAATTATAATAATTATGATAAATGTTGTTACAAATATTGAAGGGATTTTTATAAAATCTTTGATGTAAATTTTGCTTATTTTTTGACCGCCATTTACCCATTTACCCACTGTGGGGCCCACATGTTGAAAATGGAATTGTCAGGGGAAGGTTTTCAAATTGGTTCACGGGTGGAGTTAGTCTTTTATATATATATATATATATATATATATATATACATGTGCTGGAAATGCTATATATATATGTATGATATAGCCTGCCGTATAAGGCAGGTAGTGGTTAAATATAATATAATATATATATATATATAATTTAGTTTTTATTTTTTTCTTGATATTACTTTGAAAATCATGAATTGTCTGACATCCCTGAATGCTCAAAACCTCATCTGTGAAAATTATTATTCGGTGCACCCGTACGTGAGCAAACAGTAACCCTTCTATCCTCCTATAAATAGGATGCTTAGTTAAAATTGAAAATCACACCAGAAATTTCAGAGAATTCTCTTCTATAATCTTGAGCATATTTCTTTAGAGTTTTAAGAAGCTTTGAACGTAGTGTAAGTTTTCTTCAAAGAATATCCTCGCTCTACCAGTCGGAATACTCTTCTTTTATGGTAAGGGATATTATTTGTTGTACTCGTAAGGGGTATTCTATCTTTCTTATTCGTGAAGAGAACTTCTGTTATTCAATTCTTAATTATTCTGTTGGAATAACCTGTATACGCGGGATACCATATACTTGGTGAAATTCTTCTATTATTCCATTCTTTATTATTATGTTGGAATAACCTGTCTATGCAAAGTACTGCATACATGGTGAAATTCTTTTGTTATTCCATTCTTTATTATTCTGTTAGAACATCCCATGCAATGCGTTTCGCACGTGTGACTTGATTACATTGTTTATTATTCTATTGGAATATCCTATCTGTGCGTTTACACATTACCTGGTTCCATTATTTATTATTCTGTTAGAATATCCTCATGCATGCGCTTACGCGTGAATTGATTCTCGTTATTTATTATTACATTGGAATAACACGTCTCGTGTGGTCTATCGCGTACCGGTGATTTCTTTTGTTATTCCATTCTTTATTATACTCAGTTGGTTAAAGTTTTAACTTCTATACTCCATGAAATTAGTGGAATATCTTTGATATTTGCACTTCATCTAGTATCTTTTCATGGAAATATTCTTTTGAGCATTCTTGAGTTTTACTCTACAAAGAAGTATCATGTTGACAATTTGGATGTTATTAGTTCCTGGATAAATTAATTCTTGAACTTGTTTTATTGAATTCTTATATCATTGTCATCATCCTCATGTTTATATTATGTTGCAAGTCATCTGTGGCCTGTAGTGCATAGATGGACTTGGTATGATTATGACCAAGGATTATTCGGTGTAATCATGACCGTAATGTTACAAATGATGTGGAAAAAGTCCTCATTGGCCCGTAGTGCATGGTTAATTTGTGGTTGTTATACTAATAAATATCCTTGGCCGTAGTGCAGGGAAGATGTGGATTATTTATTAAGCTGAGTCTCAGCGATAAAAGTGATGAAAAACCTTTTAAATCATAGAAGATAGTAGATTTTATTCTCTACTTGACTCTTCTAATGGATTGCTTGTTCACCATGATTAAACTTGATGTTTGTTATATTTTATCGGTTTAACACTTTGTTGAAGGCTAATGATAATTTATTACGCATTATCTTAGTCATAATATTTCTTCTTGGGCTAGTTGAGCTCACCCTTTTGCTTTCATTTTTCTCTTGAAATGAGAACGTAGCGAGGACTAGTCGGGGAGCAGAGTGGCGGTCGGATGATAGCATTAGTAGTCCTCACTATTCTATGAAATAGTGTGATAATAAATGTAATGAGGACCCCATTGAGTTTGTATACTGTCTAGAAGATAATATTTGTATTAAAACTCACAGCTCATGTTGTATAATTAAGTTTTTATTTGTATTGTGTACCATGTATTTGGCGACTCAAGATGGGTGATGTATACCTATTTTGGGGGCATCACAAACTATGTATTGTGCAAACATTTTAACGCTATTGTGTATTTCTAAAATAATCCCCTAATAATAGGGTTGTTCATCTCAGCTTAGATTATCAGGTTCCGAACCAAATGAAGTTTGGTTGGGAATTAGCTTTCAAGGAATTCGAGATCTCTAGAATGCTCATCAACCAAGTACTGGTTAAATCAGATAGAAACAAATAACTATTCACGAGTTTGATTATAATATCTTCATGAACAAGGTATATCGATGAATCAATAAGAGCTAGAGTACTAACAATTTCTAAATTGAACAAATGTTATCATCGACAACATGCTTTCAAAATTTGTGTGAGTACATATGCAAACCAAAGGAAGTTTGGTTTGGGTTGACTTCAAGGGTAATTTAGAGTTTAGAACATTCATCAACTAAGGATTAGTTGAATTGGTAAAGAATTTCTAGATAACTTAGAGTTCGGTACAAAAAATGTAGGATAGTACAATTGTAAGACCCCAACTTTTTGAATAAAGATTAAATTTTCTCGAAATATATTTTTGAATATTATGATGTGGATTTGAAATAATGTTATAGTTGTGAGTAATATTTACAAATTTTGCAAAGTACGCAAGTTGTTATATAATATTCGATTGGTCGGGGAATATTCGTTTTAACAGGGAATATTCATACAACGGCACAATCATTGGTGGACCCCCACAACGGAATTATTGTTGGATTGAGAAAATGACAAAAATACTTTATGAAAATAACGGCGGAAGTTTTACCGCAACTGTTGAAACACCCGGTGTTAAAAGAAATGCAAGATGTCTGGCGTGGTTGCATAGTAGCACACGATATTGATTATTGATGCTTACATGAGAAGTCACTCAGTTATACTCAATTATTGCTACAGTAATTGTTGCATCATATCTCTCATATTATTGATTCAACTATTGTCATAGTATCATTTGCATAATATTTTATATTATTAAATTAATAATTGAGACGACAAAGTTATTCATATTATTATTTGCAATATTGACAATGTCTAGAAGTTCTGTCAAGGAGAGGTTTGGTCACCTAATTGCGCGTCAATAAGAAGAAATCCTTATCGGAAAGCCCCCTCTTTCCTGGGAACGACCAGGTTGTTAAATATTGTGAGTTATAATATTAATGATGAATAAGTTGTGTTGATTAAAAATAAATTTTGATAGTTCCATTGTGTTGGGATTATTAGTGTTAGTGGAAATCGACATCTATTCCGATGATAATTGATGTCTAGGGGTTATATTGATAAATCGGGTAATTTATCGGATAAATGAGCAATTAATTGCTACTAATTCACATGCTTATATAACTATTTGTTCACATGTGTGTACTATTAAATCACATTATTTACTATTAGGGGAGTTGGTGCAAGATTGATAATACTTGCATGACTAAGTTAAAAATGGAGGTATAGATGGAGGTACTATACTGTAATTCATATTTTTCATATGATTATACTATTGATTCACATGATTGAACTATTGATTCACATTATTTACTGTAACACCCCCATACCTATACTCCCGTGGTATCCGGTATGGTGTTTACAGAGAATTAACATAATGCATTTAAATCTATACACCCATGGTATCTGATTAAAATATTACATTAGATAAATGGACTATCAGATATAATTCTCATAGATTCAAGATTCACAGTATCCCATAACAGATGGTAATTCCCAAGAGAAATATTACTGTGTTTGGATACCCTCATTTGAATATATGAAATGTATCTGTGACTAGAGTCTATCTATCCGAAATTCAGAGTATCAGTAAGAACATGAACAGTCCATATTACTAATACCCTCACCCAGATGTATAGTCTATGTCATGCGAATATATACTATCGTATCGATAGTAACCATCTATCTGAAATTCAGAGTATTAATAACAACATGAACAGTCCATGCTATTAACACCCTCACTCAGATAAATAGTTCCCAAGGATCTCAACTAGAATAGAAGACATCTTACTTTACATCTATATATGAAAGAAAACACGGTTGTGGAAATAAAAGATGTTATATATATCATAATATTTTGATTCGATTACAAAATTCTCATAACGAGTTCTTATTACAAGGTATTCATACAGACAAGAATATAATCTAATATATGTAGGACGCTTCCCTTTATCTACTCCGGATGTTCCAGATTACCATCTAAAAGCGCAAAGGAATAATTTGCAAGGGTGAGCTATATGCATACTCAAAGAAGTTGTATATTTATAACAATATAGGATTTAAAGAATTATAATAATTCAAATTTTCAACTGATAGTTGTTACCATTTTTGGATTTCTAATTCCAACTAGTTCTGGAATTTTTATCATTTCTGTCAGTCACAAAGACTTAGAAATTTTATTCAGATGTGAGATAGGGGATCAGCCTATTCAACATCCTAGGAGTATGCATATCACCTACAGTGCTCAAATACACTTACAATTTACTGTCAATATATTCATTGACTACACTTCGCTCCCTTACGGGATACTCAACTTCAGTATAAGATTGTCTTACCAAAACAATTTGGCTTGACACAACAGTTTATGCTCAATAAATAATATCATATGAATAAATAATTCATTTCTTAGTCATGCTGGAACTATAGCAATAACTTTTCAATAATAGGTAATTCAATGTAGGTGTATTATATCAACAGTATATCAAGATAGAATCTTGTTCAGCGAATAAACAGGGTTGATAAATTTTACAAGTAATAAATTGGGTATATGAGACTTGCCTGAGCGTAGATCAGTCAAGCTATGCTATTCGAAGGCTAATAAGTACCTATGACATTTATAAATATAAATCTAACACGTTAGTATTGATAACAATACTCAAATAAAACATCTATTTAATACCGGGTTAGATTTGACTTTTAATACCTTTGATAAATGAACTAAATTTTAGTTATAAAATTTGGTTATATTTTTAAATAATTTAATTATCCTTATAATATATTTTAGAAGGTTTAAAGTATTTTTAAAATATTTATTTATCCTTTAAATAATTTTTAAATCATTTATCTCTATTTATAAGTAATTTATATTTACTAAAATTTTATAAAAACATTATTTAATATTATTAAATAATTTATAATCATTCATTATGATTTTTATTTCAATAATAATATTTTTACATAATTATTTAGTATTTAAAAGTAATTATTCTAATTACTTTATTAATAAGTTAATTATAAATAATATCTAAATAAAATAAAATAATTATTACATTTTTGTAGAAATGTCAGAAATAATTTATAATAATTTTTAAAACTGTTTTTATATTTATTTATTAATTATTTTTATTTTTTTATAATTTATTTTTAAAGAAAATAATTTATGTCCCTCGCTAAAGCTCTATAGTGACAGAAAGTGTCGTTGTAGGTGTTCTTGAGTTTCTGGACAAAGTATTGGTCAGTGGTGGTCGAGTGACCAGTTTGACCATCAAATAACTCGTTACTGGTAATGATTTTTGGTTAGATCAAGTACTGGTGTTGTAGTACTCATAAAATAGTACAAGCTCAAGCAATAATCAGGCTTTAATCTACATCTAACAAGAAATTATAAAGGTTCAAAGTTACTTTCAGAGCTATTCTTGGGTTTCTGGGTAACCCAGAACAGTGGTCATGGGCGGTCAACGATTTTGTGGCTTGAATAACTTTGATTCTGTGTATTAGATGTATGTTGTGTTTGTTGTAACATGTAATCTATATGTCAGGGTACATATATATAACATTAACATGAACAAAACTTAAATCTAAGGTCTCTATTTATCCTTGGTCAAAGTACAGTCTACCAAACTATTCTTCGTGTTCTTCAGTTTTTGGAAAAAACCCAGAAACTTGGTCATGCTCGGTCAACTACTTTTGACCAATAATTCTGGTAATCCTATGAGTTATTTGTTCGATTGAAGATCATAGATATGTAGTATGTATAACAGGGTACCAGTATATAACAAAAACGTAAACAATTAACAATTAGAAGACGATTAAAAAGGTCGGTCAAACTAGCTGGTTTAACTGTTCTTGAGCTTTCTGGGCAACCCAGAAAACCAACTTCCGTGGACGGTCAACCCACTTTGACTGCTTATATCCTAGAATCTATTATTCATATGAACCTGTTTTCTTTTCTAGATTAAAGACCTACTTACAGGCTACAAATACCAATTAATTAACAGACCAAATCATAAACACACATGAATCGAAAAGCCACGACATTCTAATTTGTCGGACCAATTTTTTTCAAAATTTCAGATTTCATAAAACGCTTAATTAAGGCATCTAGATGTTATGAAAACGTGTTCTACCACTCTAGCATACTTTCTAACATCCTAATACAATATTCTAAACATCTAAACAATAAATCTAACATAAGATCAAGGAGAAATTTATGAACTAGGGTTTGCACCTTAACTTGAGTAATTCTTGATTCTATCTTCTGATCTTGTTGCTGTTAACACCCAGGCTTGATATTGTAGGTTTATAAGTGTATCTAGGCTTTGAGAATTTGTGAGTTTGCTCAACCCTAAGGTTCCTATTTATAGAATTCTTCAACTTGGCTTTTTGGTCATTTTTCCACCTACTTGCCTCTATAAAGATCTGATTTGTGACTCTTCTGCTGCTTGGGAGTTTGGAAGCATGTCATGTGATGTTTTGGAACTTGAAATGGTGACTCTCAACCCACTTGTGAGCTAGTTGATCAAATTAGTAGCTTAATTAGGTTTAAATCTTCACTAATCTTGATTAGGGTTTTGTTTCTAATTATTAGGAATGTTAAGTAATGTTAGTTAGTACCTAATAGAAGTTTACTAACCATGATTAGGTGTTAATATAAGCTAGTTAGGTTTAGATTAGCTAATTAGGGTTTAATTTATAAACTAGGTTTAGGGTTTTGCTAATTAGGGTTAGGGTTTGTTAACCTAGGTTTACTAACCTAAATTTCTCACTAATCCTAACAAGAACGACAAAGCGTTTTGTCAGTGTAAGCACGTCAAAGCAACTTGTCAAAATAATTCTACCGAAAAGTCCGATTATGGAAAAAAAAAATTAAGCACGAGGTGTCAAGCACGACGTTTTTCGGATAAAAATTTATTTGGTCAATTTTGTCAAACCAAGTATATAATAACACGTAACACACAGAGAAATTTTATTTATATAACGGGATTTATACATACGAGTCTTATTAGGGTTTTGGGTTTTTACATTCACCTCCACTAATAAGAATTTCGTCCTCGAAATTACAGTACGTGTTAAGTAAAAAGTTGAGGATAATTCTCTCGCATTTTATCTTTAAGCTCCCATGTAGCTTCTTCAATGTTCTGATTTCTCCATATTACTTTAACCGATGTTATCACTTTATTACGGAGGACTTGCTCTTTACGGTCGACGATCTGCACAGGTTCTTCTACATAAGAAAGATCTTCTTCGATTTGGATAGGTTCATAATTTATAACGTGTTTATAATCAGGTTTGTATGGTCGTAAAACAAACACATGAAACACATTATGAATATGATTTAACTCAGGTGGTAGTGTTATTTCATAATCAACTTCACCAATTCTTCTCAAAATTTCAAAAGGTCCAATGAACCTCGGACTTAGTTTTCCTTTCTTGCCAAAACGCATCTTATCCTTCCAAGGAGATACTTTCAAGAATACATGGCTTCCTACGCTAAAATTTCGTTGTTGACGATGTGGATCAGCGTATTTTCTTTGTCGATCTTGAGATGCTTGCAATCGTTGACGTATGATTCTGATAGTTTCAGTGGTTTGTTGAATTATTTCAGGTCCCAACATTTGTCTTTCCCCGACTTCATCCCAACACATAGGCGTTCTACATTTTCTTCCATATAAGGCTTCATAGGGTGGCATACATATGCTAGCATGATAACTATTGTTGTAGGCAAATTCGACTAAAAATGGCGATCTTCCCAACTTCCTTTGAAGTCTATGACACATGTTCTCAACATATCCTCTAATGTTTGTATGGTTCTCTCACTCTGTCCATCAGTTTGAGGATGATAGGTTGTACTTAGTCTTAACTGTGTTCCTAAATTTTTCTGAAGACTCTTCCAAAAATTTGAAGTAAAACGTGGATCTCAGTCTAATACTATGGAAACAGGTACTCCATGCCTAGAGATAATTTCATGAATATATAATTTGGCAAAGTGATCCAGGTTATGTGTAATTTTAATAGGTAAAAAGTGAGCGGATTTAGTTAAACGGTCAATTATTACCCAAATGGCATTATGGCCTTTTTGTGTAGTTGGAAGGCCCACTACAAAGTCCATGGTTATATGTTCCCACTTCCACTCATGAATTGGTAAGGGTTGAAGTAAACCACTTGGCTTCTGATGTTCTGCCTTAACCCTTTGACACGTGAGACATTTACTTACCCATTCAGCTATTTCCCTTTTTATATTCGACCACCAAAAGTGTCGACTTAAATCTTTGAACATTTTAGTACTTCCAGGATGTATGGCAAATTTAGAATTATGTGCCTCGTTCAAAATTTCATCTTTTAAAGCTTGATCTAATGGAATCCAGATTCTATTTTCATATCTTATTATTCCATCCGTATCTATTCGAAATTTATTATACTTATCATGTGTGGAATTAGATTTAAACTTCTGACACTCTTCATCCTTCTCCTGTATCTCTTTAATTTTATCGAGCAGAGATGAAACTCCTTCTAAAATATATAATTTTTGGGTAGAGGTAGTTGGACATTCCACCTCAATTTTTAACTGTTCAAAATCTTTTATTAACCTATCATTGGTGGTTAACACATTCAATTTTTCCTGATTCTTTCTACTTAACGCATCAACTACAACATTAGCTTTACCGGGATGATATAAGATTTCACAGTCAAAATCCTTTATCAGTTCTAACCATCGCCTCTGTCTTAAATTTAATTCTCGTTGTGTAAAAATATATTTCAAACTTTTATGATCTGTATATATTTCACACTTTTCCCCGTACAAGTAATGTCTCCAAATTTTTAGAGCAAAAACTACTGCGGCTAATTCTAAATCATGAGTAGGATATCTCTTCTCATAATCTTTGAGTTGTCGTGATGCATAAGCTATCACTTTCCCATGTTGCATCAACACACACCCTAATCCTCTGTGTGATGCGTCACTATATGCTACAAGGCCTCCTGTATCATCTGGTAAGGATAACACTGGAGCCATGCTCAGTCGCTTCTTCAACTCTTCGAAGTTTTCCTCACATTTATCTGTCCAGACGTATTTCATCGTCTTTCGAGTTAAATTGGTTAATGGGGTTGCTATTTTTGAAAAATCTTTTATAAACCGTCGGTAATAACCCGCTAAACCGAGAAAACTTCGTACTTCTGTTGGAGTTGTTGGTTGTTCCCAGTTCACAACCGTTTTGATCTTAGTTGGATCTACGGAACGGAGAGACGGACCAGATGATAGCATTAGTAGTCTTCACTATTCCGTGAAATAGTGGGAAAATAAATGTAATAATATTGAATTTGAGTTTGTATATTGTCTAGACGACAATATTTGTATTAAAACTCGCTTTATGTTTTGTCGTACTTTTGCCACGACGGTTGTATAATTAAGTTATATTTGTATTACATACCATATATTTGGCGACTCGAGAATAGGTGATGTATACTGTTTTGGGGACGTCACAGTTGGTATCAAAGCTTAGGGATATGATCCCTGGCTAAGATGTGAGACTAGAACTAGGAAGGGAGAGACGGGGAATTCATTCGCTAGTATGACCTACCTAATTTTTTGGTATTTAATTGGTTGGTCAGAGTATAGAGATAAATGTTTCATGTCAATTAACCCTTGTTTTGTGGCAGTATTTGAAAATGGCATCCGAGAATATTGAGAATAGCAATGGGGCACAAGAGACCGTTGAGTCTCCATAGATCAACAATCAGAATAATGTGCATCAGGAAGGCGACAATCCTCATGCAAACAACAACACTGACCAAATGATGAACGATGGAATGTTCAGAGGCTTTATGCAATTCATGCAACATCAAGCGAGAGCGGCTCCTGTTCAAAATGCAGGTGGAAATACTGGAAACTCTCGAACGATCACCGCTAAATAGTTCAAGGCGCTGGGACCACCCGAGTTTATTGGAGAGCCAAAACCACTTAAGGCGGAAGCGTGGATAAAGCAAGATCACCAAGATTTTTGATGTCTTGGGATGCTCGAGGAGCAAAAGGTTCCCTTCGCCACCTTCATGTTGCGTGAAGAGGCAGATTACTGGTGGGAATCTGTAAAACGTACCCAGCCTGATGCACTCAAGATGTCCTGGGAGAAGTTTGAAGAGCTATTCAACGACAAGTACTTTCCCGAAAGTATTCGTCACATGAAAGAGGTGGAGTTTATCAAGTTGGAGCAAAACAATATGACCGTGTCGTAATACGATGCTAAATTTGCGGAGTTATCCCGGTTTGCATCCCATTTGGTTGATAATGAGGAGCGAATGACACGAATGTTTTTAAGAGGTTTGAAACTTGAGATACGTCAATATCTTATTTCTCATAAACTGTGTTTGTATGTAAGACCCCAGCTTTTATAAATAAAGATGAATTTTTCTATAAATATTATTTTTGAATATTATGGAATAAATTTGATATAATGTTATAGTTGTGGGTAATATTTATAAATTTTGCAAAGTATGCAAGTTGTTATAAAATATTCGTTTGGTCGGGGAATATTCTTTTTGTTAGGGAATATTCGTACAATGGCTCAATCATTGGTGGACCCCATAATGTAATTATTATCGGTTTGATCGAGAAAACGACAAAAATATTTTATAAAAATAACTACGAGGTGTTACCGTTAAAACCGATTGAACTACCCGGTGGTAAAAGTACGATGAATACGCGTGGTTGCATAGTAGCACACAAGTATTGATTATTGATGCTTATGTGAGAAGTCACTCATTTATGCTCAATTATTCACTACGAAGAATTGCTTGCATCATATCTCTTATATTATTGATTCAATTATTGTCACAGTATCATCTGTATAATATGTTATAGTATTAAATCAATAATTGAGACGACAAGTTATAAATGATTAATAATTGTTGAAAGATTAAATATGTGTTGATGAAAAAAAAAATGATTTGTGGTAAGTTTGATTATTTTATGGGGGGCTCATATGTCATCATCTAAGAGTCTCTTCGTCAATAGTATTTACCTTCGTCAATAGTAATTACCTTCGTCAATAGTAATTACCCTTGTGAATAGTATTTACCTTCGTCAATAGTAATTACCTTCGTCAATAGTAATTACCCTTGTGAATAGTATTTACCTTCGTCAATAGTAATTACCTTCGTCAATAGTAATTACCCTTGTGAATAGTATTTACCTTCGTCAATAGTATTTACCTTCGTTAATAGTAATTACCTTTACTAGCGTCGAACCACTTGTCGTTTCACATTACAGTGCCGAACCACTTGTCGTTTCACATTACTGGTAAAAGGCCGATTCGTCAAGCCACTTGCCTTTTCACACGGCGGTGCTAAGCTAGAAATCTTCTATAAATAGAGGCTAGGGCTTCATTATTTTTCACTTAATTCATTCAAGCTATAGAGAGAGAAAGTATAGAGAGAATAAAGAGAAAGAAGAAGAAGAGTATTTTGTTACTACCTTCCGTAATATTCAATCTCCTACCAAAAGTAAAGGGTGTTATTCTTTCCTATTCATGAAGAGAACTGTTGTTATTCCATTGCTTATTATTACATTGGAATAACTTTGATAATGTGATTTATTCCTATACTTGGTGACATTCTTCTTCTATTATTCATTGGAACATCCATCTGTGTGTGTTTTACATGGACTGGTTCCGTATTTATTATTATTCTGCATTGGAACATCCTATCGTGTGTTTTACAATTGGGACACGGTTAAAGTATTTATTATTATTCTGTTGGAACATCCATGCGTGTGTTTTACATCGGACTGGTTCCGCATCTTTATTATTCATTGGAATATCCTATCATGTGTTTTACACAGGATCTGGTTCCATCTTTATTATTATTACATTGGAACATCTGTCGGTGTGAATTTCACGACACCTGGTTTCGTTATTTATTATTCTGTTGGAATAACACGTCTGCATGCGATCTATCGCATGCATAGTGATTTTTTTGTTATTCCATCCTTTATTATACCCGGTTGGTTAAAACTTTGACTTCTATACTCCATGAAATTAGTAGAATATCCTTGATATTTGCGTTTCATCCGAGATCTTTCATGGAAATATTCTTACGATCATTCTTGAATTTTACTAATTTGGGACGTTAATAATTCACGGATAAAATAATTCTTGAACTTGTTTTATTTAATTCTTATATCATTGTCATCATCCTCATGTTTATATATATATTTTTTTTTAAAGTCATACATGCTTTCGTAGTGCATAGATGGACTTGGTATGATTATGACCGAGAGAGACTATTCAGATTGTAATCATGACTAGTAATGTTACAAATGATGTGGTAAAAATCCTCGATTGGTAGTAGTGCATTGATGGACGATTGTTGGCATGATCATGACCATTAATGAATACACAAATATTCTCGCACGTAGTGCATGAATAATTGTGGTCGTGATACTAAAGAATATCCTTGGTAGTAGTGTGGGGTGATTCGATGATGTGGAATATTTATTAAAGTCGAGTCTCGGCTATATGATGATGAAAAACCTTTTAAAACCAAAAGATAGTAGACTTTATTTTCTACTTGACTCTTTTAATGGATTGCATATTTCACCGCAGTTAAACCTGGTTGTCTATTGTATTTTATCGGTTTAACATTATTGAAGACTATTGATAATTTATTCTCGCATTATCTTAGTCATAATATTTCTTCTTTGGGCTAGTTGAGCTCACACCTTTCTTTCACCGTTTCTCTCGTGAAATGAGAATATAGTTGGGACGAGTCGGGAAGCGAGTGATGGTCCCGAAGATAGCATTAGTAGTCCTCACTATTCTGCGTGAAATAGTGTGATAATAATTGTAATGAGGACTCCTTTTTTGAGTTTGTATAATATCTAGTAGACGATATTTATATTTAAACTCACGATTTATGTCGTATTGTACAATTACGCTTATGTTAGTAAGTTGTATTTAAATTACGTACCATGTAAGTGGCTACCCAAGATGGGTGATGTATACCTAATTTTGGGGGCGTCACGGTTGGTATCGAGCTTAGGATATGATCCCGGCTAAGATGTGAGAATAGTACTAGGAGGGGAGAGGCGGGGAATACCTTCGCTAGTATGACCTACCTAAGTTTATGTGCTTATTTTATTGGTTGGTGGGAAGATAGGGATAATTTGTTACATGTCAATTAACCTTTTGTTTTTGTGGCAAGATCTCGAAAATGACATCCGAGAATGTTGAGAATAGAATGGAGCGCAGCGATCGTTGATTCACCACATATCAATAATCGTGATAATGCATCAGAAGGCGATAATCCTCATGCAAACAACAACAACACCGACCAAATGACGAATGATCAAATGTTCGGAGGCTTTATGTAATTTATATGCAATGAAAGAGAGCGACTCGGCCCAAAACGTAGGTGGAAACACGAAAAAACTCTCGGCGGTCACCGCTAAACAATTTAAGGAGCTGGGACCACCGGAGTTTAAGGAGAGCCAAAACCACTTGGCTAAGCATGGATAAAGCGATTACCAAGATATTTGATGTCTTGGGATGCTCGAGGAGCAAAAGGTTCCCTTTCGCCGCTTTTATGTTGCAAGGAGGAGGCATGGTTTGGTGGGAATCAGAAACGTACTCAACTTCTTTGTCAGATCAAGATATCTTGGGAGAAGTTCCAGAGTCGTTTTCAATGACAAATACTTTCGAAAG
Source organism: Panax quinquefolius (assembly GCA_020205615.1). Classification (NCBI taxonomy): domain Eukaryota; kingdom Viridiplantae; phylum Streptophyta; class Magnoliopsida; order Apiales; family Araliaceae; genus Panax; species Panax quinquefolius. Next base: position 19,136,932 of record CM035174.1, on the reverse strand, counting down.
TATTCGCCACATGAAGGAGGTGGAATTTATCAAGTTGGAACAAAACAATATGACCAGTGTCATAATACGAGGCAAAATTTGCGGAGTTATCACGGTTTTCGTCCCACTTGGTGGATAATGAAGAGAGAATGGCGCGAATGTTTTTAAGAGGTTTGAAGTCGGAGATACGTCAACATCTTATTTCTCATAAAGCGTGTTTGTATTGGATGTTGTAAATAGGGCTCGATTAGTGGAACGCGATAATGAGTCAACACAACTAAAAAGAGCAAGGTAAGAAAATTATAATACCGGAGAGTAGTCATCAAGCGGTGACAACAAGCGTGGAGGGAATCAACAGGCGAGATATGGTAACCACCGGTGGTAATCGGGGCCAAAACAATAAGAATGGACATTTCAAGAACGGAGATTCAACAATGGTGGAAAGACGTCAAGACCAAAGACCCATTGTTAAGGAAGGAGAAAGACCACCTATCATATGCTTCAAATATGGAGGAGAGGGACACATCAATCCAAACTGCGCCACGCCAGTCAAAGCATGTTATAATTGTGGAAGAGAAGGTCACTTAGCTCGATTTTGTCGTTCATCAAGACAAATTCAGACTAGGATGGAGGCACCAAAGGCCATCCCGAGAAAATTCAAAACCCGAGTAGTCTAAGGAGGCGTTTGTTGTGACTCTCCCAAAGAGCAAGGAACTGAATGAGGTCATCACGGGTAAGCTTATCATAAACTCTAATGAAGTCTATACTTTATTTGATCCCGGTTCTACCCATTCTTTTATTTCTCCTACTTGCGCTCATCGATTAAATTTGACTCCGGAGAAATTAGACTTTGACTTATCTGTGGAAACTCCGTTGGGAGAAACCTTCATTACATCCACTGTTTATAAGTCTTGTTTGGTTCAAATCGGTACCCTCACATTACCGTCGATCTTATTTCATTAAAAATACTTGCATTTTACGTGATTCTAGGATTGATTGGTTAACTACTTATCATGCAAAATTGATTGTTTTCGTAAGGTTGTTAGCTTTCATATTCCTAATCAACCTATTATGCGAATTCAAACGACCAAACCATTAAAATCAATCACGGTCATCTCAAGCCATAAAGCTATTCGTTTATTGAAAAACGGATGTCAAGCTTTCTTAGCTCATGTCACAGATTTAAATAAAAATACGTCAGTTTTAAACGATATTCCTATTGTTAATAAATTTCCGACGTATTCTCAAGAACTTCTGGCCTACCCCAGAGGCGTGAAATTGAATTTTGTATCGACCTTGAACCCCAGATACAAAACCTATTTCCAAAGCCCCATATCGAATGGCTCATATTGAACTTCGTGGAGTTAAAGACCCAACTGCAGGAATTGTTAGACATTGGCTTTATTCGCCCTAGTACTTCTCCTTGGGGTGCTCCCTGTTCTATTCGTGAAGAAGAAAGATGGGAGTATGCGACTTTGTATTGATTATCGGGAGTTGAATCATGTCACCATTAAAAATAGGTATCCATTGCCACGTATTGATGACTGTTTGACCAATTGCAAGGAGCCAAATTCTTTTCAAAGATTGATCTTCGTTAGGATATCACCAATTGAAGATTAGAACTGGCCGACATTCCAAAGACGGCCGAACTTCGATGCGGGCATTATGAATTCCTAGTCATGTCCTTTGGATTGACTAATGCTCCCGCCGCCTTCATGGATATGATGAACCGAGTATTCAAGGAATATTTAGATCACTTTGTGGTCGTCTTTATTGATGACATCCTTATTTATTCCAAAAGCCGTGAAGATCATGAGCAACACTTGAGGTCGACACTCCAAAAGCTTCGTGAATATAAGCTTTATGCCAAGTTGAAGAAATGCGAAGTTCGGCTTCAAGAAGTAGCATTCCTTGGGCACGTGGTATCAAGTCATGGAATATCTGTTGACCCAAAGAAAGATTGAAGTTATTCAAAGTCGGGAACAACCTAAATCAATGATCAAGTACGTAGCTTTCCGGTTTATTTGGTTATTATCGGAGATTCGTGGAAGGATTTTCTCGAATCGCTATTCCATCGACTCAAATTGACTCGGAAAGATACAAAGTTCGGTTGGAGCGAAAAATGTGAGAAGAGTTTTCAAGAACTCAAGAGGAGACTTATTTCAAAGACTGCTCGACAATACCACCATCAGCCTTGAGGGATTTGTCATCTACAAGTGATGCTTTGAGCAAAGGGTTGGGATGTGTTCTTATGCAACATGGAAAAGTTATACTTTTATGCCTCGCGACAACTCAAAGAATATGAGAGGAATTATCCTACTCATGATCTAGAGTTAGCATTTATTATCTTTAATGTTAGGTTTGTAATATTCATGGGCTTAATCAAATTGCATAAAAGTGCTTGAGCGTGGTAAAATCAGAGTTTAAAAATTTACAAACCATATACCCGGATCATCCTTTATGCATAATTATTAATTAAACGAAAAAGATGAATAAAAATCATACCCTTGAAGATCGAGCTTCCTCAGGTACAAGTTCACCTCCAATCCTTTTCGCGTTCAACTTGAATCCACCGGGTTTGGTTCCTTCCTTTGATCAACGTTAGCCACCCAAATGTTTGGCCTCTAGAGGTGATCCACCAAGGAAGAAGAAAATTCAAGAAGAAGGGTATTTGGCTCAAACCCTAGTTTTCTATCTCTATAGAAAAGGGTACTCTCCAACAAATTGGAATTATGTCTGTTGTTGAAAAAGTCAACAACCCATCACACCCATAATAAGACTCCTCTTATTTATAGATGTGGGCAACCCACCTTAACAATTAAGGAATTGGGTTTTAATTAATTAATTAAGTTCTTTTAATTAATTAAGCTCCCCCTAATCTTATTAGGGATAATTAATTAAACTCTTTTAACTAATTTTCCTTCCTAATCCAATTAGGAATAAATGAGAGTACTTTATATTAAATTAATTCCTAAACTCTTTTAGAAATTAAAATAATAATAATTGTAATAATATTAATAAGACTCCTCTTATTAATTTATATTTAATATTTCTAAAATATTAAATAATAAATATTAAGCTATTTAATTTATTCTATCACCATAGATTAAATTAAATATACTTAACATATTATTACGATTATGCCATTAACTTCTTAAATAATTATTCTTCCTTTTATGGTGTGACCCTTTAGGTTCTCCATATTAAACCGGGTTGTGAATAAATCAATTAGAACAATTCTAATCTTATTTAAATAAATAAATTAAACAATTAATTTATTTAAATAAATAATATTTATTCTGATAGGGATAAGCCTCCTAGCGATCAGCGACTTTCCGGATAATATAGATTTCAACATTAATCATTAAAGAACCTTTGAGTAAATAGTTACCGTGACAATTCAATCCTTCCACCATACAATGTCCCAATTAAATATAAGGCATGGAATTCTTTGTCAAGTCTTATTTTATTTAATTATATGTATTTCGACTCTTAAATGCACAACTCAAATAATGCAAATTAGAAACTCCTTTCTAATTTCATTACGCCTTCGCCAAGGACTCTTGGGTTGTCATTTATCGAATCACATAGGACATTTCTCTTCTTTTATTAGAAGTGGTAGATTCTTTATTGATCATACATTATCTCCATGTACAACTTATTATACCCAAGCATACCCTTTGATATACCCTAAGGGTTTTAAGGAATAAGTCAAAGTATAACTCATCATACACAAGATACTATGATGATCTCAAGTCCAAGGATCACTTGATTACTATCACTACAGAATTCCTATTGACAGCAAATAAAACTCCATTAGGTATTCCTTAGCGAGCCACGTTCAAATGAACTTATTCTCTAATAAGCACCTACATACTTGCTTTTAGTGTCTCCACACAAATGATCATGAGATCAATCATCCTCATCCAATGAGCAAGCAACGTATGTACCAATCTATCCGGATTCACTAATCCCCAATTTAGTAATCCAATGATTGGGAACTATTTTAGTTTTAAGCTTTCTAAGAATTTAGATCTCATTAGAATGATCATCATCATTATTCTAAAAGCATTGCTTAAAACTATGGGTTTATCACATATTATAAAACAAAGATCATGTAGATAATTAAAAGCCTTTAATAAATTAATACTTTTTATTAATAAATGAATAAGATTGTTACAAAGTATATGCTTTATCATCAAACATGATTGGCTTGTGTGCATACTACTTTCAATCTCCCACTTGCACTAAAGCCAATCGTCATGGTAACTCATACTCTTCTTCTCTAAGTGACGATTATCTGTATTGTTGGATAAGCTTTAGTTAATGGATATGTAATGTTGTTCATGAGAGTCCACTATCTCTATAGTGATTTCCCATCTTTCAATGATTCTAATAATCAAATGAAAGTGCCACAACACATGTTTAGATCCAAGATGAGACTTAGGAACTATTCCTAGTTACGTAATGAACTTATCATCCAAACAATCAACTTGCGACTTCATTTATAGCTATATACTTTGTCTTTATCACTAAACCAAAGCAATTCTTTCTTTGTTTGGAACCTTTCCAATTCATCGCACCAATTATTCAAGGTAACACTTTACCTTAAAGTGGATTTTCTATCGTCTTGGTGCGTCGAAAAACTTGAGTGCTGTTAAACCCTCTAGTTTTAATTTAGACCCACCATAAATATGATCACATCCTTAGTGCTTGGGTTAAGCACTTTAAGATGTTTTTCAGCGACTCACAAAGTGAACTTCTCCGTAATATGGTGATCAACATCAGTCTCGTATATTTCATTGCATACATGATAGTCACTCATGCGACCTCTCTTCTTTGGAGTCTATGGGGACTATTAAGAGATACACTCCATAGCTCATCAACATGAGACAACTCTTTGAGTTTGCCATGCTAAACGACTTTTAGCATCAAATGAATATACGTTCTTTGGGTTAAGTTGAGCATCCTTTTAAATCTATCTATATAGATTTATATCCCCAATTTAGATACTCTTCCAAAATCATTCATGGAGGAATGTTTAGACAACTTTATCTTTTCTTGATTGTAGCATTGGTATGTCATTCCTTATCCGTAGTATATCAACATATAATATTAGGAATGTCACGACATCTCCACCGTCCCTTTTGTACACACTAGAACTCTTACCTCATCGTATGTAACTCGGATCATCATCTTCTATGATGATGCACCTCATTATCATCATCTATGATGAATCCATACCTCCCTGTATCTTTGGTACTATTTCAGATTTGATTTATTTATTCATGCAAGGGTATACAATAGGTCTATCTCTGAGTTCCTCTTATTTGACTTATAGTGTTTTGTGGTTCTTGAACTTTTCAAGATCTATTATCCTCCCACTAGCCCCTTCAATGATAAACACCTTTATCTTAGAAGCGCGATGTTTCAGAACAAACACCTTTTGCTAAGTAGAATTATAGAACATATACCCTAAACTTACTTTAGGATGTCCCACAAATCGACACTTGTCAAATCTTGTCCCAAGCTTATCCTTTTGAAACCATTTCACATAAGTTGGAACCCCTTATCTTAACATACTTAAGATTAGGAATCCTCCCTGTCCATAACTTTTATGGAGTCTTGGGGCCGAATTTTGAGGTTACCTTTTCGTAGATATGCAACCATTTCTAGGACATTATCCCAGAAGGATACTGGAATGTCAGTAAAATCATTATGGACCGCACCATGTCCAACAAGGTACGATTTTTCATTCAGATACATCAATCAATTATTGCATATCAGGATGTGTCCATTATGAGAAAACTATTTGAGATGATCTAGAAACTTATTGCACAAGTATTTATCCCTTGATCTAATCAAAGAATCTTAATATTTTCCCAATTTGTTTCACTTCTGAATTCTTTGAACCTTTCAAATAATTCATACTTGTATTTTAGCAAATACACACATTCAACTCTTTGAATGATCATCTCCTTTTCTTATACTAATTTGTTCAATATGCAAAATTATTTTCATGTAAGTCAAGTATACAAAATTTATTAGTAATATTCCATTCTATACAAAACATTATTATTATAAATAGAACAACAATTGTTCTTAATTATAATACCAAAGATTTCATTGTCCAACAATAAAATGGAAATAATGTTTTCAACGAGAACTAGAATACAATAACAACTTATCGACTTAATAGATTTGCCCATAAAATCTGCTAAACTATAAGTTTCTATGGCTAATGTTGCAACCTTTGCTTCATTTCCCACACATAGGATTACTTATATTTGTTTAGCTTTCTACTTCGCTTGGTCCCTTCATAAATCTATATTTATGATAACCAAAGTCGATATCCAATACCCAAGTAGAACCTCGACTTAAGAAAAATTTATTTCAATCATGAACAAAAAGCGTATTATGTAGAAACTTCATTAAGCTTCTTTGGTTAGCCTCGCAAGATGCTTCTCACGATTTCTTTCAAATTGTTCAGCTTATTGCGGTGGAAGCAAACTCCTTTTTGCTATCCGTATCGCTTTTGCTCTTATTATCCTTTGTTTATGCCTTCTATTTACCTTCTTTGAATCGTTCTTCTTTCGGAAGATCCTTTGGCCCTTACCAAGAAGACTTGATCTTTCTTGGTTGGAAAGTGACTCTCAACATTTTTCAACATGTTAAGCAAATCAAATGAAGGCGATATCTAGCTTGTTCATACGAAAAATTCACAACAATTGTGAAAGGAGTCCGGGAGTGAGTACAAGATCAAATCTTGGCTCAACTCTCCATCCATGACAAAACCAGTTGTCCTAATTGATCAATCAAATTGATTATGTTAAGAACTTTTTGTCTGTACTATAGTGCCATTGGCCATTCTAGATCGGAAGAGCTCCTTAGATATCTGATATCTATCAGTCCTACTTTCCTCACCATCAACTACTTGATGTGCAGGAATATAGTAAGAGTATCCATAGTTTCAGGCTGACGCTGAAGCTTGTTACTCATGGATACGAGCATGATGCATTGAGCCAACTATGCATCATCTTGCCACTTTCTAAAAGTAGCAATCTCTTCCTCAGAGGCATTGTCTGCAACCATTGCAGGGATAGGCGTATTAAGGACATAAGATAGCTTTTCAGCCATGAGAACTATTCTCAAATTCCTTAACCAATTCGTTTAATTCGGTCTGATTAATTTAGCATCTAATATGCTTCGCAGTGATAGTAATTTTAGACATTGTAAAATTCTGTAAATGAATTTGTAATTAACAACATTTTAACATACATTCTTTTATTAATTACCAAAATAAATTAGGTCTTGTTTTAAATTGGTATCTCCCACTATTTTCTTCAAACTATATTACCTCACTTATATAGTTCTAACAAAATCTAATTAAAGATTTGCTAGTGAGAATAAGGATCCCATTTCAAATGTATATAGCCTTGTGGTGACACAACAAACTATATATAAATAAATAGGTAGACAACTTTTGTCAATTACATCAACTATGCAACTCCTTGTATTTTGCCTCTTAGATTATTTTGATCAGTGGTGGCACATCCAAATCAAAATTATCCAAGTTAAGTCCGACCTAGCACTCCATATATTCAAAAAAGAAAAATATCATCCTTGTGGGTGACACAACAAAACAATATTGTTCAATTTTCTTTATAAGCATCAAATGTGATAAATTAACATCTTAAATACTTAATACTTGCCTTGTGGTGACACAACAAACTCATATTAAATATTTAATACTCTATTAATTTTATCATGCTAGAAGGCTGACGTTCGATATTCCAAATATCTTTGAACGCTTTGGACTTAATATAAAAATTGAGGGTTTGTTATTAATTTGTCTCATCTTGTTTAGCTGCAGCATGCATATATATATATAAAATACGCAATATATTAATGAACATGCTGAAGCATGTTTGCATAATATATAATATATATAAAATAAGCATGCACATATAGAATACTATATTCTATCCGGATTGATTATGGACTTTTATTCTAGTTTGGTTCACTAGAGCCACCAAGTGAACCAAAAGGTCAAACCCTAGGGGTGCAAGAAATAATATTTAAATATAACTATTACATTTAAACCGGGCTCCATTACAAACCCAGTCTTCAAGCGCCTTGCTCCTTGATCTCTAATTCTTCAAAAATTAATTCTAACTATTCCTATTACAAAACTATTTAAAATAAATAGAAACCTTGATCGTGATCGAGGGAAGTACATGGAGGGAGATAGAATTTACATTAAGAAAAATTAGAGAAGACGAGGTACGCAGACCCCATTTAATAAAACCCATACATTCATGCATCCAACTAAAATAAAATCCAATCGTATTGGTCAATAATCCTTAATCAATCCCATTTATTATCATACACATCACCATATGCATCAATAAATAACATTCATCTCATGAATAATAAACATTTAATATATATATTGATATCATTTAATGGGCAAATTTAGTTAGTATAAAATCTATTTTTGAATCAAAATAAACTCCTTTATTTTAATCCAAATTTAAATCAAAATAAAACTATTTTATTTTAATTTATCCAATTTTGAATAAAATAAACTATTTTATTTTAATCAAAATCTTTAATCAAAATAAACTCCTTTATTTTAATTAATTATGGAATCCAATTCCATGTAATAAAAAAAAAATCTTTAATTAAAATAAACTCTTTTATTTTAATTAATTATGGAATCCAATTCCATGTAAAAAAAATTTTATTAAAGGAAACACTTGATATTCTTTCCTATTCACAAATAAACTCCTTTATTTTGAATAATATGAAATCTTATTCCATATTTGAATAAACTCCTTTATTTAAGGAAACACTGATTCTCTTTCCTATTCACAAATAAACTCTTTTATTTTGAATAATATGAAATCCTATTTCATATCTAAATAAACTCCTTTATTTAAGGAAAGATCAATTTCAACTCCAATTAGTTATCATGGAATCCAATTCCAACTCTAATTAGTTAGCATGAAATTCTAATTTTAAAATTAAAATAAACCTTTTATTTTAAAATTAAAATAAATATTTTATTTTAATTATAAAATTATTGAGAATAATATATTATATATATATATAACTATTATATATATATATATAATTACCGTATATCATCATATATATATATATACAAATACCGTGGCCTTTCCTGTTAAAAAAAAAAATACGTGCACTGCTAAAAAAAAATTAAGCTGCTTGTCTCGATTTCCGTGCTACTTTTGCTTACTTTTATTTAATTTCCGCTAATCATATATATATATAGCATCCGTATTATATAATATATATTAACAATTCTCCTTCTGTTTTAACAAAAGAGCATACACCTGCTGCTTTTCCAATTTTCATGAAACTGCGTGCCCTTTTGGCAGTAGTAAACACGTGGGTGGATTTTTAAAAAAAAAAAAAAATTCGTTTCTTTTTTTTTTTATTATTTATTTATTTAAATTTTATACAATAAAATTATGCCCAACTAAATTATTCTAAACATATATCAATATACAAATTAAATCGAACAATTAATAATTCGTGATAAAGGTTTGGCTCTCGATGCCACCATTAGGGTTTGTAATATTCATGGGCGCAATCAAATCGCATAAAAAGTGCGTAAGCGTGGTAAAATCAGAGTTTAAAAAATTTACAAACCATATACCCGGATCATCCTTTATGCATAATTATTAATTAAACGAAAAAAGATGAATAAGAATCATACCCTTGAAGATCGAGCTTCCTCGTACAAGTTCACCTCCAATCCTTTTCGCTCAACTTGAATCCATCGGGTTTGGTTCCTTCCTTTGATCAACGTTAGCCACCCAAATGTTTGGCCTCAGAGGTGATCCACCAGAAGAAGAAGAAAATTCAAGAAGAAGGGTATTTCGCTCAAACCCTAGTTTTCATCTCTATAGAAAAGGGTACTCTCCAACAAATTGGAATTATATACATTGTTAAAAAAGTCAACAACCCACGCCACCCATAATAAGACTCCTCTTATTTATAGATGTGGACAACCCACCTTAACAATTAAGGAATTGAGTTTTATTTAATTAATTAAGTTCTTTTAATTAATTAAGCTCCCTAATCTTATTAGGGATAATTAATTAAACTCTTTTAACTAATTTTCCTTCCTAATCCAATTAGGAATAAATGAGAGTACTTATATTAAATTAATTCCTAAACTCTTTTAGAAATTAAAATAATAATAATTGTAATAATATTAATAAGACTCTCTTATTAATTTATATTTAATATTTCTAAAATATTAAATAATAAATATTAAGCTATTTAATTTATTCTATCACCATAGATTAAATTAAATATACTTAACATATTATTACGATTATGCCATTAACTTCTTAAATAATTATTCTTCCTTTTATGGTGTGACCCTTTAGGTTCTCCATATTAAACCGGTTGTGAATAAATCAATTAGAACAATTTAATCTTATTTAAATAAATAAATTAAACAATTAATTTATTTAAATAAATAATATTTATTCTACAATAGGGATAAGCCTCCTAAATGATCAACGACTTTCCGGATAATATAGATTTCAACATTAATCATTAAAGAACCTTTGAGTAAATAGTTACCGTGACAATTCAATCCTTCCACCATACAATGTCCCAATTAAATATAAGACATGGAATTATCACAAGTCTTATTTTATTTAATTATATGTATTTCGACTCTTAAATGCATAACTCCAAATAATGCAAATTAGAAACTCCTTTCTAATTTCATTCTCGCCGCCAAGGACTCTTGGGTTGTCATTTATCGAATCACATAGACATTCTCTTCTTTTATTAGAAGTGGTAGATTCTTTATTGATCATACATTATCTCCACGTACAACTTATTATACCCAAGCATACCCTTTGATATACCCTAAGGGTCTTAAGGAATAAGTCAAAGTATAACTCATCATACACAAGATACTATGATGATCTCAAGTCCAAGGATCACTTCAGACTACTATCACTACAGAATTCCTATTGACAGCAAATAAAACTCCATTAGGTATTCCTTAGCGAGCCACGTTCGTTGAACTTATTCTCTAATAAGCACCTACATACTTGCTTTAGTGTCTCCACACAAATGATCATGAGATCAATCATCCTCATCCAATGAGCAAGAACGATGTACCAATCTATCCGGATTCACTAATCCCCAATTTAGTAATCCAATGATTGGGAACTATTTTAGTTTTAAGCTTTCTAAGAATTTAGATCTCATTAGAATGATCATCATCATTATTCTAAAAGCATTGCTTAAAACTATGGGTTTATCACATATTATAAAACAAAGATCATGTAGATAATTAAAAGCCTTTAATAAATTAATACTTTTTATTAATAAATGAATAAGATTGTTACAAAGTATATGCTTTATCATCAAACATGATTGGGTTTGTGTGCATACTACTTTCACTTTTCAGACTTAAAATTTGGAGGCATTACTTGTATGGGGAGAAAGTGGAGATCTTTACGGATCATAAAAGCCTCAAATATTTCTTCACTCAAAAGGAACTCAACATGCGACAACGACGTTGGCTTGAATCTGCTGAAAGATTATGATCATACCATCCAATACCATCCTCGAAAAGTTTAACGTGGTAGCCGACGCATTGAGTAGAAAATCATATGCAAGTCACGAAAAGCGATATTGTCAACGCAAAGGCCCATTTTGTGTGACTCGCAAAGGATGGAGATGGAATTAAAGACTCAGTGGACGCGTGTGATGATAGCGAGTATACGAGTAGAACCGACTTTAATTGATAAAGTTAAAGTCGCTCAAGCTACGGACACTGGAGTCGATGCGCGTATGAGGAAGAAAGTGCAAGAAGGTGCTATCGCGGAAGCAAGAATCGATGAAGAAGGAATACTTTGAGTCAACTCGCACTTTGTGTTCCTAACGACCACGATTTAAAGTATAATATCATGATGGAGGCGCACAACACACCATTTGCAATCCATCTCGGGAGTACCAAATGTATCATGATATTCGTCATACATTTTGGTGGAGCAATATGAAAAGAGAGAGATAGCGTTATTTATCTCAAGGTGTCTAACTTGTCAACGAAGTTAAAGCGGAGCATCAAGTACCAAAAGGTCCATTGCAACCACTTGAAATTCCGGAATGGAAGTGGGAGCACATTACCATGGATTTCAAGCTAACGGCCTTCCTAAGGTTTCTCAAGGCATTGATGCGATTTGGGTCATTGTTGATAGGTTGACCAAGTCCGCTCATTTCTTTACCGATACGAGAAACTTATACACTTGAACGTCTTGCTCAGATATGTACATAAACGAGATTGTAAGATCGCATGGTATGCCGGTATCCATAGTTTTCGATCGAGACCCAAGATTCACTTCACGATTTTGGGTTAGTTTGCAAAAAGCTATGGGCACAGATTTACGATTTAGTTTCAAGATATCATCCTCGCATGGACGGATAGTCGGAGAGGACTATTCAAACTCTTGAAGATCTATTAAGACTCGTGTTCTTGATTTCAAGGGGAGTTGGGACAAGTTCTTACCATTGGTGGAGTTTTCCTACAACAACAGCTTATCAAGCAAGTATTGGCATGGCTCCATTGAGCGTTGTATGGAAGAAAGTGTCGTTCTCTCCAAATCTTTGGGATGAGGTGGGTGAAGCAACGTTGTTGGGACCAGAGTTGGTACGTATGACTACTACGGAAAAGATTCAAACGATCCGACAACGATAAAAACCTCACAAAATCGACAAAGAGTTATCTTGATCTTCATCGAAAGGACGTGGAATTCGATATAGGAGATCATGTGTTGTTAAGAGTTGCTCCATGGAAAGGAGTTACAAGATTTGGAAAGAGAGGAAAACTTAACCCTCGATTCATCTCGGTCCATTTTAATCCTCGATCGAGTAGGAGCGCTGTGGCCTATAGACTCGCTTTTACCGCCAAATATGTCTCGTGTTCATAACGTTTTCACATATCTATGTTACGTAAATATGTGAAAGACCCGAACCATATTATTGAGTTAGAACCCGGGACGAAATAGCGGAAGATTTGACGTATGAAGAGGTTCCTGTTCAAATTTTGATAAGAAGGAACATATTCTACGCTCCAAGGTTATACCTCAAGTCAAAGTTTTGTGGAGGAACCACGATGTTGAGGAAATGACTTGGGAGTTAGAATCAAATAAAATCAAGGTATCCTTACCTCTTCGACATACAGTGTAACGCACCTAATTTCGAGGGCAAAATTTCATAAGAAGGGAGGTTGTAAGACCCCAACTTTTATAAATAAAGATAAATTTTTCTATAAATATTATTTTGAATATTATGGAATAAATTTGATATAATGTTATAGTTCAGGTAATATTTATAAATTTTGCAAAGTATGCAAGTTGTTATAAAATATTCGTTTGGCCTGGGAATATTCTTTTGTTAAGGAATATTCGTGACAACGGCTCAATCATTGGTGGACCCCATTAATAGAATTATTGTCGGATTGAGAAAACGACAAAATATTTTTATAAAAATAACTACGGAGGTGTTACCATTAAACCGTTGAACTACCCGGTGGTAAAAAATGCGATGTCTGGCGTGGTTGCATAAGTAGCACACCAGTATTGATTATTGATGCTTATGTGAGAAGTCACTCATTTATGCTCAATTATTCTACAAGAATTGCCGCGATCATATCTCTTATAATATTGATTCAATTATTATCACAAAGATCATCTCGTATAATATGTTATAGTATTAAATCAATAATTGAGACGACAAGTTATAAATGATTAATAATTGTTGAAAGATTAAATATGTGTTGATGAAAAAAATGATTTGTGGTAAGTTTGATTATTTTATGGGGGCTCATATGTCATCATCTAAGAGTCTCTTCAATAATAGTATTTACCTTCGTCAATAGTAATTACCTTCGTCAATAGTAATTACCCTTGTGAATAGTATTTACCTTAAATCGATAGTAATTACCTTCGTCAATAGTAATTACCCTTGTGAATAGTATTTACCTTCGTCAATAGTAATTACCTTCGCCAATTGTAATTACCCTTGTGAATAGTATTTACCTTCGTCAATAGTAGTATTTACCTTCGTTAATAGTAATTACCTTTACCGACGTCGAACCACTTGTCGCTTCACATTACAAAAGCGCCGAACCACTTGTCGTTTCACATTACAAAAGGTCAAAACAAATTCGTCAAGCCACTTGCGCCTTTTCACACGGCGGTGCTAAGCTAGAAATCTTTTATAAATAGAGGCCTAGGGCTTCATTATTTTCACTTAATTCATTCAAGCTTATAGAGAGAGAAAGTATAGAGAGAATAAGAGAGAAAGAAGAAGAGTATTTTGTTACTACATCGCATAAAGATTCAATCTCCTACCAAAAGTAAGGGTGTTATTCTTTCCTATTCATGTAAGAAACTGTTGTTATTCCATTGCTTATTATTCATTAGAATAACTCAGATACTGTGGTTTACCCTATACTTGGTGACATTCTTCTATTATTACATTGGAACATCCATCGTGTGTTTTACAGGACTGGTTCCGATTTATTATTATTACTCCGTTGGAACATCCTATCTGTGTTTTACAGGACTGGTTCCGTATTTATTATTATTACGTTGGAACATCCTCGTCTGCATGTGTTTTACAGGACTGGTTCCGCTTCTTTATTATTCTCATTGGAATATCCTATCGTGTGTTTTTTAGGATCGGATCCGGTTCCATCTTTATTATTCTCGTTGGAACATCCCGCTTGCGTGAATTTCACATTCGACCGGTTTCGTTATTTATTATTTCATTGGAATAACTTTATGCATGCGATCTATCGCATGCATGGTGATTTCTTTTGTTATTCCATCCTTTATTATACCCAGTTGGTTAAAACTTTGACTTCTATACTCCATGAAATTAGTAGAATATCCTTGATATTTGCGTTTCATCCAGTATCTTTTCATGGAAATATTCTTCTGGATCATTCTTGAATTTTACTAATTTGGACGTAATAATTCCTGGATAAAATAATTCTTGAACTTGTTTTATTGAATTCTTATATCATTGTCATCATCCTCATGTTTATATTTTTTTTAAAGTCATACGTGGCTCAGAGTGCATAGATGGACTTGGTATGATTATGACCGAGACTATTCCGGTGTAATCATGACCGTAATGTTACAAATGATGTGGTAAAATCCTCAATTGGTAGTAGTGCATTGATGGACAGTTGTTGGCATGATCATGACCATTAATGAATACACAAATATTCTTGGCACGTAGTGCATGAATAATTGTGGTCGTGATACTAAAGAATATCCTTGGCCGTAGTGCAGGGGTGATTCGATGATGTGGAATATTTATTAAAGTCGAGTCTCACTATAATAAATGATGAAAACCTTTTAAAACCTAAAAGATAGTAGACTTTATTTTCTACTTGACTCTTTTAATGGATCAGATATTCCACCGCAGATTAAACTGGTTGTCTATTGTATTTTATCGGTTTAACATTGTTGAAGACTATTGATAATTTATTCTCGCATTATCTTAGTCATAATATTTCTTCATTGGGCTAGTTGAGCTCACCCTTTCTTTCACCGTTCTCTTGTGAAATGAGAATATAGCCGGGACGAGTCTGGGAAACGAAAGTGATGGTCCCGAAGATAGCATTAGTAGTCCTCACTATTCGTGAAATAGTGTGATAATAATTGTAATGAGGACTCCTTTTGAGTTTGTATAATATCTAGTAGACGATATTTGTATTTAAACTCACGGTTTATGTCGTATTATATACATGTGATTATGTTAGTAAGTTGTATTTAAATTACATACCATGTAAGTGGCTACCCAAGATGGGTGATGTATACCTAATTTTGGGGGCGCCACATTGTACTCAGATATTGTAAATAGGGCTCAGTTATTGGAGCGCGGTAACGAATCAACGCAACCAAGAGAAAGCAGCCAGCATCATGAAAATACCAGTGGTATCAGTCATCGAAGCGGTGACAACAAACGTGGAGGGAATCAACATGCCAGAAATGGTAATCACTTCGGTGGTAATCATGGCCAATACAGTAAAAATGGATATTTCAAGAAAATGAGATTCAACAATGATGGAAAGATGTCAGCACCAGCAACCGTGGTTAAGGAAGGAGAACGACCACCTATCATATGCTTCAAATGCGGAGGGGAGGGACATATCAGTCCAAACTGCGCGATGCAATCCAAAGCGTATTATAATTGTGGAAGAGAAGGTCACCTAGCCCGATTTTATCGTTCACCAAAGACAAGTTCAGCTAGGATAGAGGCACCAAAGGCCGTCCCAGAAAAGTCAAAGCCGGTGGTGTAAGGGAGAGCATTTGTTGTGACCTCCCAGAAAATAAGGAACCCGAACGAGGTCATCACGGGTAAGCTTATCATAAACTCTAGCGAAGTTTATACCTTATTTGATACCGGTTATACCCATTCTTTTATTTCTCCTACTTGCGCTCAACGATTAAATTTGACTCCGGAGAAATTAGACTTTGACTTATCGATTGAAACTTCATTGGGAGAAACCTTCATTACATCCACTGTTTATAAGTCTTGTTTGGTTCAAATTGGTACCCTCACATTACCTGTCGATCTTATTTCATTGAAAATACTTGCATTTGACGTGATTCTAGGGATTGATTGGTTAACTACTCATCATGCAAAAATTGATTATTTTCATAAGGTTGTTAGTTTTCATATTCCTAACCAACCTATTATGCGAATTCAAACAACTAAACCATTAAAATCAATCAATGTCATTTCAAGCCATAAAGCTATTCATTTATTGAAAAATGGATGTCAAGCTTTCTTAGCTCATGTCACGGATCTAAACAAAAATACATCAGTTCTGAATGATATTTCTGTTGTTAATAAATTTCCTGACGTATTCCCCGAAGAACTTTCTGGCCTACCCCTAGAGTGTGAAATTGAATTTTGTATCGACCTTGAACCCGGTACAAAACCCATTTCCAAAGTCCCACATCGAATGGCTCCTATTGAACTTCAGGAGTTAAAGACCCAGTTGCAGGAATTGTTAGACATTGGTTTCATTCGTCCTATTACATCTCCTTGGGGTGCTCCTATTCTA
This sequence comes from Panax quinquefolius, assembly GCA_020205615.1. Taxonomy (NCBI): domain Eukaryota; kingdom Viridiplantae; phylum Streptophyta; class Magnoliopsida; order Apiales; family Araliaceae; genus Panax; species Panax quinquefolius. Next base: position 19,119,807 of record CM035174.1, on the reverse strand, counting down.
TTCGTGAAGAAAAAAGATGGGAGTATGCGACTTTGTATTGATTATCGGGAGTTGAATCATGTCACCATCAAAAATAGGTACCCATTGCCACGTATTGATGACCTATTTGACCAGTTGCAAGGCGTCAAATTCTTTTCAAAGATTGATCTTCATTCAGGATATCATCAATTGAAGATTAGAACCGATGACATTCCAAAGACGACTTTTAGAACTCGGTACGGGCATTATGAATTCCTAGTCATGTCCTTTGGATTGACTAATGCTCCTGCTTCATTCATGGATATGATGAACCGAGTATTCAAGGAATATTTGGATCATTTTTTGGTCGTCCTTATTGATGACATCCTCATATTTTCCAAAAGCCGTGAAGATCATGAGCAACACTTGAGGCTGATACTCCAAAAGCTTCGTGAAAACAAGCTATATGCCAAGTTGAAGAAATTCGAGTTCTGGCTTGAGGAAGTTGCATTCCTTGGGCACGTGATATCAAATCATGGGATATCCGTTGACGAAAAAAAATTGAAGCAATTCAAAGTCGGGAGCAACCTAAATCAAATTGATCAAGTACGTAGCTTTTCGGCTTAGTGGTTATTATCGGAGATTCAGTAGAAGGGTTTTCTCGAATCGCTACTCCATTAACTCAAATTTGACTCGAAAAGATATAAAATTCGGTTGGAGCGTGGAATGTGAGAAGAGTTTTCAAGAACTCAAGAGGAGACTCATTTCAAGACTGCTCGACAATGCCATCCTGGCTCGGGGATTTGTCATCTACAAGTGATGCTTCTAGCAAAGGGTTAGGATGTGTTCTCATGCAACATGGGAAAGTCATAGTTTATGCCTCACACTAAGAACTCAAAGAATATGAGAGGAATTATCCTACTCATGATCTAGAGTTGGCGGTACCGTGCTTTTGGCGCTTAAAATTTGGAGGCATTACCTATATGGGGAGAAAGTGGAGATCTATACGGATCATAAATGCCTCAAATATTTCTTCACTCAAAAGGAACTCAATATGCGGCAACGACGTTGGCTCGAACTGTTGAAAGATTATGATCATACTATTCAATACCATCCTGGAAAAGCGAACGTAGTAGTTGATGCGCTGAGTAGAAGATCATATGTGGGTACGAGTGTAATATTGTCAACGCAAAGGCCCATTTTGTATGACTTACAAAGGATGGAGTTAGAGATAAAGACTCCAGGGACCCATGTGATGATGGAGAATATACGAGTAGAACCGACTTTAATGGATAAAGTTAAAGCTGCTCAAGCTACAAACCTGGAGTTGATGCGTATGAGGAAGAAAGTACAAGAAGGTACTATTCCGAAAGCAAGAATCGATGAAGAAGGAATACTTCGAGTCAACTCTAGACTTTGTGTTCCTAACAACCCTGATTTAAAGTATAAAATCATGATGGAGGTGCACAACACACCGTTTGCAATCTATCCTGGGAGTACCAAAATGTATCGTGATCTTCGACATACATTTTGGTGGAGCAATATGAAGAGAGAGATAACAGAATTTATCTCAAGGTGTTTAACTTGTCAACGAGTCAAGGCGGAGCATCAAGTACCAAAAGGTCCATTGCAACCACTTGAAATTCCAGAATGGAAGTGGGAACACATTACCATGGATTTTGTTACTGGTCTTCCCAAGGTTTCTCAAGGCATAGATGCAATTTGGGTCATTGTTGATAGATTGACCAAGTCTGCTCATTTCCTACCTATATGAGAAACTTATACACTTGAACGACTTGCTCGTATATACATAAACGAGATTGTAAGACTGCATGGTATGCCAGTATCCAATGTTTCTGATCGAGACCCAAGATTCACTTCAAGATTTTGGGTTAGTTTGGAAAAAGCTATGGGCACGGATTTACAATTTAGCTCTCTAAGATATCATCCTCGCATTTTGACGGACGCATCGAGAGAGGACCATTCAAACTCTTGAAGATCTATTAAGACTCGTGTGTTCTCGACTTCGAGGGAAGTGGGATAAGTTCCTACCATTGGTGGAGTTTTCCTACAACAACAGCTTATCAAGCAAGTATATTGGCATGGCTCCATTTGAGGCGCCAGATGGAAGAAAGTGTCGTTCTCAAAGATGCTAGGATGAGGTGGGTGAAGCAACGTTGTTGGGACCAGATTTGGTACGTATGACACTACGAAAAGATTCAAACGATCCGACAACGATAAAAAACATCACAAGATCGACAAAAGAGTTATGCCGATCTTCATCGAAAGGACGTGGAATTCGATATCGAGATCATGTGTTATTACGTGTTGCTCCATGGAAGGGAGTTACGAGATTTGGAAAGAGAGAAAAGCTCAACCCTCGATTCATTGGCCCATTTTTAATCCTCGATCGAGTAGGAACTATGGCGTATAGACTCGTTTCAACGCCATGTATGTCTCGTGTTCATAACGTTTTTCACATATCTATGTTACGTAAATATGTGAAAGACCCGAACCACAATATTGAATTAAAACCAGATGAGATAGAGGAAGATTTAACGTAAGAAGAGTTACCTGTTAAAATCTTGGATAAAAAGGATCATATTCTACGCTCCAAGATTATACCTCAAGTCAAAGTTTTGTGGAGAAACCACGATGTGGAAGAAATGACCTGGGAGTTAAAATCTGAGATGAAATCAAGATATCTTTACCTCTTCGACATACTGTGTATCGCACCCTAATTTCGAGGACTTAAATTTCATAAGAAGGGAGGTTGTAAGACCCCAACTTTTTGAATAAAGATTAAATTTTCTTGAAATAAATTTTTGAATATTATGATGTGGATTTGATATAATGTTATAGTTATGGGTAATATTTACAAATTTTGCAAAGTACGCAAGTTGTTATATAATATTCTATTGGTCGGGGAATATTCATTTTAACAGGGAATATTCGTATTACTCAAGACAATCATGGTGGACCCTCATTAACGGAATTATCATTTGATCGAGAAAACGACAAAAATATTTTATGAATATAACGACGGAAGTTTTACCGTTAACTGTTGAAACACCCCATGTTAAAAGTATAAGAATACGCTGTGTGGTTACATAAGAAGACACTGTATTGATTATTGATGCTTACGTGAGAAGTCACTCGCTTATACTCAATTATTACTACAAGAATTGTCAGATCATATCTCTCATATTATTGATTCAATTATTGTCATAAGATCATTTGCATAATATTTTATATTATTAAATCAATAATTGAGACGATAAAGTTATTCATATTATAATTTGCAATATCGACAATGTCTAGAAGTTTTGTCAAGGAGAGGTTTGGTCACCTAATGCAAGGCTACCAATAAGAAGAAATCCTTATCTGAAAGCCCCTCTTTCCGGGAACGACACAGTTGTTAAATATTGTGAGTTATAATATTAATGATGAATAAGTTGTGTTGATTAAAAATGAATTTTGATAGTTCTATTGTGTTGGGATTATTAGTGTTAGTGGAAATCGACATCTATTCCGATGATAATTGATGTCTAGGGGTTATATTGATAAATCGGGTAATTTATCGGATAAATGAGTAATTAATTGCTACTAATTCACATGCTTATATAACTATTTGTTCACATGTGTGTACTATTGAATCACATTATTTACTATTAGGGGAGTTGGTGCAAGATTGATAATACTTGCATGACTAAGTTAAAAATGGAAGTATAGATGGAGGTACTATACTGTAATCCGTATTTTTCACATGATTATACTATTGATTCTCATGATTGAACTATTGATTCACATTATTTACTATTAGGGGAGGTGGTGCAAGTTTGATAATACTTGCAGGACTAAATTAAAAATGGAAGAAAAGTTGGAGGTATTGTACTGTAATTTTTCGAGACCCAAAACGTGCAATTATCGAAACTATATTTTCCTATAAATAGAAGCTCATTCTTCCTTCATTTCTCACCAATTCACAAAAGCTTTAGAGCGATTATTATAGAGAGAAATTATAGAGAAAAAAGAAGAGAAGTCTCTGCTACCTCACTATTCCAAAGATCCAGCTTTTTCAATGGTAGGAGTATTATTTCTTTCTTAACCATGAAGAGAACTTCATTATTCCATTCTTTATTATTCTATTGGAATAACTCAGATACGCATGGCTACCCTATACTTGGTAAAATTCTTCGTTATTCCATTCTTTATCATTCTGTTAGAACATCCTCATGCATGCGCTTCTTTGGGACGGGTTCCATTATTTATCATTCATTGGAACATCCTGTTCATGCATGCGTTCACGCCGGACACGGGTTTATCTTTTATTATTCTCGTTGGAATATCATGCTCATGCATTTTACGCGGACCGATTCCGCTTCTTTATTATTCTCGTTGAATATCCCGCTGCATGCATTTTACGCTGCATTCGATTCCGTTATTTATTATTCTCGTTTGAATAAACCGCATGCTGGTCTATCGCATGACCGGTGATTTCTTTTGTTATTCAATTCCTTGTTATACTCAGTTGGTTAAAGTTTTGACTTCTATACTCCATGAAATTAGTGGAATATCCTTGATATTTGCACTTCATCCAGTATCTTTTCATGGAAATATTCTTCTGAGCATTCTTGAATTTTACTCTACAAAGCAGTATCATGTTGACAATTTGGACATTATTAGTTCATGTATAAATTAATTCTTGAACTTGTTTTATTGAATTCTTATATCATTGTCATCATCCTCGTGTTTATATTTTTTTGAAAGTCATCTGTGGCCTGTAGTGCATAGATGAACTTGGTATGATTATGACCAGGGATTATTCAGTGTAATCATGACCGTAATGTTGCAAATGATGTGGTAAAAGTTCTCATTGGCCCGTAGTGCATTGATGGACAGTTTTTGGAATGATCATGACCATTAATGAATACACAAATATTCTCGCCGTGAAGTGCATGGATAATTGTGGTCGTGATACTAAAGAATATCATCGGGTCAGAGTGCGGGGTGATTCGATGATGTGGATTATTTATTGTCGAGTCCCGGCGATAAAAGTGATGAAAAACCTTTTAAATCATAAAAGATAGTAGATTTTATTCTCTACTTGACTCTTTTTAATGGATTACTTGTTCACCGCAGATTAAACTTGATGGTTGTTATATTATATCGGTTTAACATCGTTGCTTCTAACGATAATATAATCTGCATTATCTTAGTCATAATATTTTCTACTGGGCTAGTTGAGCTCACCCTTTTACTTTCATTGTTCTCTTTAGGAAATGAGAATGTAGCAGGGACTAGTCGGGGAACGGAGTGACGGACCAGATGATAGCATTAGTAGTCCTCACTATTCCGTGAAATAGTGGGAAAATAAATGTAATAATATTGAATTTGAGTTTGTATATTGTCTAGACGACAATATTTGTATTAAAACTCACAGCTTATGTTTTGTCGTACTTTGCACGACAGTTGTATAATTAAGTTGTATTTGTATTCTGTACCATGTATTTGGCGACTCAGAATAGGTGATGTATACCTGTTTTGGGGACGTCACAACAATGATATTGAAGAACAAAGATCAAACAACAGTTATTAGTAGCTGAAGAAACACACTTCTTACAATAAAATTATAGACTTTGAATAACCAAGGTAATCTTGATTGGAATGAAGAAACAAAGATTAACTAACTTGCTCAACAATAAATGAGGGTTAAAGAACTCGCGTGATAATAAATCGTTAAATAAGAGATTAGAGTTAGAGAATTTGCATAAGTATAACATAACAGTGAAAAGTAACCTTGCTGAAAAATAAGGTAGCAAAGGTTAGGGAACTTGCCTCTTGCGTAAGCTATATAATTATAATTCACGTACTCCAATATCCTACACATACCAATAGGATCATCACATCAATTAACTACATACATTAATCTCATAGATTTATTTCTTATCTTAGTTACGTTATAACCTTTAGTTTAAGGTCTAACCATATAAATAAACCACATAACACAAAACTGAAACTCACTAATACATTTTAGTGCAATCACAATATCTATTAGACATGTTAACATCCACTTCCAAAATAATATCCATTTATAGATAAAATTGTTAATTTAGTACAAGTCTTATGGTACTATATAAATATCAGAAATTTCAAGTGTTAACCTTCATAATACTTATTTACTAATCCTCATTCTCAATAAATCACAACATGTCATTTTCATAGTTTACCAACTTCTTATAACTTTAGAATCACTAACCACATAACACTATGTTGTTTTAACCTTGTCGTTACACGTTTGACACATTAACATAACCTTAGACCATGTTATAGTGGTGTTACAAAGTCTGCAACAATAGCAAACCTCACTTTGTCTCAGATTGACGGGGTATGGGCTGTATTGCGCATATACATAAGCTCGGGCCGTGGCACAACATTAGTTTCTCGCTTTCTCACATCGTGTGCAATTGCCCGATTACGTATTGACAGAACCAGAAAGGCTATGAACAGTAGCCAACTTTATCCCAACTAACACGAATTTCACCCATCAAACATCGAAATTAACACGTAAAATAAATATACAACTATCATAAACATGTTTCCTCACATAATCAACCACTTAGAACAATTTAACAACAACTTCAACTAATTAAATTCCTTAAATTCCATGTTTTCATACAAAAACACCATTTTTGACATTCTTCATATAATTCATCACTGTGATCACAATTCTTGTCCAAATCACTTCGTTCAAACTATGCTCTCTTCGTTTCTTAATGGCCTAGCATAATCAAGACTCAATTTACAGTTTAACATACAAAAAATTTGCCACTAAAATTGGTACTTTTCACAAGCCATATGAAAATATACACTGTTAATTATATTTCCTACTTTTTGAACGAAATTAGCATACAATTCTTGCTTAAACACAAACTCTAATCATCATAAACACATACTCACAATTACCAATTATATATCAATAATTCAACAAATTAAACTCACAAAGCATGAAATTTTATGCCGTAAAAACCCAAACATAAACATATATACATACATACTATTATGGTTAAAGAAAATACCTTCAATTGGCTTGTTAATTCTTGTTATACACTGAAGTTGCTTAGTAATCCTTAGGTTTCCTCTCAATTCTCCCAACTCTCTCTGTAATCTTATGCTTAGCAAATAAAAGTATACGTAAACTAAAATAAACTGATATGGCTTAATACTCATACTTAATATAATACCAGTTACAAACTATTAACGTATATGTTATAATTATGTTATATTTATTATTTGATTTATCTAATTTATTTATTTTATTTATAATTCAAATATTAAAAGAAATTCAAAAGTCATAAGGCTTTGTTTGGCAAAAAGTCTTTAAAATAAAGACTTAATATATTTAAGTCTTGTTTGGTCAAAACTAAATTAAACTACTTTAATTTTATTTTAATAAACAATTTAGTTTATAATTCATAATCACATACTATTTATTTAGATTTCCATATCCAACATTAAATCAACTAAATTAATTACACATACTATATTTTAAATAAATCTTCTACTTAAACACATATCACAAAATTATATTCTCATTATAATTTTATTTAATAAATTAATATACCATCTTAATTTATCACATCACAACAATAATGTAACATCTCATGCTATCTTACAACATAATAACTATAAATTAAATTAATTTAGAATATTATCTAATAAATATAATTTATAAATATTTAATAACAAAAATCACATATTCATTTATTCTAAAAAATATTTTAAATTCCAAAACAGCAACTTCATCAATAAAATATTTATTTAATTTAATAAATATTTTAAATTACAAATAAAATCTTGGATTGTTACATCATTCCCTACTTACAAGGATTCTGTCCCCAGAATCACAACTCAAACAATCGAATCGTCACATTCTTCCCTCCTTAAAAAGATTATGTCTCCAGAATCGAAGACACAGACAAAACAAATAACTCATGGTAATTCTTCATCATTTCAGTTTCTAGTTCCCACGTAGCATCTTCGACGCTGTGGTTTCTCCATATCACCTTCACAAAAGATTTTTACTTATTCCTGTACACATGATCTTTCTAGTCGGCTATCTGGATAAAATTTCCTAGTAGCACAACCTTAACGGTTCGTACTTGGTCATATGATTACAGTCGAGCTTGTTCGATCATCTCAACGAAACATGAAAAATATTACGAATACGCTCTAACTATAGAGGTAAGGCTACCTCAAAACCATCTAAGTTAATCTTAAAAACCTCTAACTATCAAATATATACATGAGAAAAGAATCACATTTCCACCACATATACCTTGATAGCGCGATACTGATATTCCAATGATTATCAATGTGATAAACCAAGTATATGCACAAAACCTCTGCCCATACCAAGGTTTGTACGACTTAGTCACCATATGAGTCCTCGGTTGAAATCCCACCTAACATTACCTTACTCTTAAATTATTTCTAACTTATCCATAACTTGTTCAATGCGGATTCCACGCATGACATTATCAAAAACTTCTCGTGCGCTAAGCACGCCTTCCGATGTTTGGACTTCCTTTTCGTTTGGCAATCAATTTGGAAACGATATGAAATACCTATTTCTAATTGCGTTCCATACGTAAATTTGGAAACCCTTTTGAAAATTTGATGTAAATCGTGAATCTCGGTTCGACACAATTGACACAGAAATATTGTGTCTTGAAACGATTTCATAACTTCACACACTGCTCGAAATGTAATACGCTAACTTTGATAGACCAAAAATCTACCGCCATGTCTTGCCACCAATAGTAATATCGAAGGCAATATATAATTTCATGCTTCCTAGTTGATTCAATATATAAATTTTATGCAAAACTTCATTTTCAATTCCTGGTATTAGCGAAACCTAGTTTCTTCCTTCTAACTTCAACTATCCTTCAGTGTCGATTTTTGAATTGACACTACCTTCATCTGAATAGTCTTCCTTAACTCTATCCAACAAAGTTGTACTATTTTTTCATCTGAAAATCTTCTCCTCTGCCTTTTCATATATCTTACCTCCTACTATTGTCAAAATGATATGGTGCAAATCACCACTATTGTCACTCGAGCCAAGAGCCTATTTTGCACAGTTAACAAAAATAACTACTACCCTTTTTTTTCTATATCTCACCCTACTACTCAAAAATAACATCGTTAAATCCTCAGGGCAATCACTAATACCTCTACTCTGAATCGTGAGTCAAATACCCTTTCACATAAAAATTTTAACTGACGCGATGCGTAAGAAAAGACCTTGTCGTTCTGCCTAAACACACCGCCTAATACTTTGTATGATGCATTGCTATACAACACAAAGTTTTCTGTAATATCTGGTAGAGACAACATAGGTGCCATACTAAGTTCTTTTTCAATTCTTGAAAATTCACTTCATAATTTCCTGCCCATATAAATTCCACCGATTTCCTCGTCAATTTAGCTAACTAAGTAACTATCTTGCTCTTCACATAACCCCACAGATTATTTTCTTAATAACTTCTTGTTTTGCAACATCGATAATTAACTCTACCACACAGACGTCTTGCAACTAAAAGAATAAAATACTACCTTTGACTTCCTCAAAGTCTTAAGGTTAATGCGCTTTCTATGACAATGACTTATCACTACATGGTTTAACACGTGGCCTTTAATACAACACGAAATTTCTACACACCAACGTAAAAGGAATCATTATTCACACTTTCTATATTTAGGCAATAGTCTAACTCTTCCCGAAGCGAATCTAGTTTCTAAACAAATTTATCAGGCATAAATTAACAAGTGGCGGTTAAATTAAATAACACGCAGCCGTATTGACAACTGATCGGAACCATACCTTGCATTGCATTCTGGATCTTCATGTTGGATGATTGTTCAGTTGGTCGACACAATGGAGTTGACTCAACAATAACCAGTTTGCCATTTCCCCCTTTGCTTCCACTTGCTTTTCCTACCGCTTTCTTTGGACAACCTCGAGCCAAGTGCTCCTTCGATCAACACGTGAAGCAGGCTCTCTTCCTCGGTCTTGAACATTTTGGTGCAATGTGATCCTTCGATCCACAATTAAAGCACACCCTTTTTCCCCTCAAACAAACACCTACATGTTTCTTTCCGCAGTTGTTACACGCCTCCAAATTCTTCTTTTCATTCCCTTGCTGATTTTCAGCATTAATATTATTGTCCCACTTTCTTTTCCGAGCGTTACCGGTATGACTATCACCCACCTTATCATCTTCACTCTTCTTTCCCCTCTACTCTTGATTGTATGTCAGCGTATTACCTTCCCCGTCTACATCAATCGTTCTTTCCAACCCTGTTGTAAACGAATTTCGTTGGAACATCGAGATTTGATTATACAGCCATAAATTCAGTTGATTTGCCTGTGCTCCCACCAGCAAACTCACCAACTGTGGCACTGGATTTACGTTAGCTTCCCTATTGTATGCATTTTCCTTGGGGTTTTGTTGATGTTGTTGTCTTCTTATAGGCGGCATCTTACTGTTTATAACTTGAACTATTAGATCATCATTCATCCACACATTAACATTTTCAAACTTATCTTAACCACTTATAGATAACACATAATATATCTTAATAAACAATGATAATACTTTATTCATTTACCACACAAAACAAAATAGCCTCGCTGCTATTTATATTATTTATCCCGAAATAATAAAATTCCAGGATTACTTCATCACATCCCACTATTTAATTCAAAAGTTAGGATTTACATCTATTATTTTTTTTTCATGTTTTATATATCATCTTATTATTTTTCTTGCAATCTACAAGAACAGTCCACGTTGTACAGCTTCATTTCGCTCTTGCTCCACGATACAAATCATCAAGAGAGTGGAAGATTAAATGCTAAGTTCCATCATTCTCTGGCACTCTTTGACTTGTCTTAAACACGTTCTATGCATTTAGAAGCCTCCATCCATGCATCCTTAGCTTTCGCCCGCTTTGTTGACTCCTTTCCCTAGCCATTTATGCGCAATCTCAAAAATTACTAATAACTATTCTCTTTAATATTTTAACTGAGATAATCTCTACTCTACATCTCCAAGTCGTGCGGTAAAGTCTTGAGTCGTGACATCTTTTTACGCTAGCTCTATGGCTTTCCTAACTCTTCTTACTCATACTTCATATTTACCTTCTAAAATTCATCTTCCGGATCAAACTCAAGCTCATACCAAAGTGCTATAACAAAAATCCACGGGTATGGCTTTCCCAATACCAACCATACTCAAACTATATAACTTCTGAGGGCACCTAATCCCTATCTTCCTTCATCAATCTCTTTGACAACAAAGTTTTAATTACTCCACAACTTGATATGTATAATACTTTCTACTCCTAAGTACTCACGAGCACATAAGACATTAACACATAAGCACATAAAGTCTTTTATCATTTTATCTTCAATGAATTTCCTTAATTCATTCCTCAGAACTCGATAAGAGTTTATCACCTCTATATTTTTGATCTCCTAGAAGGTTATAGCCCTAAGGTTTCCCCACCTAAGGTTCATAACATAAAGCTTTGATACCAACTTGTGACACCCCCAAATCCGGGCACTTCAATCCCACAGATTTGGTGTTCACTGTCCAATTAAATCATAACTAACTACCCATTTCCAAAGGATAAGATTAAACTCAAAAGTTTAAAATAATCAATCTCCCATTAAAGGGTTACATAATCTAAAGTAAATCCCAGGTCATCTAACCTTTAGTACAATCATCAGTGGAAAATTAAAACATGATCATAATTAAATCTATTACATAAGCTTCATAAATAAAAGATAATTTAAACGTTGTCGTCTAATCAAGCACTTTGTCCTTGTCCTTGCTTGTAGAAAGCTCTTCAAACTTCTTAACTTCATCTGCATTATTTTGTGCAAGAGTGAGCAAACAATTGCTCAAGAAGGATAATATACAATAACGGTTTATGAATGATACTTCACTGAGTTTTCAATGGTAAAGTATTCTTACCCGAACAATAAACTTTAATTCAACAACTATGAGTTCAAATGAATAATGAACGTTAAGTTAACAATAGATATCAACATCAAAGAATACACTGAGGGTCACGAGACATTTAACTATACTCTAGGTTTCAAGTATTTCTACTTTAACCTTTAATGATCTAAAAGACTATAATCATCATCTATGTCCTAGGTTAACAGTGTGTTTCATCGTAACCTTTAATGATCTAAATGACTATATGGACCATCATCCCGTACTCCAGGTGATAAGCCCTTTGTACTATGTATTGCGCAAACATTTTAACGTTATTGCGTACTTCTAAAATAATCCCCTAATAATAGGGTTGTTCATCTCAGCTTAGATTATCAGGTTCCGAACCAAATGAAGTTTGGTTGGGAATTAGCTTCCAAGGAATTCTAGATCTTTAGAATGCTCATCAACCAAGTACTGGTTGAATCAGATAGAAACAAATAACTATTCAAGAGTTTGATTATAATATCTTCATGAACAAGGTATATCGATGAATCAATAAGAGCTAGAGTATTAACAATTTCTAAATTGAACAAATGTTATCATCGACAACATGCTTTCAAAATTTGTGTGAGTACATATGCAAACCAAAGGAAGTTTGGTTTGGGTTGACTTCAAGGGTAATTTAGAGTTTAGAACATTCATCAACTAAGGATTAGTTGAATTGGTAAAGAATTGCTAGATAACTTAGAGGTCGGTATAAAAATGTAGGATAGTACAATGATATTGAAGAACAAAGATCAAATAACAGTTATTAGTAGCTGAAGAACACACTTCTTACAATAAAATTATAGACTTTGAATAACCAAGGTAATCTTAATTGGAATGAAGAAACAAAGATTAACTAACTTGCTCAACAATAAATGAGGGTTAAAGAACTCGCGTGACAATAAATCGTTAAATAAGAGATTAGAGTTAGAGAATTTGCATAAGTATAACATAACAGTGAAAAGTAACCTTGCTAAAAAAATAAGGTAGCAAAGGTTAGGGAACTTACCTCTTGCGTAAGCTATATAATTACAATTCACGTACTCCAATATCCTACACATACCATTAGGATCATCACATCAATTAGCTACATACATTAATCTCATAGATTTATTTCTTATCTTAGTTACGTTATAACCTTTAGTTTAAGGTCTAACCATATAAATAAACCACATAACAAAAAACTGAAACTCATTAATATATTTTAGTGCAATCACAATAGCTATTAGACATGTTAACATCCACTTCCAAAATAACACCCATATATAGCAAAAATTGTTAATTTAGTACAAGTCTTATGGTACTATATAAATATCAGAAATTTCAAGTGTTAACCTTCATAATACTTATTTACTAATCCTCATTCTCAATAAATCACAACATGTCATTTTCATAGTTTACCAACTTCTTATAACTTTAGAATCACTAACCACATAACACTATGTTGTTTTAACCTTGTCATTACACGTTTGACACATTAACATAACCTTAGACCAAGTTATAGTTGTGTTACAAAGTCTACAACAACAATGAGACCTCACTTTGTCTCAGACGGTACACAAGCACTGGGGGGCCAGAAGTACTCTTGCCGTTAAGTCGGCCTTGCAGCCTAGCAATTTGCCTTGCCGGTCTGCGAACGAACGAACCGTAAAGGCTATGAGCAGAGTGACTTTAGCCTAACTAACACGAATTTCACCCATCAAACATCGAAATTAACACGTAAAATAAATATACAACTATCATAAACATGTTTTCTCACATAATCAACCACTTAGAACAATTTAACAACTTCAACTAATTAAATTCCTTAAATTCCATGTTTTCATACAAAAACACCATTTTTGACATTCTTCATATAATTCATCACTGTGATCACAATTCTTGTCCAAATCACTTTGTTCAAACTACGCTCTCTTCGTTTCTTCATGGCCTAGCATAATCAAGACTCAATTTACAGTTTAACATACAAAATATTTACCACTAAAATTGGTACTTTTCACAAGCCATATGAAAATATACACTGTTAATTATCTTTCCTACTTTTTGAACAAAATTAGCATACAATTCTTGCTTAAACACAAACTCTAATCATCATAAACACATACTCACAATTACCAATTATATATCAATAATTCAAATTAAACTCACAAAGCATGAAATTTTATGCCGTAAAATCCCAAACATAAACATATATACATACATACTATTATGGTTAAAGAAAATACCTTCAATTGGCTTGTTAATTCTTGTTATACACTGAAGTTGCTTGGTAATCCTTAGGTTTCCTCTCAATTCTCCCAACTCTCTCTGTAATCTTATGCATAGCAAATAAAAGTATACGTAAACTAAAATAAATCGATATGGCTTAATACGCATACTTAATATAATACCAGTTACAAACTATTAGCGTATATGTTATAATTATGTTATATTTATTATTTGATTTATCTAATTTATTTATTTTATTTATAATTCAAATATTAAAAGAAATCCAAAAGTCATAAGGCTTTGTTTGGCAAAATGTCTTTGAAATAAAGACTTAATATATTTAAGTCTTGTTTGGTCTAAACTAAATTAAACTACTTTAATTTTATTTTAAAACACAATTTAGTTTATAATTCATAATCACATACTATTTATTTAGATTTCCATATCCAACATTAAATCAACTAAATTAATTACACATACTATATTTTAAATAAATCTTCTACTTAAACACATATCACAAAATTATATTATCATTATAATTTTATTTAATAAATTAATATACCATCTTAATTTATCACATCACAACAACAATGTAACATCTCATTCTATCTTACAACATAATAACTATAAATTAAATTAATTTAGAATATTATCTAATAAATATAATTTATAAATATTTAATAACAAAATCACATATTCATTTATTCTAAAAAATATTTTAAATTCCAAAACAACAACTTCATCAATAAAATATTTATTTAATTTAATAAATATTTTAAATTATAAATAAAATCTTGAATTGTTACAGTAACATAGGGTAGGATTGATTTTTTTTTGTCCTTATTATTTATTGGAACTTGTGACTCATAACATAGAAGCCACTGAGAAAGGCTAGTGCGGAGCGTAGCGATGCCACTGGGGGTACGGTACAGAGTTTCTATTGTGGTGGCACGGGGCGCGCTGGGTGAAGGCTTGTAGTGGCCTTGAGGGCCCACGGATTCAAGGAGTCCATTGCTTGTGTAGCCGTAGCGCCTTGGTATTGTGTTAATGCTATGTGTGGCAGTCAGGCCTGTCACAAATGTAACAGATATTTTCTGGGTTGTTATTTGGAAAGGTCATTATGGGTAATTGAACATAATGTGAAGTATGGTTAAAATAGGATTAGTAGGTATATATACTATCTATTTTAAAGCCCTATGTAACCAAGGAATCATCAATAAACAACAAGCCACCTATGGAGTACCCAAATTGGGGAACCACGTAAATCTCTTGTGTTATTCTTAATTCTCTATCGTTAGTGTGCGTGTGTGTGATCCTCTATTCTAACAAATTTGTATCAAAGCATAGGTTTAACACGTGAAGAACGATGACATCAAATTCATTGGTAACAAAGTTTGATGTGATGAAGTTTGATGGGACTGGGAATTTCGGGCTATAGCAACAGAGGGTAAAGGATATGTTGGTGCAGCAGGGATTGGTAATGGCGTTAAAGAAGAAATCGGAGTCCATGACGATTGATAACTGGGATAAACTCCAAGCGAAGGTGGTAAGTACAATTCGTTTGTGTCTAGTAGACGAGGTTATGTATCACGTGATCGGTGATGAATTGCCATCAGGTGTATGGAATAAATTGGAATCCAGGTATATGTCTAAGTTATTGACGAATAAACTATTTCTGAAGCAAAAACTGTTTGGGTTAAAGTTGATTGAAGGTTCAGAGCTTATTCAACACATTCACACATTCAATTAAACAATTAGTGACTTGCTAAGGATTGAAGTGAAATTCAAGGAAGAAGACCAGACGTTGATGTTACTGTGTTCTCTACCGGGCTCCATGGAGAATCCTGTGACGACCCTCTTATGGGGAAAAGAAACTCTAAAATTGGAAGAAGTCACTTCTACTGTACTGATGTTTAACCAGTGACAGCAACAATTCGAGGGTATTTCGGGTGAGGGGTTAATGGTAAAAGGTGGAGAGAAACGTGGCAGAAAATCGAATAGAGGGAAACCAGGAATGCATGGGAAATCTAAGTCGAGGGGCAAGACTCCTAAGCCAAAGGAGGTTAAGTGTGAGACCCCGAATTTTTATGAAATAAAAATTATTCAATTTTCTATTTTTGTGAATAATTAAATTGATAAAGGATTAACTTTAAAGGTAATAATTGAAAATTTTTATTTATTTATTTATATTTGGCTCTAAGGTGTGTTCATAAAAATTTTATATTAAAAATATCAAATCACATGAGATTATAAATTTCGTAATTTGCGTACAAGTCGTTGAAACCTTTTTCAATCAACTGTTACTAAAAGTAGCATATGAATGATAATTTCAATCACGGGTGAAATAATAAAAGAAAAGAAAAGAAAAGAAAAGTGCATGTGGGGGAAAAAGAAAATAATGAACATATATAAACATAGTAAGCCCACTACATATAGGAGGGACTAGCCAACACTTATCTCTCTCTCTGACCATTTCACTCTCCTTCACCGTCCACTGACCCAACAACCATGGAATCGCCGGAAAATTTGAATCTTGCCGTCCGTTGAGTCTCCGACTACCTGATCACCGGTTTATGTCTCTCTAAGCATACGAACAAGTCTTCTTCGGTGGAATAGAGTTCCATCTGACAGGAACAGCTGTGGCACCTGAAGGCAGTGTGTGATGCAGTTTCCGGCGAGACCAACGGATGAAGAATCCAGCAGCGAACTCGAAAACGTATGCAAGCTGTTCGCCGTTGCAGTTTATATGTAGTGTTGTTACGAAGGGGCAGCAGCTATTTGGGAATCCCGAAGAGAAAGAAAAAGAGAGGTGGTGTACACCGAACAAACTCCGACCATCAAAGCAGTTCCGGCAGAAGACTATGGTGACGTGCTGACTCCGCTATCTTCACCGGCGGTTGTCCATACTTCTTCGACGCCATCACCAACCTTTGCTGGTCAGCTCAGAACTATCGACCTCGTCGTCTTCTCCATTGAACACTCTGTCATAGCCGGTTTGTTTTCTTTGGAGTCATGCAACGAAGTTGGACCATGAAGTTCTAGCCAAAACTAGGAACGCATTGTTCTTCCGTTGTTGGCCAGTGCATGGATTACGACCGGGTCTGACCCAAGACGAGTTCGACGAGTTAAACAGATTCATCTCCGAGTTCTACACGTACCAACTCTTTCCACTTCCGCGACTCCTCCATCAGGTACTCCGGCTAACGGAAACTGGTTCAATTCCATTAAAAATAGCTGACATACAGATACTAGAAGTTCTAGACATTCGGAACAATACACTCTCTGGCGGAGTCCCTCTAGCTTTAAAAAGACTCAATGAAGGATTCCAGTATGCAGACAACCGAGGTTTATGTGGAGTTGAGTTTTCTTCCGTGAAAGCTTGCAAAGCTTCTGATCATTTTTTTTAAACCCGAAGAGGCCTGAACCATTTGGGTCAGGCTTAAATGGTCGTGCTTCAAAATATATCTCCGAGTCTGCTAATATAAAACCAGATTGCACGCAGAATCATTGCTCAAACTCTTCATATTTACATGTACCTGCAAGACCAGACAAGGGGCCAACACCACAGTAGTCCCCATCGCCGGAATCCATGGTTGGCTTATCAGTTGCTTTACGCGGTGAAACAGAACCATGAAAATGGAGTTTGTCATGGGGATATCAAGTGTGAGAATGTGCTGGTCACTTCTTGGAATTGGCTTTACCTTGCTGACTTTGCGTCGTTCAAACCTACTTATGTTCTGCATGATGATCCCTCCGATTTCTCATTTTTCTTTGACACTGGAGGAAGAAGGCGCTGTCATCTAGCACCAGAGAGATTTTATGAGCATGGAGCTCTTGTTTTATGAGATACTTAAGCAAATGATGAGCAATAAAGCAGGTGAGGAGACTGGTGTGAATCTATGACTTCTCCTATGTATATAGCAGAAGCTTCCCCATCAGAAATAAGGGGTGGTCTGGCGAGCACTAATGTGCTTATAATTACCGGTGGACAAATTCTTTTCTACCTCATAAATCTTATTTTTACGGAGATAAGGAAGGCAAGTATCATTTACATTGATCAATTTCACAGAAAGCAGAATCAAGTCACATGCTAAGGTAAGGGAGGTTATTACGGTGGTAAGAGGATATCATATTTTATGGTAGAAAGAATAACCTGTATACGCGGATTCTGATATCCGCAGTGATTTCTTTTGTTATTCCCTTACTTATTATTACATTGGAACATCCTCATGATTGTGAATTTCACCCCGACTGGTTCCATTACTTATTATCTTGCATTTAATATTACTGGCCGGAATATCCGTCTGCATGCGTTTTTGTGGACACTGGTTCCATTATTTATTATTCCAGATATATACGATTAGTTGGAACATCCATGTCATGCTTTTATCTGGGACTCGGTTAAAATCTTTATTATTCTGTTGGAATATCCACATGCGTGTGTTCTACACGGACTGGTTAAAATCTTTGTTATTACGTATTTATTATTCATTGAGAATAACTTTTCATGCATGCGGTTTCTATCGCATGCATGGTGAATCCTTACATTATTCCATTCTTTATTTATTACATTGAAAATAATCATCTAAAGTGGATTATTGCATGGCGGTGGAAATCCATTTGCAGTTTCATATATTCTTTATTATACTGTTGGTTATTAGTTTTACAGTTGTATGTTTTTGACTTATAGTGAAAAAGATGATATGTGGTCGACTATCTTTGGCTTACGTGCAAAGATGAATTGTTAATTGATAGCCTTGACCCGTAGTGCAAAGATGGACAGGTGTATGACATGATCATGACCACTGGTGATACTAACGAATATCCTTGGCCGTAGTGCAGGGATGATTCGATGATGGGAACTATTTATTTAGCTGAGTCTCAGCGATTGGTTTTATAGTTGAATATCTTTGTACGTGGTGCAAAAGGGTAGAGAAAAATGATTGGTATGATCATTGTTATTACATTGGAATATCTTAAGCCTTGGGATAAGGATATTGAGTAAACATTTTATTAAGCCTTTGTGTCAAGAAGGAACTATTGATACACATTATTATAAATATGAATTGTGAATTTAACTAACATCTTTAGTGGTTCAGGTGAAGACAAGTGTTGAAAGTTACATGAATGAAATATTGACAATTGACTTCTAATTTGGAGGAGACAGTAGACGTTATGTTCTACTTGACTCTTCTAATGGATTGTTGATTCCGCTGCAACTATGGTTGAAATTAAAGTTTTATCATCTACCATATGTTATAAATCTCTGATTTATTATTGATGAAAGCTATTGATAATGTAGTTATCTTTAGTCATGATATTCTTTACTGAGCTTGTTGTGCTCACCCTTTTACTTCACAATTTCTTTCAGGTAATAAGAGAATATAGCTGGGATGAGTCGGGAAACGGAGTAATGGTCCGAATGATAGTGTTCGCTAGTAGTCCTCACTATTCTGTTAAATAGTGTTACAATAAATGTAACGAGGAATCTCATTGAGAATGAATATTGTCTAGAAGGCAATATCCCTGTTTAAAATCTCAATTATGTTGTGTCGTATTCTATACGACAGCTGTATAATTAAGTTTTTTATTTGTATTTGTACCATGTATTTGGCGACTCAAAATTGGGTGATGAATACCTAATTTTGGGGGCGTCACATTAAGTGTTTTAGATGTCGCGAGACAGGGCACTTCAAAAGGGATTATCCATATAAGAATAAAGGTGAAGGAACAGGGAAGAAATCAGAATCTACAAAATCGGCAAACTTCGTGGAGGAATCATTGGATGATGGGGATATGTTGTCAGTGTCAACAAACACAAATGTGACAGACTCACGGATTTTGGATTCAGCATGTTCGTTTCACATGTCACCTAACAAGGAGTGGTTTGACATCTACAAGTCGGTGAACTGTGGGACAGTTCTAATGGGTAACGATGCTTCGTGCAACATTATTGGAATAGGCACAGTGAAGATAAGGATGTTCGATGGTGTTGTAAGGACTCTAGCTGAGGTGAGACATATTCCAGGTTTAAGGAAGAACTTGATTTTATTGGGAACTCTGGACTCTAATGGCTGTGAGTTCAAAACTGGTGGTGGAGCCATGAGAGTGACAAAGGGTGCCTTGGTAATAATGAAAGGTTCTAAGGTTAACGAGAATATCTATCGGATGATAGGGAGTACAGTTGTAGGTGGAGCTGCTGTCACTACAGAGGAAGATATTGATGATATTATGCTTGGTATATGCGGTTGGGGCATATGAGAGAACGTGGGATGCTGGAATTACATAGGAGAAATCTGTTGAAAGGGATAAAGGCGTGCAAGTTAGACTTCTGCAAGTTCTGTGTCTTGGGAAAACAATGTAAGGTGCAGTTTAAGAGTGCGGTGAACAAAAGGAATGGAAAACTTGACTATGTGCATTATGATGTATGGGGGCCAATGAGAATAGCTTCAAAAGTGGGATCGCTGTATTTCTTGACTTTCATCAATGACTTTTCAAGAAAGGTTTGGGTGTACTTCATACGACACAAGTCTGAGGTCTTTGAAAAGTTCAGGGTGTGGAAAGCTGAAGTGGAGAATCAAATAGGGAAAAGAATTAAGTGCCTTAGGTCAGATAATGGGACAGAGTACAAGTACGAGCCATTTGTGAAGTTTTCTAAGGAACATGGGATCTGATGTCCTTTGATTTATCGGGGAAGACTCCACATGAGAATGGAGTGAGCGAGAGAGAATAAAGCAGAACTATAGCTTGCCTTGAATGCACGGTGCATGAGAATAAATGGCCAGACTTTGAAGGATTTCAGGCGCGAAGTAGTGAGTATGGCAGTTTACATAATAAACAGGTCGCCGAGTACTACTCTGGGTAATAAAGTGGCACAAGAGGTATGGACAGGCAAGGAGGTAGACTACTCGGGTATGAGGATCTTCGGATGTCCAACCTACGTACATGTTCTGGGTGATGAAAGATCAAAGCTTGATGTCAAGTCCAAATAGTGTATCTTTCTTTGGAATAAGAAAGGTACAAGCTTTGGGATCCGGAATCAAAGAAGATAGTGATCAATAGGGATGTGGTTTTTGATGAGGCTTCCATGGTTAAGATACAACAGGAAGGTCAGAAAATTGAGGCTGGTAGAGAAACCGGCAATCAGCAGCAGGAAGACAATGGAAATTTACCACCAGTGGAACAGGAAAATCAGCAGCAGCAAGACGAAAGCATAGCTGCAAGGAGACCCAGACGCACTATCAAACAACCAGAGAGGTACAGGTTTGATGATATGGTTGCATATGCTTTATCTACTACTAGTGGGAACCCGTCCACGTTTCAGGAAGCTATTGCTAGTTCTGAAAGGGATAGATGGATGGAGGCCATAGTGGAGGAGATGGAGTCATTGAAGAAAAACAAGACTTGGGAATTGTCAGAATTGCATGAGGGAAAGAAACCAGTGGGATGCAAATGGGTGTACAAGAAAAAGGAAGATATGTTAGAAAAGGAAAAGAAACGGTTTAAGGCTCGATTGGTAGCAAAGGGATACTCGCAGAGGAAGGGGATTGACTATGATGAGGTGTTTTCTCCGGTGGTGAGACATACCTCAATCAGGATAATTTTGGCATTGGTGGCTAGCTATGATCTAGAGTTAGAGCAGCTGGATGTGAAGACAGCCTTCCTTCATGGTGATTTGGAGGAAGTGATATTCATGGAGCATCCTATAGGTTTCAAGCAGTCGGAGACTAAGCACATGGTTTGCAGATTGAAGAAGTCATTATATGGGCTGAAACCGTCTCCAAGACAATGGTACAAGAAGTTTGATTCCTTCATGATCCGGATTGGGTTCACTCGATGTGAGTATGATTGTTGTGTTTACGTGAAAAGCCTTGAGGATGGTTTTTATATTTTTCTATTAATGTATGTGGATGACATGTTTATTGCTACAAAGAGTATGATTGAAGTAAACAGGTTGAAGAACTTGTTGGGAAATGAGTTTGACATGAAGGACTTGGGTGCTGCTAGGAAAATACTTGGGATGGAGATTCGCAGGGATAGATTAGCTGGTAAGTTGTGGTTGACACAAAAGAACTATGTGGAGAAAGTGTTGGAGAGGTTTAGTATGGCTAATGCTAAACAGGTTTGCACTTCATTAGCGAGTCATTTCAGGTTATCTACAGCACAGTGTCGGAAATCAGCGGAAGAAATTTAGGATATGTCGAACGTGCCCTATGCAAGCGCAGTTGGTTATTTGATGTATGAGATGGTGTGTACAAGACCCAATTTGGCACATGCAGTCAGCACAGTGAGCAAATACATGGTCAATCCAGGTAGGGAGCATTGGAAAGCTGTTAAGTGGGTGTTCAGATATCTGAGAGGAACGGTAACTCATGGGATTATGTTTGCGAAGCAACAGACTCAGATTTTAGTTGTAGGGTATTTGGATGCGGATTATGCTGGAAGGTTGGATGATTTGAGATCTACAACAGGGTATGTGTTTACATTAGAAGGTGGATCGATTTGTTGGAGATCCGTGGTACAATCTCTAATAGCTCTATCTACTACTGAATTTGAGTACATGGCATTAGCTGAGGCTGGCAAGGAAGCATTGCGGTTGAAGGGTTTTGTGAATGAACTGGGCATAGATGTCGACGTCGGGATTTTTATTTGTCCCTTTTCTGTTCTTGTTCTTTGGTGTTCTCATGTTAGGTGAGATTTGTTTGAAAACACAAGTTGTGAAAAGGTCCGACATGTATATGTCGACGAATGGACTGTAAGAGTCGCCAGTTGGTTTTTTAAATGGTTGTACCAACACAACCGAGAAAAAGTTTGCACATTGACCTAGTGATGTGATACTGCTAAACGGGTCTGTGAAACCAAGATTCATTAGGGTCTGGGGGCTTGATTATGCAGAGGGAAGGTGTTAGGCACCCTATGACATCCGTGTTACCACGGTGACCACCACTTTTCATGAAACTGTTATATGAATGTGTGGGGGGGGGGGTCAATGCACTGTTTATATGGAAGTAGTGCAAAGTCTCGTTCGTACCTATATACACAGGGTTTGAATTTGTATAAAAATTCAGTTTTAAACAAGATATGGCAGTGATATTTTGTAAAAAGGTTTTTCAAACCATTGTGCTCAATATTAATTGAGACTTTTTACACTTCCATTTTTATCAAGTTTTCGCCTTAATTGCTTTTAATTTTTGAGATGCGAAGCATCTTCGAGAAAATAATGTACAAAGTAGTGCCGAAGTCCTCGTGGGCATGAAAACCATCTGAGGAAATCCAAAACAAGTGAATAAATTTACAAATTGCTTACAATTTGAAAATGTCCATCACGGAACCAGAATCTAGATCCGATGGTGAAATCAGTGATCACATGATTCCTAGGCTCACATGATGCCATAATTGATATGAAAGCGATAAGTGATTATATATATAAAAGGCGTAAATATATATATCTGAGACATGATCAACCACCACGAAGCACCTCCATGGGGATCGGAAATGTAAATAAAGTTATAAAAAAATCAAGCGCCACGAAGTAAACTCCAAAGTGGGACATCATAAAAAAAGTAAATATATATATATATATGCGAACGCATAAATGCAGGATGTAAAATCCAGGCTCATCGAACAAAGTTCGACAATAGTTGATATATATAAGTATATATATATATATATACACGAAAGCAATAAATGCTCCAGATGTAAGTCTAGGCTCATCGAACAGAGTTCGACACACAGTTCATATATATAAGTATATATATATATATATATATATACGAAAGCAATTAAACGCTCCAGACGTAAGTCTAGGCTCAATCGAGGCATAACTCGATAATGTTAGTCCATATATAAAAATATATATAAGTATATATATATATATACAAACTGAAATGAAACCAAGGATCAAAGTCCGGGAATACACACGCAACACGACTCTCAACGTGATGAATGGTGTGTACAAAGATGAAGAGAAATGCATTAAAGTGTGTAAGAAGGCTTACAGTGGACTGCCAAAGAAGACTTCTAGAACTTTATGTGGATGAACACTCGGCTCCCGCCAGTACAAATAGTAGCTATATGTGAGCTCACAAGTGTTTAAAATGAGAAAGCACTCAGTTTAGGGTGTGTACAGAGCAAATTTGACAGGGCTTCCTCGCCTTTTTCTCTAATAAAATGGCCACCCCAAGCCCTCTATTTATAGAAGAGGTGCGGCTGCGCCATGAGATGTACTACTGGTTTTGGGGTGCTCGGGCTCATGGTCTGTCGTCTCGAAATGCGTGCATGCGTGTACCTTTATGATGTCCGCTCGAACTTTTAGAATTACAATCTGGGCATCCGATTGAGGTGTATAAGACCTATTTTGGACCGCCATTGTCAAGAGCTACGCCATGACATGGGATTAGAGGTTGTAAGAAGTCGGGAAGATGGGACCATGCCCTCCGGTCTTCAAGCTTCAAATTCTATCTGGTGTGCTACCTTGCGTTGTAGTCGCTTGGGATTGGACCTCCTTGGTTCTTGTGGGACATTGCTGTGTAGAAATGTATGTATAAGATGTTGAGACGGCGCGATATGAGATCGAGGTGGCAAAATGATGATTTTACCCCTCACCGGTGTTATCTTTGGTTTGGGCTGATAAAGCCGACGTTGCTCAAGGTTATCTCTGAGATTGGACTGCTGCAAGTACTGAAGGTCCTCAGGGTTATCTCTGAGGTGTGCATGTCTTCCCGGTGTTATCTTCGGATCTTGTACTGAGTGCCTCGGTGTGAGTGTCGAGATTGAAGTTGACTGTATGCATTTGAAACAAGCATTTCCGGGGTTATCTCCGGAACCGCAACTGCATTCCTTGCGGTTATCTCCAAGGTTAGCACTGCTATTCCCGGTGTTGTTTTCGAGACTGGAATCGAGCATCTCGAGGTTATCTCTGAGATAGAACTGTCCTCTCCGGTGGAATTTATGGTATTTTACATGCATCATCTCCTAGGGTTATCTCTGAAAGACGAATATGCCCTCCTGCAATGTTAGTGATAGCTGTGCAGAAAATTTCGAGTGTCTACAAATGTCCCTCTTTATCATATTCATGCAATGCAATGGCATGGATAGGATAAAGAATCCTAGACACTTGAAATGAAACAAGATAAACATGATGTGCAGCAACATGATGCAAATGTATGATGCATATTTTTTGTTGGATTGTTTTCCAAAATGGTGGGAAGATTGTTGTCTCCCTGTGGCTTCGACTGGGGATGACAGTAGATAAGCAGCCTGATGAACTGTCATGGACATGTGATCCACAGCTACCAGGAATCTTTGGGATTTGTTGAGATTGGGGTTATCACCAAAGTCTTGAATCCTTGATACAGGCTTTACACTGAAGATGTATCTCTCATGTATAAGAGACTGTGTGGATGTGGCCTTGTCTGTTTGAGGATGTGTATAACATATTCCATCATCGGTCCTCCCCGATGAGGTTGATCCTTCCTGGTTTGTATCGCCAGGATTTATCAATGTTCTGTCGGATTTACTACCAACAGTTTACCTTGTCAGGGTTGCCTGACCTTTGCTGACATGTGTGTCACCGGATAACATCCTGTTGAGCAAACTGTCAAGGTTTCTTAACCTTCATTGACTTGTGCATCAACGAAAAATGTGTGATACCCCCACCGGGGATCTGCATGATCTTCGCTGACGTGTGTATCAACAGAAAATGTGTGATACCCCCGCTGGGGATCTGCTTTTGGATAGATGAAGATGTGTGATGCCTCACGGGGATCTTGTCTTTGGATTTGGCGTGTGATATGAAGATGGCGCGTGATGCCCCGGAAACGTCGTATCTTTGAGATGATTAGGGTGTGATGACCTTGTATTAGCGGCATTGGACATGCGTAATGTATTGCCGAGTGTGACTTGTAACAGCTGAGATCATTGGTATAGTGTACCATGTGCTCGGGCGAACACCAATGAGTGATGTGCATAGTAGCATATGTATACATGCAACGGTATATGGATGAGCTGGACATCGATGTTATCATGGTAGTGAGAGCTCTCAGGGAAGGTCATACCATCATTCCGATGATTGTGGCGAAGACGTTGAGGTCGACCACGTTTTGCAGTACCTACCCTGCAAGGGTATTCACAAGAAGTTCGGTCATGTTGTACGTGTGGTTTATGTCACATTTGAGATCGATTGGCACTTTCTGCCGACACAGGTACTGCTTTACCCATGATATAGCTATGTCATACTCCTTTCAGCCATCGGAGTGTACAGACGCTATGTCTTGGTCGGTATTCTTGGCAGAGATCAGTGATCCATTTGGCATCCTGCCGTGCACAGGGCTCAACTCACCTTACAACTTTATTACTCATGCTCCGGGCATGGATTATCTCCCTCTGGTTGGTCTGAGGGGCATGACTACCTACCACCCACTGGCCGTAATGTCACAGTTTGACCAATTCCAGGACTTCCATCCTTTTGAGGGGGCGCTAGGTCAGCGTTTAGCATATCACCATCTATCAGCGGAGGATCGATCCCAGGTGTATGCATGTTGGGATCAGTGTGAGATAGCTGCTTTTTCTGTTAGCCATCCGGGCTGTTCGCTAGAGTATTCTGCTTGGATGGAGACAGAGACTTCATCGGCTGCGGTAGTATCCACAGTGCCAGGTATTGATTCAGATGGTGGAGAGTCCATGGAGGACATTGATTCCCACATCGAGGAGGAGCCATCTATTGGGTTGCCAATAGCTCTTTTAGATTCTCCCAGTACTAGCACTGTTGTGATCCCGCATTCAGCACAGTACTTCAAGTAGAGTCTTCATCTGATGACCTTCGAGAGAGATTAGGCTAGAGCCTTGATGTTGACAACTCTTGATGGGAGAGACGCAGCTCTGTTAGAGAGAGACGAGGCATTAGCTCATAGAGATGCCGCTGTTATTGAGCGGGATGAGGAAAGATTAGCCAGAGATGTCGTGAAAGTTGAGAGGGATAGCGCCATATTTGCCCAGGATATAGCCGACACAGATAGTACTACAGTGAGGTCCCTTACCACTGGCATGATTACAGAGATGAGCACGTACATTGATGAGCACAGAGTCACCATGCAGATGGATGTAGATCTGCTATCTTGTGTGGATACCCTTATACATGAGACCACGGCGTTACCTCCTTCTGCTGAGAGGGATGCCATTTTGGGCTTGATAGCTCGCATATACACTGATTTGTAGATGGGCTTGTATTTTCCTGCATAGACTAGCTTAGCCATTTTGTCATGTACAGTTCATATTGTATATATCAAACAGCATTATATATAGCAGGGAAATATATTTTTGATCACTTCCCTTTTAGTTATGCTTGGATACTTGCTTGATATTTTGCTTGCTTCTTCAGGGCTTGTGATCTTGATGGATTCTGAATTCCTCCTTGATGGATGGACATTGAGTTATCAATGGACAGTTCAGAATGGATCGTTGATCTGTGTGTATCTCCTACCATCTCTTTGGTGTCTTGGGACTGGTTTCTGTATGGAAACGTGGAGAGTAGTGTGGCTTTTCCTCTCTAGGATTGACCGCACCACAAATGGTCGTCAGTACTCCTATTTAAGAGGAGCCTAGTTAATTCCATCTCTTATGGATTGGTATTTCTCTTTGAGGCTGTGCATGACTTAGATGGTGTTGATCTCTCTATTTAGGAGGAGTTCAGGTAATTCCATCCCTTTGGTCTGAAGCCGAGGAAATGTAATGGATTGAAGTTTGATCCCAGTACCAGATGACAAGTGTTTATGTTTTGGTAGGGGGTGACACCGAACCATAAATGGCTGCCTACGTACTCCTATTGAAGAGGAGATCAGGTCTGCGTAGTTCGAACCTGGTGTAAGAGGTTCAACGATGTATGTAGCAAAAAGGGTGTAAGAATGTTTTTGATGTTTTTTTGTTTTTTTGTAATGAGAAGGGTGTAAAAGATGTTTTTGTTGTTTTTGTTTTATTGCGATCGGGCCATATAAAATGGTTGCCTACGTACTCTCGGGTATTGGGGAGATTAGGTCGACGTAGTTCGCCCCTCAGGACGATTTTTAGTCGACAAAAAGCTTAATCCCATGTGCAGGACAGACTGCGGGGAAAAAGAAAGTTTGATCCTAAGTTTAGGATAAACTGCAGGTGTGAAAAGTTTGATCCCATGTTTGGGACAAACTGCAAGCGTGAAAGGTTCAATCCCTGGTGGGATAACTGAAGCTGTATGAACGGAGTGAAGCCAGGCTGCTGGCTTGAAGAGTATGTTTCCCTGAGGGGAAAAGTGTGAAAAAGAGTTGTATGTAGTGAAGGGTTAAAGAACCGGAATGACTGGTGATCTGATGATCCAAAACCAGGATGTTTGCTTGATGGTAACCTTAGACATAGTACCGTTTCATGGTGTCCGAGTTGATGAGTTGCGAAAATTCATCGCCGTCCATTTCCTGTAACCTGAGAGTGCCTCCTATCAATACCTCCTTGACAACAAATGGGCCTTCCCAGTTTGGAGCGAATTTTCCCTTGGACTGATCTTGGTTGCCAATGATCTTCTTTAAAACCAAGTCATGTTGTTTAAACTGCCATAGCCGGACTTTTTTTTTGTAGGATCTAGCGATCCTTTGTTGATATAATTGACCATGGAAGATAGTCGCAGTTTGCCTTTCGTCTATTAGAGACAACTGGTGATACCTACCTTGTACCCATTTGTCTTCATCCAGCTGAGCGTCTATCAACACTCTGAGGGATTCTATTTCCACTTCTACGGGTAGCACTGCTTCCATCCCATAGGTTAATGCATAGGGGGTTACCCAGTGGAAGTGTTCATTGATGTTCTGTAGGCTAACAGAGTAATAGGCAATAGGTCAGGCCATCCTTTGTGGTTGGCGAACATCTTTTGCATGATCTTTTTGATGTTTTTGTTAGCCGCTTCAACAACATCATTCATCTTTAGACAGTAGATGACAGAGTTAAGGTGTTTGATGTGGAATTTGCTGCATAACTCCTCCATCATTTTGTTGTTGAGGTTCTTGGCATTGTCTGACACAATTACCTCTGGTTGTCCATATCGATAAATGACATTGTTTCTGATGAAAGCAATGATGACTTCTTTGGTAACCCTGGGGAAGGAGGTTGCTTCTACCCACTTGGTGAAGTAATCAATCATGGTGAAGATAAATCGATGCTCATTACTGGATTTGGGCTCGACGGGCCCGATCACTTCCATCCCCCATATTGAGAAGGGCCAGGGCAAACTCATGTTGTGGAGCTCCCGTGGAGGGGCGTGGATGGCATTTCCATGAATTTGGCATTGATAGCACCTCTTGACGTGATCATCACAGTCAGCCTTGAGGGTAAGCCAGTAATGTCCTGTCCTGAGGATCTTCTTAACAAGTAGGGGGCCGCTCATGTGTAGGCCACATACTCCACCATGGATCTCATCCATGAGCCTCTGAGCTTGGTCCCTGTCTAGACATCTGAGGAGATCTAGTCCTGCATCTCTTTTGTAGAGTGCATCTCCGCTCAGGTAGAATTTCATAGCAAGTCGATGAATCCGCCTTTTCTTATTCGGGCTCGCCTCAGCGGTTGTAAATCCATCTCGTAAATACTCCTTGATGTGCTGATACCAAGGATGCTAGATGGGAGGTAGCTCATCCGATACTTCTCCAACGTAGTTCCCATAGGCTGGTGCCTTGTGCATGGCAAATGTGATGTTTGGCATGTGTTCCTTGTCAGGTATGTGAATCAAAGAGGCCAAAGTTGCTAGTGCATCTGCAAAGTCATTCCTGTTACGAGGAATGTGTAGAAAGGAGATCTCTTCAGACTCCGAAGCCATCTGTAAAACTTGCCAATGGTAAGGCAGCAAATGTAGCTCTTTGGTTTGATAGATTCTCGTGGATTGTCTGATTACCAACTCCGAATCCCCAAAGATAGTTAACCGTTTGATGCCCATTGAACGGACAAGTTTTAGCCCCATGATACAACCTTCATACTCAGTTGTGTTGTTGGTACTGAAAAACTACAATTTGAGGGTGACGGGATACTGTTCCCCCGTACCGGATACTAGAAATGCTCCAACTCTAGAACATTCCATATTAACAACTCCATCGAAATACATTTTCCATGTATGGCATGTATCGTACTAATGGTGTTGCTGAACTGCCATTACCCCTTCATCGGGGAAGTATGTTTCTAAGGGTTTGAAATCCCCTGAAGGTGCGACGGCCAGTTGATTAGTAATTCCTTGACCTTTGATGGACTTTTGTGTTACGTAGACGATGTCAAATTGTTGTAGGATCAACTGCTATCTGGAAAGCCGACAATTTTACATGGGTTTACTGAACACGTACTTGAAAGGATCCACGCGGGATATGAGATGGGTTGTGTGACCATGGAGGTAATGTTGTAACCTTATGGAAGCCCATGCTAAAGTACAACATGTCTTCTCAATCAGAGTGTACTTGTGTTCACTGTTGCTGAATCTTTTGTTGAGGTAGTAGATAGCTCGTTCTCAGCCTCTATCATCTTTCTGTCCCAGCATGCAGCCCATGGCATTGTCACTTATGGACAGGTACATGAACAGGGGAACATCATCCCTGGGTGGTACCAAAATGGGAGCTTTGACTAGCTGCTCTTTGATTGTAAGGAAGGCTTTTTGACACTCATCGTTCCATTTCATGGAGGACTTCTTCCTTAACAGCTTGAAGATGGGCTCACAGGTTGCTGTGAGTTGAGAAATAAACTTGCTAATGAAGTTGATTCTTCCCAGAAATCCCCGTATTTCCTTCTCTGTCTGAGGAACGAACATTTCAATGATGGCCTGGATTTTGGTGGGATCCAGCTCAATCCCCTTGTGGCTGACTAGGAATCCTAGCAACTTGCCTGATTTAACGCCAAAGGCGCACTTGGCTGGATTCAACTTCAAGTTGTACTTACACAACCTGTTGAAGAGCTTTTTGAGATGGTATAGGTGGTCTTCCTCCTTCCGGGACTTGACAATGATGTCATCCATGTAGATCTTTATCTCTTTGTGCATTAAGTCATGGAAAAGAGCCATCATGGCTCACTGGTAGGTAGCTCTGGTATTGATGAGGCCGAAAGACAACCGTCTATAACAAAAGGTTCCCCAAGGCGTGATGAAGGCAGTTTTCTCATGATCCTCTTCAGTAACCATGATTTGATGGTACCCCGCAAAGCAATCCGTAAAGGAGTACATGTCGTATTAAGCAGTATTGTCAATGAGAATGTGGATAAATGTCACGGGAAAGCTATCTTTAAGGAAAGCTTTATTTAGATTCCGGTAATCCACGCAAACTCGTACCTTTCCTCCAGGTTTAGGTACGAGAACTATGTTGGATATCCACTCAGGATATGTGGACACCATGATAATGCCAGCTTGAAATTGTTTCACAATTTCTTCTTTAAACTCCACTCAGGTTTCAATCACCTGAGCTTCTTCTTGACTGGCTTGAATCCCTCTTTAATGGGAAGGCGATGAAGGACAATGTCAGTGGACAAACCCACCATGTCTTCATGAGACCATGCAAACACATCCTGGAATGGGTTAGTAGTGTAACCATGTCATTCCTCTTGTTTGGAGTGAGGTTTGAACCAATCTGGATTAACTTAGGCCTTTCTAAATTTTCGAGATTGAAAGAAGTGTTTTGATCAAGGTTGGGTTTAGGTTTGTCTTCGACCCATTCTTTCATCTCTTGAGGTATCTCAATGTCCTCTTGTATTTCCATTAAGTTGGAGTCCA
Organism: Panax quinquefolius; assembly: GCA_020205615.1. Taxonomy (NCBI): domain Eukaryota; kingdom Viridiplantae; phylum Streptophyta; class Magnoliopsida; order Apiales; family Araliaceae; genus Panax; species Panax quinquefolius. The sequence goes on along the minus strand of CM035174.1, from coordinate 19,087,830 downwards.
ACTTTTCATCAAAGTTACAATCCTTGTGGAGAAGAGGTATCTTATCAGCAAGTACAGGCACATCTAAATTCAGAGTCTTGAAACAAAATATGTTTTCACTTAATATATGAAATCATTTAATCATACAAAGTGTTAGCATGTACTAACAAAATAACTAGTAATACTGTATAGAAAAGTAAGCAGTTAATGATATCTACAGGGCAGAAGGAGTTTCTGCCCGTTTTACCCTTGTCGACCAATGAAAGGAGTGATGCTCCAATTGTCGAGGGCAAAGTCCTGGTGGACTGCTGTAAGACCCCAAAATTTTTTTTTTAATAAAATGGAATTTCCTTTATTTATTATTTTGAAATAGTAAGGGTTTATTTGATTAATGTGGTTAGTTATGGGTAAAATGCGCAAATATTTTTAAATAAGCAAGTGGTTATAAAATATTCATTCTTGTCGGGGAATATTCGTACGACGGCGCAGCCTTTTGTGGGACCCATAACGAAAATTGATTGGATGAAGAAAACGACAAGTATAAGTTGTTTATAAATAACAGCGTAGTTATTCACAGATTATCTTGTTGGAATACCCGGTGGTTAAAAAAACGATGTCTGGCGTTGTTTACTGATGACACTGCAGTATTGCACCAATTATTGATTCTTACGTAAGATGACACTACTCAATAATTATTACAGTAATTCTTTATTCAATATTTTATTTTATTGATTCAATAATTGCTACGTTGATATTTTATATTACTGTTGTTTGATAATTGTTGTCACTACGGTATTTTCCATTATCGGAGCAATAATTAATATTATCTGAATAATATTATTAGATAACATTATTGGCAATGTCTAGAAAGTTACATCTAAGGAGAGGTTTGGTCACCTAATTGCTACCGATAAGGAGAAATCCTTATTGGAAAGCCCTCTTTCACAGGAGCGGCACAGGTTGTCGATATTGTGATTACGTAATATTATTTGTGAATAATTAATTATTGATTTATATGATGATGAAAATATTGATTTTATGTGGATATAGATGGAGAAAATTTTTAAAGTGACAATTGTTAAAAATTGATATGTTATCTTTTCTGATAAAATAATATTTTATTATATTATTATAATATAATAATGGTGATATTTTTACAATCAATGTGGGATATATGAGTATATGGGGAAGAGTATTTTTGTTGCATTAAATGATTAACACATTTTTTGTGTGTCAGTGGACCCCATTTCTTGACTGAAATTTGATTATAGCCTGTAAAATCGCCCGTTTGTAGATTTCGGTCAATTTCTATTTAGAATTTGGAAAAACTTTCTTCTGTAAAGTTGTAGAGAATGGAATTTCCTATGAAAAAGACATAAGGTTCAAATTTTTCTAACAAAAGGACTATTTATTATGAATTATTGAAGTTTCGAAGTTTCGAAATAATTGATTTTTGGAAGTTTTAATTATGTTTATTAAGAAAAACGTTTTTTTGTTTTGTGGGCTACACTAACATGTGCATAATGAGTTGAGATCAGTTGTCTAAGGTGGTCTTGAAAAAATTATATATATATATATATATATATATATATATTATTAAATTTTCTACTTTGTTGTTCTAAGCATTTTCTTATAAATAAGGTGCTTAGGTTAGAATTAAAAATCACACCAGAAACTGAAGTTTTCTCTCTCTCTCTCTATATTATCGGCGTATTCTCTTGTGAGTATTTTGATACTTTGAGTGTTCTTATATCTGGTGCAAGTTCCCTTCAAAGACTATATCCGATTATTCGGTCAAAATACTTATTTTTTCGAGGTAAGGGATGTTATTTTCTTCTTAAATGATATTATTTTCTTTCAATATCATTATGCCGAAATATTGGTAAGATTTTTCTTGTGAAATTCTTATCTTTTCATGTCGAGGTTATTATTCACGAGTTACTATTCATGAGTTACTATTCACGAGTTACTATTCACGAATACTATTCACGAAGCATGATGATTTTTCTTGTAGAATTTCTACCTTTTAGTGTCGGAGTTACTATTCACGTATACGGCACTATTCTCGTATACGACATTATTCATGAATACGACACTATTCACAGAAAAAATAAATTTTCTTTTTTGTGTCCAAGATTGTATGTTATGGTTTCTATCTTTGATTGGATCTATGTTTTAATCTTCATTTTTGAATTCTGCTCCACAATAGTTTATTATGGAGTATTTTTTAACATGGATAAACCGAAGTACGAATCCTTATTATTCATTCTTTTTTTGTCTCTTTGGATTCGTTTTCTTTAAAATATATTTTCATCATCCTCGGTCCTAAATGATGATGTTACTTAATATCTTTGGTCTGTAGTGCAAAGATGAATGATTTCTTGATGAATATGTTTGGCCCGTAGTGCAAAGATGAACAGTGTTGAGATGAACATGCACCGGTGATGAATATCTTTGGCTGTAGTGCAAAGATGACTATTTGATTCAAGATGTATATTGATTGATGTTACTGAGGATAAAATATCGATGATGGACTTTTAAATTCATAGATGATAGTAGATTTCATTCTCTACTTAACTCTTCTAATGAATTATTGTTTTAAACTGCAGTTGTTGATCTAAAACTTGTTATCTATTGTATTCATCAGATTTTTCCTGTTGAAGACTAAGGATAATTTATTGTACATTATCTTAGTCATAATATTCTTTCTTTGGGCTAGTTGAGCTCACCCTTTTCCTTTTTTGTTCATTTTTTTCTTCTCGGGAGGCGAGAATATAAGCAGAGAACTAGTCGGGGTGTGGAGTAAAGGTTCAAGGCAGTTGTTTTAGTAGTTCACACTATTTTGTAAAATAGTGTATCAATAATTATAATGAGGACTTATTTGAGTGTGGATATGTCAGAAGACAATATTTGTATTTAAACTCACGGATTTATGTGTTGTCGTATTTTACGACAATTGTATTAATGATGTTGTAGTTGTTTACGTACCATGTATTTGGCGACTCGAGAATGGGTGATGTATACCTATTTTGGGGGCGTCACGAGTTAATATCGAGCTTAGGGATATGGTCTCTGGCGGAGATGGGGAATAGAACTAGGAGGGAGAGGCGAGTAAAACCCTTTAGCTAGTGTGTCCTACCTAAGCTTATTTGTTATTTAATTGGTGAATCACGAATATAGGGTTAATATGTGGCATGTCAATTAACCATTGTTTTGTGACAGTAAAATGGCATCTGAAGATATTGAGATAAGCAATGGAGCACATGAGACCGTTGAGTCACCACTGATCAATACCCAGGATAAGGAAGGCAATAACCCTCCTGCAAACAATAACACCGACCAAAGGACGAACGATGGTATGTTTAGGAACTTTCTAGAATTCATGCAAAACCAAAGAGAGAGACTCTGTTGTTCAAAATGCGGTGGAAACACTTTGGCAACTCATGGATGGTCACTGCATTAAGCGATTCAAGGAGTTAAGGACCATTTGGAGTTTTTGGGAAAGCCAGAACTACTTACGGCAGAGACGTGGATAAAGCAGATCACTAAGATATTTGATGTCTTGGGATGCTCAAAGGAGCAAAAGGTTCCTTTCGCCACCTTCATGTTGCGAGGAGAAGCAGATTATTGGTGGGAATCCGTAAAGCGTACTCAGCCTGTCACACTGAAGATGTCTTGGGAGAAGTTCCAAGAATTGTTCAACGACAAGTACTTTCCCAAAAGTGTTCATCACATGAAGGAGGTAGAGTTCATCAAGCTGGAGCAAAACAATATGAACGTGTCGCAGTACGAAGCTAAGTTTGCTGAGTTGTTCCGATTTGCATCCTATTTGGTTGATAATGAGGAGATAATGACGCGAATGTTTCTTGAAGTTTGAAACCCAAAATACGTCAATACCTCATTTCTCACAAACTTTGTTTATATTCAGATGTTGTGAATAGGGCTCAGTTATTGGAGCGCGATAATGAGTCGGCTCAACTGAAGAATAATGACCAACAACTCGATGATAATCGTACCGGTGGCGACGGTTATTGGAACAATGATAACCATCGTGGAGGAAATTATCATGCCAGAAATGGTAACCACTTCGGTGGTAATCATGGCCAAGATAATAGGAAAGGTGAGTCAAGTGGAAATTTCAAAAAGAAGATTCAACAATGGCGGAAGGCGTCGACACCAACACCAAGAACGAATTTTAGGGGAGGAGAAAGAGCGCCGGTTAGATCTTTAGAGATCACGGAGAAGAGGGACACATAAGTCCAAGCTGTTCACAACCTTCAAGGTATGTTATAATTGTGGAAAAAGAAGGTCATATCGCTCGAGATTATGCGGTAGCGAAACCCGATCCGGTGAGGGATGGTGACTCGAAAAAAGCTATCCGGAAAAGTCAAAGTCAAGCGGTTCTGGAAGAAGCGTTTTTGTCGTGACTTGGTCGAATGCGAGGAGAACGAACGAAGTTAGCACAGGTTAGTTAATTATAAATTCTTCTGAAGTTTATACCTTATTGAATCTGGGTTCTACCCATTCATTTATCTCTCCTGCTTATACTCAACATTTAAACTTGACTCCGGAGAAAATTAGACTTTGACTTATCTGTTGAAACTCCGTTAGGAGAAACTTTCATTACATCCACTATTTATAAATCTTGTTTGATCCAAGTTGGCACCATCACATTACCTGTTGACCTTATTTCTTTAAAGATACTTGTTTTTGATGTGATTTTAGGGATTGATTGATTAACTACTCATCATGCCAAAATTGATTGCTTTCGTAAGGTTGTTAGTTTTCATATTCCTAAGCAATCTGTTATTCGAATTCAAGCAACCAAACTATTGAAGTCAAACGCTTTCATATCAAGCCATAAAGTCATTCGTTTATTGAAAAACGGATGTTAAGTTTTCTTATCCCATGTTATGGACTATAACAAAAATACGTCAGATTTGAATGATATTTCTATTATTAGTAAATTTCCTGATGTATTTCCTGAAGAATTTATTGGCTTACTCCCAAAGTGTGATATTGAATTTTGTATCGACTTTGAACCCGGTATAAAACCCATTTCTAAAATCTCATATCAAATGGCTCCTATTGAACTTCAGGAGGTAAAAACCTAACTATAGGAGTTGGTACCTTAGCCTATATCTGGTGACTTCCATTGTGGAATACACCGAAGCCAGACTCTCCGTAGGGGATGCCATATTTGTGTGGTTGTAAACTGATAGGTACCATTGTGACGTCTTATCCAAGATTGGGATATGAGTCGTAGTTGAGAAGCAACCTAAGTCGATGTCGAAATCGTAGCTTTCAGAAGCTTAGTTGGTTATTATCGGAGATTCGTGGAAAGATTTTCTCGAATCGCTACTCCATTAACTTCGGTGACTCGTAGAGATACAAAATTGAATGGAGCGAGGAATGTGGGAAGAGCTTGACGAACTCAAGAGGAGACTCATTTTGGCAGATGCTACCATACCATACCATCTGGAAAAAAATGAAGCGTGGTAGGCGGCGTGTTGAGTAGAAAATCGTATATGATTACTGAGTGCGATGTTTTTAACAAAAGACCCATTTTCGTATGACTTACAAATGATAGAGATAGAGTTAAAGACTCTATAGATCACGTGTGATACTTGATATCTGAGTAAAATCGACTTTAATCGATAAAGTTAAAACCGCTTTCAAGCTACTACACGGAGTTGATGAATATGAAGAAGGAGGTGCAAGAAGTTGTTATTTCAAAAGCGAGAATCGGCGATGTGAAAGCTCAAACCTTGATTTATTAGTCCATTTGAAATCCTCGATCGAATAGGAGGCGGGCTATAGACTCGTTTTTACTGCCAAATATATCGGCGTGTTCATAACGTTTTTTCATGTATCGATGTTACGTAAATATGTGGATGACCGAACCACGTTATTGAGTTAGAATCGAGACGAGATAAATAGAAGATTTAACGTCACGAGGAGGTACTGTCAAGATCTTGGATAGGAAGGAGCATGTCCCTACGCCTGAAAGGTCATACCGCAAGTTAAGGTTTTGTGGAGGAACCATCTTTATTGAAGAAATGACACGGGAGTTGGAAAGCGAAATGAAAGCGAGGTATCCTCACAATTTGAAACACTGAATGCGACGTCGATTTCGAGGACAAAATTTCACAAGGAGGGAGGTTGTAAGACCCCAAATTTTTTTTTAATAAAATGAAATTTCCTTTATTTATTATTTTGAAATAGTAAGGGTTTATTTGATTAATGTGGTTAGTTATGGGTAAAATGCATAAATATTTTTAAATAAGCAAGTGGTTATAAAATATTCATTCTTGTCGGGGAATATTCGTTTGGTGTGGAATATTTTCTTTGTGGGAGAATATTTGTATGTGGTAGCTTGACCTTAATGGGCCCATGTGAGCGATTGGATGAAGAAAGCGACAAGTATAAGTTGTTTATAAATAGCAGCGTAGTTATTCTGAATTAATCTTGTTGGAATACCGGTGGTTAAAAAACGATGTCTGGCGTTGTTGCACAAGATAGCATTGCGGTATTGCACAATTATTGATTCTTACGTGAAGGCACTACTCGATAATTATTACGATAATTCTTATTCGATATTTTATTTTATTGATTCAATAATTGCTACGTTGATATTTTATATTATTGTTGTTTGATAATTGTCACTACTACGGTATTTTCCATTATCGGAGACAATAATTCATATTATCTGAATAATATTATTAGATAACATTATTGGCAATGTCTAGAAAGTTACATCTAAGGAGAGGTTTGGTCACCTAATTACGCGCCGATGGAGAAATCCTTATTGGAAAGCCCCTCTTTCACAGGAGCGGCTGGTTGTCGATATTGTGATTACGTAATATTATTTGTGAATAATTAATTATTGATTTATATGATGATGAAAATATTAATTTTATGTGGATATAGATGGAGAAAATTTTTAAAGTGACAATTGTTAAAAATTGATATTTTATCTTTTACGATAAAATAATATTTTATTATATTATTATAATATAATAATGGTGATATTTTTACAATGAATGTGGGATATATGAGTATATGAGGAGGAAGAGTATTTTGTTGCATTAAATGATTAACACATGTTTTTTGTGTGTCGATGGACCCCATTTCTTGGTGAAATTTGATTATAGCTTGTAAAATCGCTTAGTTTGTGGATTTCGGTCAATTTCTATTTAGAATTTGGAAAAACTTTCTTCTGCAAAGTTGTAGAGAATGGAATTTCCTATGGAAAAGACATAAGGTTCGAATTTTTCTGACAAAAGGCCTATTTATTATGAATTATTAAAGTTCCGAAGTTTTGAAATAATTGATTTTTGAAAGTTTTAATTATGTTTATTAAGAAAAACATTTTTTTGTTTTGTGGGCTACACTAACATGTACATAATGAGCTGAGATCAGTTGTCTAAGGTGGGCTTGAAATTATATATATATATATATATATATATATATATATATATATATTAATATTTTATTAAATTTTTACTTTGGTGTTCTAAGCATTTTCTATAAATAGGGTGCTTAGGTTAGAATTGAAAATCACACGAAAGCTGAAGTTTTTCTCTCTTTCTCTCTATATTATCGAGCGTATTCTTGTGAGTATTTTTGATACTTTGAGTGTTGTTATACGGTGCAAGTTCTCTTGACACTATATCCGATTATTCGGTCAAATCTTATCTTTTTTTGAGGTAAGGGATATTATTTTTTTTCTTAAATGATATTATTTTCTTTCAATATCATTATCTTGGAATATTGGTAAGATTTTTCTTGTGAAATTCTTATCTTTTCATGTCGAGGTTACTATTCACGAGTTACTATTCATGAGTTACTATTCACGAGTTACTATTCACGAGTACTATTCACGAAGCATGATGATTTTTCTTGTGGAATTTCTACCTTTTAGTGTCGGAGTTACTATTCACGTATACGGCACTATTCACGTATACGACTTTATTCATGAATACAACACTATTCACAGAAAAATTAAATTTTCTTTTCTGTGTCCAAGATTGTATGTTATGGTTTCTATCTTTGATTGGATCTATGTTTTGATCTTCATTTTTGAATTCTGCTCCACAATAGTTTATTATGGAGTATTTTTGAACATGGATAAACCGAAGTACGAATCCTTACTATCTGTTCTTTTGTCTCACTGGATTCGTTTTCTTTAAAATATATTTTTCATCATCCTCAGTCCTAAATGATGATGTTACTTAATATCTTTGGCCTGTAGTGCAAAGATGAATGATTTCTTGATGAATATGTTTGGCCCGTAGTGCAAAGATGAACAGGTGTTGAGATGAACACGATCAACTAATGAATATCTTTGGCCTGTAGTGCAAAGATGACTATTTGATTCAAGATGTATATTGATTGATGTTACAGGGATAAAATATCGATGATGGACTTTTAAATTCATAGATGATAGTAGATTTCATTCTCTACTTAACTCTTACAATGAATTGTTGTTTCATTGTAGTTGTTGATCTAAAACTTGTTGTCTATTGTATTCTATCGATTTTTCCTGTTGAAGACTAAGGATAATTTGTTGTACATTATCTTAGTCATAATATTCTTTACTAGGCTAGTTGAGCTCACCCTTTTCCTTTTTGTTCCATTTTCTTCTCAAGAGACGAGAATATAGCGGGAACTAGTCGGGGTGTAGAGTAAAGGTTCAAGACAGTTGTTTTAGTAGTCCTCACTATTTTGTAAAATAGTGTATCAATAATTGTATTGAAGACTTATTTGAGTGTGGATATTGTCTAGAAGACAATATTTGTATTTAAACTCACAGTTTATGTGTTGTCGTATTTTACACGACAATTGTATTAATGATGTTATAGTTGTTTCTGTACCATGTATTTGGCGACTCAGAATGGGTGATGTATACCTATTTTGGGGGAGTCACAACTGCAGTGACGGAGGGGCTGTCATCGTCCTCCTTCTCCCGAATGATGACCATTATGTCTAGGCAATCATCGTCTGGGGTGTATATGTTTGTATGTTCATCATGGACAATGATGCGTATGCCTGACATCATCCTGACGATGTCTTGCTTAATTCTTCGTTCTTCTTCTTCCACTTTGGGATCGGGAACAAAGACTTCTTTCTCCTTTACCGGTATCGGCTTGGGGAATAACATAGCCATTATGTTGGCTGGCACCTTTACCGGAGGTTGTGCATGCTCAGGATTTGCAGGTGGAGATAATCGCAGTGTCGCTGAAGCTGGAGGAATCTGCTTATGCTTATGAGAATTCATGTGACTAGAACTGGCAGAATAGCCTAGTCCGGCTGTCCCAGTTTGATTGGACACTTGAATTGGGCGCTTAATGCCCTGATGATTTTTACCCAGCCCTTGTCCAGGCTGATGACCCAATGACATCATTTCTTGAGTAGCCGATATTACTTCGGCAGAAATTTTGGGTACGAGAGGTGGCGCCTCAATAGGATGGTAGTGAGTGTTGCTCACCTCTAGGGCATGGAAACTGATCGGCTCAACTTCTGAATTGAAATTGATGAGTGGTATGTCACCCTGCTTAGGACATTCCGGCTCAGCGTTGACCGTGACTAGGTTGTCGTTAATGATGTATTTAAGTTGCTGATGAAGAGTGGAGGGGACGGCCCCAGCCATATGAATCCACGGTCTTCCCAATAGTAGGTTGTATCCTGAATCTATCTTGAGCACGTGAAAAGATACGCAGAATGTATGGAGACCAATCTCAATTGGCAGTTCAATTTCTCCGACTGAATTTCGGCGGGATCCGTCAAAAGCTTTAATAATTGTATGGCTGCTTCGGATCCATTTGAGATTGACGTTCATCTACACCAAAGTAGCATAAGGACAGATATTCAAAGACAAACCTCCATCTATCAAGACTCCAGCTAGCATGTATCTGGAGGACAACACTGCAATGTGCAACGGTTTGCAATGACCGGTCCCTTCGGGTGGTATGTCATCATCAGTGAAAGATATCACATTGTTGTTCAAGATGTGATCAACCAAATGTTGAATTTTTTCCACATCCACTGATTTCAGATAGTAGGCTTCTTCCAAAACCTTCAGTAAGATCTTTGTAAGACCCCAACATATTATTAAATAAAATTGAAATTTCCTCTATTTATTATTTTGGAATAGTAAGGGTTGGTTTGATTAATGTGGTTAGTTATGGGTAAAATGCGCAAATATTTCAAATAAACAAGTGGTTATAAAATATTCATTATTGTCGGAGAATATTCGTTTGGTCGTGGAATATTCTTACTATCGGGGAATATTAAATGACGACAAATTGACCTTGTGTGGGCCCCATGCGGAAAGTGATTGGATGAAGAAACGACAAATATAAGTTGTTTATAAATAACTTGGCGTAGTTATTCTGAATTATATCTTGTTGGAATACTGGGTGGTTAAAAACACGATGTCTGGCGTTGTTTACAAGATGATACGGTATTGCACCAATTATTGATTCTTACGTAAGAAGGTACTACTCAATAATTATTACGATGAATTACTATTCAGTATTTTATTTTATTGATTCAATAATTGCTACTTTGATATTTTATATTACTGTTGTTTTAATAATTGTCACTACACAATATTTTTCATTATCGGAGTAATAATTCATATTATCTGAATAATATTATTAGATAACATTATTGGCAATGTCAAGAAAGTTATGTCTAAGGAGAGGTTTGGCCACCTAATTGCGCGCCAGTAAAGAGAAATTCTTATTGGAAAGCCCCCTCTTTCATTAGGAGCGGCACACATCGATATTGCGATTACGTAATATTATTTGTGAATAATTAATTATTGATTTATATGATGAGAAAAATATTGATTTTATGTGGATATAGATGGAGAAAATTTTTAATGTGACAATTGTTGAAAATTAATATTTTATCCTTTTCTGATAAAATAATTCATTTAAATATATTATTATATTATATTAATATATTAATAATGATATTTTTTACAATGAATGTGGAATATATGAGTATATGAGGAGAAAGAGTATTTTTGTTGCTTTAAATGATTAACACATGTTTTGTGTGTCGGTGGGCCCCATTTCTTGACTGAAATTTGATTATAGCCTATAAAATCACCCGTTTATGGATTTTGGTCAATTTCTGTTTGGAATTTGGAAACAATTAAACTTACAAAGTTGTAGAGAATGAAATTTTCTATGGAAAAAACATGTGGTTCGAATTTTTCTGACAAAAGGGTTATTTATTATGAATTATTGAAGTTCCAAAGTTCCAAAATAATTAATTTTTGGAAGTTTTAATTATTTTTTTAAAGAAAAACGTTTTTTGCAATTAAGTTGGCCTCACATGTGATTTAAATGAGCCGAAATCAGATTTCAAAGGTGTGCTTGAATTTTGTTAATCATATTATTATTTTATTAAATTTTCTGCTTTGGTGTTCTAAGCATTTTCCTATAAATAGGGTGCTTAGGTTAGAATCGAAAATCACTGTTTGGCTGAAGTTTTTCTCTATATTATCGAGTGTATTCTTGTGAAAGTATTTTGATCTTTTTGAGTGTTCTTTATGACGGTCAAGTTTCCTATTTTACATAATAGTTATCTAAAAGGGGGGGTTGAATAGATATTTAAAAACCCTGATATTGGCAAATGGAAAAACCCCTAAACCTTTGAACCCCAAATCCTTCTTATTTTTATTTGGCGCACAAAATAACAGACCTACATGAATAATGGTGTTTCTGTTCTTATTCATTTCTGTTTAGTAATCATTCTAATGACTAAAGATACTTTTTGTTACACTTGATGAATCAAATTTGTTATTATTTCCAGGTCTTTCAATGATGAGTAGGCTGGGTTGAAACATGCTTTATCGATCGGAAGATGGTTTTGAACACACAACAATCGATTGGGACCAGATTTAGATGTAGGAGGAGGGTCTGGTTTGTATAATTCAGTAGATAATATATACGGTAGCGCAGAGATTACTAAACTATCTTAGAGGCTATAAATATATGGTAGCGAACAAATATTCCAGAACATCTTATTTATCGGACTTTTGTAACGGGCAATAATAAATTTGTACATTTCACAAAGCTTATTTCTTTCTTGTAGGGTTACAGCAGAACTAGGGAGTTGGACAGTAAAGAATTGTTGGAGCAGTTGCCTGCTTTACAACAACTGCTGTATCGTCTTACAGGATCTCAGGTATTTTCTTGTGAAACTCGGGACTTTTATATCTTCTTACAGGATGTCCCTCAAAGTACCTAATTTTTGTTAAGTTATATGGTGTCTTGAGTCTATTTTTGACTGGCTTTTGGTATACTAAAATTTGCATATGTGTTTACCGTCTATTATGATTGTGACATTATTGTTGGTCTCTAAATAGAGTTCACTTTTATAGGAAGCCCATCTCTCTGGTGCTTCAATTTTAGCTTACAACCCATTTTACCCATTTTACACTTAGCAGGTGGTGTACAGGTTTACAGTTCAATGATATGGATCTTTTTCTATTATTTTCTGTTACAGGTTTTTTATGGATAGTTTAACTAGGTAGTAGTTTAATTTTATGGATAGTTTGGTATATTTTGTGGATGTAGTCAAATTAACAATTCAATATAGTAGTAATTATATTGAAAAGTGAATTTGAGATGTATGGATAGTTTGACATTATTGAGATGTAAACGTATTGTATGGTATTAATATTCTTTGTAATTGGCATTACAAAGAATTATTGGGATGTAAACGTATTGTATGGTATTAGTTATATATCATGGCATTAGCATATTGCAGTTGCATTGGTAATATAGGTGAACCAAAACCTTTTTTTTTTCTTTTTTTTTTAATCTACAACATTTTAAAAACGTTGTGTGAAAGTGCCTAAACTTTGTCTGATATATTAAACTACAACGTTTTTATTCAGAAAACGTTGTGGAATCATACATTCTATAACGTTTTTAAGCATCTGCTAATTTATGGAAAATAAATCTACAACGTTTTTTGCTTAAAAAATGTTGTGAAATGTGCTTAACTACAACGTTTTAAAAACGTTGTGTAAGGGTGTCAAATAGATGACACCCTTAACCACGACGTCCACAACATTTTTTCTGCGTTGTCTATTTACTGTTTTGTAGTAGTGGGAGTATCCAAATTGGGGAACCACGTAAATCTCGTGTGTTATTCTTCTATCATTAGTGTGCGTGTGTGTGTGTGTGTGATCCTATATTCTAATATTATTTCTCTTAATCTTTGTTGATATATTATGAAACCATAGGGGTTCGGCTGGATTAGCTGGAGCATTTCTGTTATGGCCTACAATGGTTGAAGAGAGTCACCAGACACAGAATGTTCATCACAATCTGCAATCATCTTGCCCTACTGCTAAAACGGGCCTTCTTGGTGGTGGTGCATTTTTATCTCTTAATTCGTCCCTCTTCTGGCTGGTTTCCTTAATGCTAGCTGACAATGTGAGGGAGGACTACTTTGAGGTATTAGGATCAGGTACAAAAGGTGGGCATGGCAATGTTCTTGCTACTGATTATTGATGCAGATGGACCAATAAAGCAGGGATCCTGATTCTAGACAGTCCATTTAGGCAATCTATTTGAACAGTTTATAGAAATAAGTTTTACTATTTTATATAGCAGAGAGTTTCATTTTAGACGAATTTTATTATACAAGTATTGCACAATTGCAACTTGCAACTTGTGCTATATAAAATGCAATTTATTGATATAAATCGTTAAAAATAGGCTGCACATTTTGAACTGCCAAATTATAATCCATAAAGCACGTGGTACCGTTACCTTTCTGTTAAGAACTGAAGGAAACGAAAAAAGATCGGCTTCAAATTGTTTTTGTACTATGAGTTGAAATAGTTTTTGTTTTATATACAGTATATTTTAAATTAAATAGTTTGGAATTAGATGTAGTCTCTATCTTATAAATACGCTCAATCTCAGTTTAAGAGAAGAAGGAAATTGAGAATTTTTAGTTTAATTAATTATATGGAGTTGAAAGGGGGAATTTTTGTATCCTCTTGTTTTAATATTTAATTTTGTTAAATTTTGTAAAAGAAATATATACTTTATTTTTTATAAACGGCCCATTTTAAACGATTTGGAATAAGATCCTCTCTTTTTTCCCTCATTCTCCGAATCGGGAAAACAGACTTCATCTCCTGTCTATATAAACTCACACTCCATTACAACTACTCTCATTCACTGCATTAACTTTCAGATAACCACCACCACCACCGCCGCGTAAACACAGAAAAAGAACTACATATATATATTATATATATAGCACAAAAACAAGAGAAAATTAATCAATCAAAAAGAAGGTACTGCAAGTAAGTAGAGATCGATCGATCGATGATGATAAATGAATGCAAGAAGCATCCTCAACAACGTCAACAGCCAGGCGTTTGCTCTTCTTGTCTCACTGAGAAACTCACCTCCCACCTCTCTAATCTATCTCCTCCTCCCCCTGATCATCTACCAATCCTCAAAACAAAAATATTTGCGGTATTCTCCCCTAATTCTAATTCCCACGCTTCCACTTCTTCTACCTCCATGTCTCCGGCGGGTCATCGCCGCCACGCTTCCACCGGCGGTTCTGTCGGTTTTTATTATAACTACTAGTAGTACCGGAAGCCTGAAAAAGAACAATTAAATACAACCTTAAGAATGACTAAAAATAGGTCAAGACACTATTTAAAAGACTATTAATCCTCTATCATAAGATAAAATAGTCCAAAATAATGTCGAATTAAGACAAATAGTTCAATCTCATAAATACAATCTGCAATGGACTAATATACTCCATCTTCCTAAATTATAATTACTTTTTTTTTCTGTTAGTTATACATTAAAGACGTTTTTATTTTGAGATTATAAAGTGATATGACATGCCTAACATGACATTATTTTAATTATATTTTTAGCCCGTATTAGGGCTACTTTTTATTTTCTTTAAAGGTCTTTAGTTTACAAATGTATACGAATAAAGAGAGTAACAATTACTACAAATAATGGAAAACATAACTCATAAGATTATTTCTTACTATGAAACTTCCACACTCGTACAATACATTTAGAACCTAAATACGCTAGCTACAATAGTTTTAGTTCCACCCCAGTTACGATAAATTTAAAATAATTTTGAATTTTTAAAGTAAATTTGATATATTTTTAAATTTAATGTTAATTTATTAAAATTTTAAAATTAATTTTAATTTATTAAATTGAATATTTAATAGGTGCACGCCATCACTCTCTCTGTTGCTATTATTGGAGGCAGACAATTAGAAAGCAGGCCAATCTCTCATTGCCAAAATGTGATCATGGCCAATAGTTTCTACTGTTCCCAAATAAAGCTATGGAAGACAAAGACCCACTATATTTATTGTCAAAAAAGAATAAATTATATTAGAATAACCTTTTAAAACTAGTGTTTATAGCATCCAATAGCAACATACCATTTACCTTAACAAGAAGTTTGACGCCAAATTAAAGTGAAGATTATTATATCATCAATTATTTTTGCAAACATAGTTATAGCGCCAGGCCCTGGGGCTCATGTAGTAGGGCTAGGGGCGTAACAGTATTATTATTAATAATGATAATAATGATGAGAGGCAATAATAATAAGATATTAAGATAAAATTCAAAACCCAATCTAGCCTCAACACCAGTTTCTTCAAGCATTATACTGATCACTCTAAAGTGCCAAATAGTAACAATGATGAGCTACAAAACTATAAGTAACAGTAACAACTGTGTTAACCGGTAGCATTGTAAATAGAGATTATGTATAAGCATTAATAAAATGAAGTTTCTTTGTGAACTATTTTGTGTAAATATTATGAATGAATAAGTATACGTATGATATATGTAATATGGAACTGGAAATCCCAAATTTTGATGTAAGATATGGGATATGTTTAATTCCTCACTTGTGTAAATGATAGATGAATATATGATAGCAGGAATGTTATAGTATGGATGCATTATGTACTAAAGAGAAGCATATGAATATGAATATGTTTAGTAAATGTGCTTAGTGAATGATTGTATTTGAGTATTATATTAAGTAGCACCTGCAGAGGAGTTTGATCCAGAATCGGATTCTGAGGCAACATATGAGGATGAAGATCCAGAAGAGGAACCTTTTGAAGAAAAGGATCCTGAGGGAGATCCGACTGAAGATAATGGACAGGCTGAAGAGAATGTAGCACAGCCAGAGATGGTTGGTGTGATGATAGAGATAGAAAAACTATTCCAACAGGTGTTAGATAGGAACTTTGACTTAGCTTATAAAGTTCGACATTTAGAGATAGTGGTGCCACCTCTTGTGGCTAGGAACCAGGAATTGAGCAATCAGGTGTACGAACTAGTACATCATATGCAGAATCTGCGAGTTGAAAAGCAAGAAACAGAGAATTATTGGAATGAAAAGATTAATGATATAGCTAGAGCTGAGGATCAGGTGCATGGTTTAGAGGAAGAGGTAAGGACAAGGAAGAGAAAGTTTGATAGACTGAACTATTCATATGGTGTGACGATTGGAAGAATTCAGGATCGAGTGCAATACTACCCAATTGAGGTGGGTCAGAGCCAATACACTACTAGTAGGGAGCGGGTGATGACCATTACTACTGAGGAGCAGATGGATGCTTCTGTTAAGGGTTTGGGTATGTAAGATCATATATATATAATGCTTTGTATGTATAATTATGTGTGTGGAGGGAATATATATATACATATATATACTGCTGTTACTGGTACTGCTGCTATAGGTGCCAGCCAAGCCACATGTTTGTCCTGAGGCTCGTCCCCCCTGATTTGGCTAGGTTTCCCAACTTCTGGCATCCTATAATCAAGTTTAAATAACTTAATTAGTACAACACCAGGTAAACACCATCCATGAACACCAAGTATCAACATATCTTACTATTGATGAATTTCCTCAATTCATCTCTTCAACTCATTTTTGAGTTTATCACCTTACTATTTTTTTTCAACTCTCCAATGTTATATTCTAAGGTACTTCCATCTACAATTTATAACCTACAACTTTGATAACAACCTCTGAAACCCCCAAAATCCTTCTATTTTGCTTTTCTTTTTGCTTCCTTTTATTACATCATGTACTTTTTGTATAGCTTTGTAATAGTGATTCCACACATAATTATACATACAAACCATTACATATGATCCCACAGACCCAAACTCCTAGCATAAACATCCATCTGCTCCTCAGTAGGAATGGTCATCACCTACTCCCTACTAATAGTGTACTGGCTCTGACCCACCTCAATTGGGTAGTGTACTATTCATATCGTCACACCATATGAATAGTTCAGTCTATATCAAACTTTCTCTTCTCCGTCCTTACGTCTTCCTCTACTCCTCAGCTATAACTCTATCATTGATCTTTTAATTCCAGTAATTCTCTATTTCCTGCTTTTCAACTCGCAAATTCTGCATTTAATGTTCCAGTTCGTGCACCTGATTGCTAAACTCCTGGTTCCTAGCCACAAGAGGTGGCACCACTACCTCTAACTGTCGAACTTTACGAGCCAAGTCAAAGTTCCTATACGTTGGAATAGTTCTTCTATCTCTGTCATCACTTCAACCATCTCTGGCAGTGCTACATTCTCTTCAGCCTGTCCATTATCTTCAGTCGGATCTCCCTCGGGATCCTCTTCTTCAAAAGGTTCCTCCTTTGAATCTTCATCCTCATATGCCTCAGAATCCGATTCTGGATTAAACTCCTCTACATGTGCTACTTAATATAATGCTCAAATACAATCATTCACAAAGCACATTTACTAAACATATTCATATTCATATGCTTCTCTTTAGTACATAATGCATCCATACTATAGCATTCCTGCTATCATATATTCCTTTATCATTTACATAAGTGAGGAATTAAACATATCCCATATCTTCCATTACAAGTTGAGATTTCCAGTGTGACACCCCCAAATCCGGGTTACCTGACTCCCGAGTTTGGTGTTCACGATCCACAATATAACACTATCTAACTACTCATTCATATAGAAATAGTAATACATATCACATTAATATATGTTAATACATTAGTTCCAGGTCCTCTAACATTAACATTACAAACTTACCCTTTAAATAAACAAAAAGGGTTTACAAACATAACATAATAATAATATTTATAAAAACTAATCCTGTATTTTGCCTTTGCCTTTGTTCTTCTTTGACCCGCTGGCCTCTTCGTTCCTAGCTGAAATATTTTATTTAGCAAGGGTGAGCAACAAGTTTGCCCCGCAAGTTAAGACATACAATAAATGGATACGAATCAATAAGAACAGACTATCTATTTTGATAGAATGAAACCAAAGTTCGGGGAACTTTGAAATAGCTGAACAAAGCTTTAATAATTAACAAGTCTTCTCACAATCTATGCAACACAATAATTTGATAATGAAAGAGTACAACGCTTTCAAAGTTTCTGCGATATTCTAATGAATAATCAAGAATAAATTTTACGCAATTACAAAGTGGAATGTTTTCCAGATTTATGTTGAGTGATCCGTTGGATCTTGAACTTCTCTTCTCGGGTATATATTAAAGTTTTACTTTGACATATACGCAGGTGTATCAGATAACCATAAAGATTAAATCATACTCATTTGCAAGTACGTAGAGCCGGCCAACTCCTTGTACCATATATTATGCATAATACTTAGGTCGCGCGCAATGGTTGAATATACGACTAAAAATGTTCCCTTTTTATAAAAGGTTGTTCTTCTCAGTCTCAGAATCAAGATTTGATTTAACAACGAAATTGATGATTTTGATATCTAATCACTTCTCTTCTTCTTCTCTTCTCGAACCTATCAAGTTTTCTTTTTCGATCTGGCCGCAAACCTGGCATTATCTATCGATAATAATTAAATTCTCTTCTCTTCTTCTTCTTCTCGAACCTATCGAGTTCTAACAAATATTAAATCTAGCAGCGAATAATTAGCTAAGACATTTCTCAACATAATTTGACAATAAAGAGAATTATATGTCTCAATCGATATTAGCTTCTATAGATATGAATATCCAACAACAGCAATTCTACGAATATATATTTTTCGAATCAGTAATTCAATTTGAATTATTAAACATGCACTAACTGCGAATAATCAACAATAAATTCTTGGACGTGGTATAATTAACAATAATTAACCACTATAATAATTAAACAATATTAACTCAAGGCTGAGTTAGGAAACTTGCCTCTTCTGCTGTTTACAACTACACAATATACTTATCTGCTTTCGAAAGACCTATAACCAATAATATCGGTCTCACAATTAGCACAATAATTTATAACACATAACACTGTAATTTACAGTCAATTCTCTCCTAGACACATTACCACATAGACACATCAGTGTTTATAACCTATATAAAAACTTATCAAGTCTAACTAGTTCGGTCTAGTTGGACTTCGGTCTCATCTCGGTGTTCTGATCACCCTATCCGACAATTAGCACATTTATTGTCAATTAATTTTGGTCTCTAAGCTTCAATATTATGTTAGATAAGTCAAATATCATTTATAATATTTTTTGAAAGCTTTTAATAATTTATAAACAATTATTATAATTTATAATAATTTTTCAAACTCAGAATCATTTTTAAATGATTTAATTATCAATTAATCTTATTATCATCAATATTTAATAATATAAATATTAATGTTATACTTGTCAAAATATTTAAAGTTATTATTAATAACTTAAAATATTTTAAATCATCAATATTCTACTTAAATGATTTTTAAATTAATTAAAATCATTTTTAAACCATCACCATTAATATTTAAATATTAATGAAATTATTATCAAAATAATAAAAGTCATTAATTATAATTTAAAATATTTTTAAATCATTTTTCTCATTTTAAAAGATTTTTAAATCAATAAAATCATTTTAATTCATTTATTTAATATAATAATTAAATAAATCCAATATCATTAATATTAATTTATTAATGAGAATTCTCCAAAAATATTGAAAATTATATTTTATAATTCAAAATATTTTCTAACACTTTATTCTCATTTAAAATGATTTTAAATCAATAAAATTATTTTTAACTTATTTATTTAATTTAATAATTAAATAAATCTAATATCATCAATATTAAATTATTAATGAAAATTCTCTAAAAATATTAAAAGTCACATTTTATAACTCAAAATATTTTTAAATACTTTATTCTTATTTAAAATAATTTTTCATAATATTAAATCATTTTCTCTCATTTATTTAACTCACTAATTAAATAAATTAAATCATTAATATCCAAATAATTATAAATATTAATGAAAATGTCCCAAATAATTAAAAGTTATTTTTCAGAATTTAAAATGATTTTTAAAATCATTTTTGTAATTTTTATAATTTATTTTCTATTTTTAAGTATTTTCCGAAAATTCAAAAATTAGAAAATAATAAACCGTCACTAAAGCTTACAGCGACACTTGTCTGTCGTCTTAGGTGTTCTTGGCTCAAGAACACTAACAATCTCAGTGTACAAGGGGTTATGTTTGACCATCTTTAAATCTCTGATAAAGCTTGTTCTAGGCAATCTAAGACTTTGATATTGTAGTATTCATGTAACACTACAACATCCAACCATCACTGTGGTCAAATAATATCACAACAAGGAGATCTAAGTCTCTAAAGTTGTTGTCAGGCGGTTTATAGGTTTTCGAGAAACCCAGGCAGTTCGACTACCTACTTTCTTGCTCGATTATCTATGAGTTCTGGTCATGATGTATATGATCTAATGGCTCAAATATGTAGTCCATGTGTCAATGAACATTTACATTACAACAAATCAGTTTACTAACAACAGAAGCACCATATATGACCCGGTCAAACCCTGTCAGAGGGTTGTTCATCCGGTTTTCTAAAAATTCCAGAAAACGGCTATCATGGTTGAGTAGGCTACTTTGACCACTTGCTACATTCTATATATTGATTGTTTACATGATCTAAAGCCATATATTTAAAGAACACATAACAGGCTACAAGTTGATTACAAAAACACTATCAAACGACATCAAATATGACAGATCTGGGCCGTTCAAATAGTTGTCAGACACTGGTTTAGCCTTTCTGGGTTACCCAGATTTGGTCCGGTCATGCCCGGTCAACGGGTTTTGACCGTTAATAACTAAGAATCTAGACATCAAATGACACTGATTCCAATTGCAGATTAAAGACCACATGACAAGCTACATATAACAACTTTAAAACATCAAAAACCATAAATGAACAAGAATCTGTGGCTCCTGACATTAGCTTGTCAGACCACAAATTTTGTTCTTGGACAGTTTTGAAAAAACTCGATTTTAAAGCACTTTGATGCTATGGATCCATGATGGATCAACATAGATCAACTAAAAACATCCTTTAACACAAATATAAACACTCAAACACAAAAATTTCTTAGCATGTAAGATCAAAATAGGTTTGGGCTTTTATACCTTTTCTTGAATTAAGCTTGGATCTTTGATCTCCTAAACTGAACTTGATGTTTCTAGAGGTGATTTAGTGACTGATATACTTGCTAAATTCGTAGGTCTTGTGTGACAGAGAGTTGGTGAGAGCTTTGAGAGAAAATAAGCAAAAATGGGTACACTTTCTCTCTCTGAATCTTATATAATCTCTTAGATTCATTGCATGATCTGATAGCTGGCTGATTTTGCTTGATTTTTAGGTCACCAAGTCAAATTAGTTGGTCACCCACTAAAGGTATTGGTATTTTTACAAGTTACCATTTAAAGAAAATGAAAAAGGGCATTTTGGTCTTTAGCATTATATTTTTAATGGCATACATGAAATTTGTCACACCCTTAGGGTTTAACCCTAAGGTTCTAACCCTTAGGTTTTAAATATTTAGTTTCTAAAAAATTCTAATTAGGGTTTTTAATTAGAAAAATTAAAATTTAAAATTTCTAAATTACAATTAGGGTCTCCTAATTAAATTAGGGTCTCCTAATCATATTAACATTTACTAAACACATTAAGCTTACTAATTAGGATTAAGGTTTTCTAATTAGGGTTTTAGGATTCCTGAATATGAAATTAGGGTTTCCCGGCTTTCAATTAGGGTTTCTAACTATACGTTAGGTTTTCTAAATCTGAGATTAGGGTTTCTAATCTCTTATTAGAGTTTATAAATTTTAAACTTTATCCGATCAATCATTGATCAAAATTCTAAACAGTACAAACGCATACTCATTAATATAATTATTTTAATTATATTTTTTATCCAATCCCTATCCAGAAATTAGGGTTAGGGTTTCTAAAGCTGTTAAGCACAACTCTACTCTAATTTCTCAGTCAATACACAAATTGACTAATTCTCGAGACTCAGTATCACGAGATACTCGACAATATTAATATTAACGATCGATATTAAAAAAAAATTCAGTAAAATTTTGATTATTCGAAATCCCGGGTTATCACATCCAGTTTCATATTACATATATCATACATATATTTATTCATTCATAATATTTACACAAAATAGTTCACAAAGAAACTTCATTTCATTAATAATTATACGGGTTAAATGCAAAGTCGACCACTGAATTTTTCTGATATTTGAGTATTGAGCCCCTTTCTTCTGGTCAACGCAAACTGAGCCCCTTTCTATTCAAAAATTTGGACTTTGAACCCCCCAGGCGCCACGTGTGCGTTGACCTGCTGACGTGGCACACGTGGCGCCTACGTGGCACACGTCAGCAGGTCTGACGTGGTATTTAATATTAAAATTTGACGCATGTCGGCTGCTGACGTGGCAGGTCTTTTGAATTTTTTCCAAAAATTGCCTCTCCACATTCAAACCAGCGACCTATCGTTTGAAACTTTGGTCATTTACCACTCGAGCAACATGAGTCAATTTTTAATATGTTGCAATGATTAATATTTATATCAATACATGAGATTTCCCCCATATATTCATTTCTTCTCCTTCACTACCTATACTACAATAATAATAATAATTATTATTATTATAATTATAATAATTAAATACCACGTCAGCAGGTCAACACACACGTGGCGCCTGGGGGTTCAAAGTCCAAATTTTTGAATAGAAAGGGCTCAAGACTTTGCATTTAACCCTATTTACAATGCTATCGGTTAACACAGTTGTTACAGTAAAGCCCTCTTTAGTTCTGTCTGGATAAGGCTAAATGGCTCTGAATCTGAGTGATTCAGACGGTTTGATTTATCATTTTTTAAGATCTGAATGGTCCAATTTCAACTGACCGAATAAACCACAATTTTCCGACTTAATAGGCAAGCTAGTAGACTAAATGAATTTTTACAGATGTTGCCCCCAAACCCACAACTTAGAAAACCAACAAGATCGTGACCCCTCAAAGTTGTACAAAACTTGAACGAGTTTTGATCCATTACAACTCCAGATCTACACATAAATTGGGATATAAAACTCCAAATCTACCAAACCCATATAAAACACAAACTAAATTTTGTGTGAGAGAGAAGATCTACACATAAATTGGGATATACAACTCCAGATCTACCAAACTCGTATAAAACACAAAAACGAATGTGTGAGAGAGAAAAAGATTGACTGGGATCGCGAACGGAAGCTTTGACAGTGTATCCACGTTGAAGCAATAATTTTCCTTTTCCGATCTCTCTCTATAATCTCCAATCGAATTTTGTGTAAATGGATTTTGGTGCAGCTTTTGAGCAATAGTTTTTTCATTTGTGCAAGTATTATTCCTTCAGAAGTGGCCAAAGTATCATGTAATATATGTATGATTTGGAATTGAATTAATTTCCCTTCTTGTTTATAGATTTGTATTGGTATAAATTGAACATATGAAAAATACTAGACAAAAAGGGATTTTTTTTTATCAATTTTGGATCACTTTTTGTCTTAAAAAGTGTCTCAAAATTATATTTTTTTAGACAATTCAGAAGGTTAAATTGGAAAATATTGTTATTCGGTTATTTCAAACGAATCAGTTAACAAACAACGTTTTTCATTCCGTGTTCAATTTCAATCAGTTCATTTAGTCATTCAGTTTATTCAGCCATTCAGAATTGTTTCACTTAGTTTTATCAAACAGCCCCTTCCCTAACTATAACAAATTGAAACTTACATTATGAAACAAGCAAAGGAACACAACACAAATGTAACCAAATGCCATGTATTTTTCTATGCCTAATTGCGCGGCACACATATAAACTTGCCATGCAGTTTTCTTGGGCACTTCAATTGGTTTTCACCGAAGGCAAAATTAATCTTCACTCTGGATTAGCAAATAAGAGGGGTCAAGATAAAGTTATACCTAGCTCCAAGTCCGATGAAGCTGAGTTATATGTGGCGTAAGCTAATGGTTTTCCTCCTCCTTAGTTCGTCTTGCTGCCTGAGGCGTTGGTCTTACCACCATTCTTATTGTTGTTCCCGTATTTAAGAGGTACAATTGTCTTAATATACGAATGTCCAGGGAAGTTTCTTTCATTTTTTGGAAGTGATTGTAACTCAGGTAACCAGTAAGCTACGTACTCCCCTTCAGGATCGTAATTTTTGGCCTGAACATACGAGGAAGCATTAAATTTTTAAGGAAACGAGAGTATAAAAGAAAAGAAACGAGCAAAATAAAACTACAAAGTAAACTTACATGTCTCATATATTTTCAAAAAAAATAAACTTTATTTTGTGCAACATTGGGACAACTTTCTAGTATATGTGGGCTTTAAGAAATTGGTCATATAATAGCCCAAGTCTCTTAGAAGGTAGAATATTTAGAACTTTCTTGTATTGGTAAGAAGGTCCAACTTACTAGAATGTTCTTATAAAAATATTTAAGGGATGTTACTAGAGTCTTGAGAAGGTCCTTGAGAAATATCTAGATATTTACAAAGAAGTTGGTCGTTGGAGCATTTAATGAAGTACCTAGAAATATCCATAGAGCATGCGTGGTCATTTTGTACAAGCCAAAAATTGAAAACCGAGTTGATTTTTCAAGTTCAAGATATACTTGTTCATTCTCTCTTTTTATAACTTGGCTATGAATCAAATTCCTACCAACTGTTTTAAAAAATTGGTAAAAGGGCGGCTTTGCCTTGTGTCCCTTTATCATCTATCATGTCAAATCCCCATTTTCACCATCTCCAATCAACTATTGGAATCTGCAATTGAAGACTATATATTTCTCAGGACTAGTAATATCCCTTAGATATTCTTAGAAGAATATTCTATAATTGGACCTTCCTACCAATACAAGAATATCCTATATATTTTACGCTATCAGAAACTTGGACTATTATATGGATCCATTTCTTAAAAGCCAGCTATGCTAGAAAGTTGTCCCAATTCTTAAGGCCCAAAATCAAGTTTATTTTTTAACATCCTCCCTTAAACTTGATTTTGTATCTTCATTTGGTTTCTGAACAATAAAATGTCAATCGGTAGAGCTTTGTTGAAAATGTCAGCGAGTTGATCATTGGTGGTGACAAACCCTAACTTGATCTCTTTATCTTACACCAATTCTCTTGATGAAATGGTGTTGAATCTCAATATGCCTTTTTTTTCTAGCATGAAACATGGATTTTTCGTCATGACAATTGCGGGACGTTAACTCAGTAAAGTGTCGTAGGTGAGTCTGATTTTGTAATATCACATTGAAAAAATAAATAAATTATTATTTTGTTTTGTTTTAAAGCATATTAATTGGACTTTGTATTTTTTTTGTTTTGGGTAAATTTATTTTAAAGTAGTCTTTAATTTATATGGGCTTATAAATATTAATAAGTGTGGATATATTAATTGGTAAAATTGGGCTTAAAACTAAGTGGGTTTAAATTATAATTGTGTAATTTTAAAATTCTATTAAAATTTGGAGAGTTAATAAAATGTATTTCTTGATTAAAATATAAACCCTAATGTATTAAGAACATCATTCATCGATAAAATAAAATAGAGAAGTATTTGCTAAAAAAAAACAAAAAAAACTAATGTACATTACTATGTAGGAGGATTATATATATAGATATTTATATCATGTTTTTTTTTATATCATGCAGGGTTACTGCTGACCAACTGCTGCAGTGTTGATTTCTTTTTTTATATATATATATATATATATATATATATATATTATATTTAAATAAATATTTCGACCATGAACTTATAAATCGGCATTGGTAATCAAATTGAAATTATGTATATTAATTTAGATTAATTAATTTTCTTGAAACAAAGTTATAAAAGTTTTTAATAATAAATTTAATAGTATTATTTTATTAATGATTGGATTGTAATAAAATCTTATTAATTATTTAGATTGAGCGGAGAGAGTTTTAACGAGTCGAATTTGGAATATACTTTGGGTATTACGTTGCTTAATCCAGTGCGGATTAAGTACTCCTTGATGATAATCCTTTTAATGTTGATTTGTTTGTTTTGTTTTCGTTTAGAAGTTAGTTATTGTTTAGCATGTTTGTTCCTTCTCGAATCCACGTGATAGTTTCGTTTTGGAGCATTGATATTTAGAACTCGTGTTTGTACTCTTTGAACTTGTTTATCATGGTTAATATTAATTTCGATTTTTGTAGTGATGTACGTATTAGTATGTTTTGGAGACTTGTATTGATAATTAGATTCGATCGAACATGTACGTTAGAACCCTTTTGTTTGGTATTATATCGCATGTGTTGTGACATGATATTTTTGTTAGAATCTAGTAGGGTATACGAGCTATAACCACTGTGGGGTACCTGAGCATATCCTCTTAAGCTTTGAGGCATGACACCTTAAGTGGCGGTGTGATCGAGTCCGGCGTCTCCGTTTTTGTGCTCCGTTGGGAGTTGGCCATTTGGTGTTTTGTTGTGGGGGCGTATGGGTGCGACCCTAGTTTTACATTACATTACATTACTGCGGAGTGGTGATGTTTGTGCCAAACCGCCTTCCGATTTTACTGCATCTGGATTCTTGTGATCAGATGTGTATTTGCTGTGTGGCATTATTTTGATCGCTTTGTGTGGCATTATGTGACTTACTGTGTGGCGAGGTATATTACTATTTGTTTTGAGCTCGGTGTGAAATAACACTTGACCATTTGATTGACTATTATTTCGTTGTATTAGTTTTGTTCGGTTCGTTTCAGTTCATTTCGTCTCATTTTATTTAATTGAGTTAGTTATTTGGTTCATTATTTATATTCTATATATCCGTCTTTGGGCATTTGGCTCATCTTTGTGTTTTTCTTCGGCGGTGTCAGGGGGACGAGGGCGAGTGTGACGAGCTTCCTTTAATCGATAGTTTTGATATATTTTGTTAGGTTTCGATACATTGATTTATTTAAAGTTGTAATAATTATTTTAGATTGTGGATTGAGCCAGTGTGGCATTTATTATGGTTTGTCTTATGACATTGAATTATTATGAGATTATTCTTTTGTGGTTTAGAGCCCTGTGATCTTGCTTAGTTTTGTTGTGTTTTGAGTAACCTCTCTTCTACTTTGGAAAGGGGTGTTCTGAGTTAGTATCGAGCTTAGGTTCTTTCTTGTAGAAAACCTATTTAGGTTTGACCTGTGAGTTATGGGTAGACTTCTGGGTTAGGTTTTTGTTCTGGTTGATTTTCCGTTTAGTTATCATATCAGCTATATTCAAATGTGTCTCTAATCTGCTTTGTTTATATTCGTGATCTCTTTCTTAGATGGCTCGAAGATCAACTAGAGTTCTTTGGGGCGAGGTAACAATAGGGGGAAGAGGTGAAGGTCGGTCGATAAGCGACCTAATGATCGATTAATGCTCGATTGGCTACCTTGGTGAATCGAGGCGATGAACGGGCTTTACCTCGGTTGGTGCACAGGTTAGTACGAGCGATCGGCGGTTGCCACGAAATTCTGGCGGAGAAGGCAGGAAATAATGGTTCCGCGAATGAAGCGTTGAGGAAGGAATGCGGAGATGGTGCGTGGTCGGCGGGGGGTTCGATGTGCGTGTGGTTGGAAAGGTTTGAAGCGAAACCACGATCCTTGATTCAGCTCAACTCGATTGATGCACGAGAATTGGATTGCTCACTAGAGAAGATTTTTGATGTATTGGGGTGCTCGGATAATCGAGAGTATTGCTTGCGGTTTACAAAATTTGGAAGGGATCTTGCGAGGTGGTGGAAAGCGTTGAAAGCGACAAAGGGTGATAGCTATGTTGAGACACTTAGTTAGGCGGAGTTTTGCGAGGTCTTATCGATAGTACTTCCATTACTGGCGATAAAGAGGCTATCTTGGGACTATCTGTCCATTCGACGGAAAGATGATGAGTCCATCACGGACTTCATGGCGAGGTTTATTAGGTTGGCGAGTTTGCGGGAACCTCGGCGAGGACTGGTGAGAGCGGCGGAGAAGTTGAGTGGCGGATTCATTATAGGTATCGCATGACATCTTATTAACAACAAGTTTCGGGCGTGTCGGTGATGGCGAATGCGGCCAAAAATATTGAGATGGGCGGCAGGACTTTCGGTCTTCTAAGCCGGAGGGAGTTGAAAGAGGGCGAGAGATGACCGGCGAGGTCGAACTTGATTGAGCATGGTAGAAGTCGAGGTGGCAGTTGAGCGAGGAATCGTGGTGGCTAGCGAGGCGATGGCGTGGCGAGAATCGAGCAGGGGTTATCGGCGGATGCCTCGGTGAAGCAAAATCGTCGACTTGGCTACCTTGGTATGGACGAGAATCGTCGGCGGGGAATAATCGTCATGAGAGGGCAAAATCGAAGTCGTTATCCGGGACCCGGTGGTGGGGTAACCCGAATCTCATTCTATAGCTCCTGTGCTACTTGTGGGGCTAATCATCCGGGAGGCGGTGCCGCAGACTCACCGGTCGTGCTTCTTTGTGTGGGACGGATGGGTCGTATTGCTAGGGATTATCTTGGTCCACGTGGTAATGGTGGAGGTGGTGATAATGGTAGCAATGGAGAGGTCGGCGTCGGGGAGGTCAGTGTTTGCCTTGACATATAACCCGGTGGCGAGTGTGCAGTCTTGTTTACGGCACTCTTTTAGTTGGAAATCGTGAGGCTTCTATTTTGTTTGATCTGGGTTCTACTCGTTCCGTTGTTGCTTTCGGTGTTTTTTGTTCGGCACCTAGGTGTATCATCTCGATCTTTAGATCTGTTATGTCTATTGCTACCCGATGGGGACTTACATTGTTATTTACGATTTGTATCGAGGGTGTCCGTCGGTTTTGGGGATAAGATCCGTGGCGTTAATCTTCTTAGATGTGTGTATGCGATTTTGATGTCATTCTTGGGATGGGTGGTTGGATAAACACCAAGCCCTTATCGATTGTCGGTGAAGAAGGTTATATTGGAGATGTGAAATCTCGAATTTGTGTTTCGGGGTTCTCGGTAGAGTAGGGTGTTGAAGTTGATTTGACTTTGAAAATTTGGAAAGTTGGTGGCAAAAGGTTGTGAGGGGTATTTGGCGTTTGTGAAAGATACCTCTAAGGGTGAGTCTCGTTTGAGGATGTTAGATTGTAAAGTGACTTTTCGATGTGTTTCTGAGGAGTTGTCGGGGTTGCCGCATGTGGGAAATGGAATTTGCTATTGAGCTTGTTCTGGTGCGAGCCTATTTCTAAAGCGGCCGTGTCGGATGGCAGATTGGAGTTTGCGGGGAGTTAAAGGAGGCGATTCAGGAGGCTGTTAGATCGTGGTGTAATTCGCTTAGAGTATTTCATAGTAGGGTGCTCGAGTCTTGTTTGTGAAGAAGAAGGATGGGTACATGAGGTACGTGTATAGACTACGAGAGAGTTGAACAAGATCCTGATCGAGAATCGGTATCCATTCTAGAGGATTGATGACTTGTTTGACCAACCGGTGAAGTATTTTCAAAGATAGACTTGAGGTCGGGCTATCATCGAGTTGAGGTGAGGATGAGGATATCCCTAAGGCGGCTTTTAAATGCAGCGATATGGGCATTATGAGTTTACGGTGATGCCATTCGATTGTGACTAACGCGCCGAAGCGGTGTTTATGGATTTGATGAATCAGGTGTTTGGAGAGTACTTAGACCAATTTGTCATTGTCTTTATTGATGATATTTTGGTTTATTCAAAGTCTAAGGAAGAGCGTGAGGAGCATCTTCGCATGCGGTGTTGGGGATTTTGCGAGAAAGAAATTGTATGCTAAATTCTCTAAATCGAGTTTTGGTTGGGGCGAGTCGCATTTTTGGGACATGTTGTTTCTCTTTGAAGGCATTAAGGTGGATCTGCGAAGGTTGAGGCTATTACTAAATGGCGAGAGACCAATGACGATGACGAAATTAGAAGTTTTTGGGTTTGGCGGGGTATTATAGGAGGTTTGTGGAAGAGTTTTCCTTGCTTGCCTTGCCGTTGACCCGAGTTGATGAGAAAAACACGAAGTTTGTGTGGAATGAGGGGCGTGAGAAGAGTTTGAGGAATTGAAGAAAGCGACTTGTGTGACTCCTATACTTGCATTCTGGTCGAAATTTGGAGGTTACAGATTTATAGTGATGCTTAGAAGAAGGGTTTGGGGTGTGTTTTGATGCTGACACGGTAAGGTGATTGCTTATGCTTCTAAGCGACTTAAACCTTATGAGGTGAATTACCCACACATGATTTGGAGTTAGCGGCGGTGATATTTGCCTTAAAGATTTGGAGGCATTATTTGTATGGAGAGACTTGTGATATCTTCACCGATCACAAAAGTCTTAAATACATTTTCACTCGAAGGAGCTCGATATGAGGAAAAGGCGTTGGTTGGAGCTTCAAAAGATTATGATGCTAGAATTGGTATCACGGGGAAGGCAAATGTGGTTGCGAGATGCTCTTGTAGAAAGAGTTCGAGGAGTGTAGCGACCCTTATTACCTGACCTCGACTTATTTAGGATATGGGGCGGATCGAGTTGGATTTGTATGTACGAGGTTCGGATGGGCATTTGGCGGGTATGAGAGTGGAGCCCTCTCTTATCTCATGGTCGAAAAAGCTCAAAAGGAAGATGGGGAGTTGTGGAGTATGGCCTTGAGAATTTAGAGGAGGAAAAGCGGCCGAGTTTGATATTGATGACCATGGTGTGATTTGGTTGGGTGAGCGGTTGTGTGTGCCGTCCAGATCGAATCATTCGGGGAGGCGGTGTTGGTGAGGCTCATAGTTCGCCATTTTCTATTCATCCGGGTTCTACAAAGATGTATAGAGATTTGAAGAAGAATTTTTGGTAGAATGGGATGAAGCGAGGCGTGGTGAATATGTTGGGAAGTGCCTCACTTGTCGACAAGTGAAGATAGAACATCAGCGAGCTAGTGGATTCTTTGCAGCAGTTAGACATTCCGGTGTGGAAGTGGGAGGATATCACGATGGATTTTATGGCTGGTTTTAGAAGACTTTCAAGAAGAATGATGCCATTTGGGTAGTGGTGGATCGGTTGACTAAATCGGCACACTTTTTGGCTATCCGTGAGGGTTACTCGGTGGATAGATTGGCACATATCTTCGGCGAGGAGATTGTTAGACTTCATGGTACTCGATGTTTATTGTTTTGGATCGAGATCCGCGGTTCACTTCACGGTTTTGGAAAGGGTTTCAACGAGCTTGGGGTTTCGGCTCGACTTTAGTACTTCTTTCCATCCATGGCCCGATGGGCAATCCGAGCGGACTATCCGGACATTAGAGGACATGTTGAGGTCTTGTACACTTGAGTGGTCGGGTAATTGGGATGATTACTTGAGCTAATTGAGTTTGCTTACAACAACAATTTGGCGTCTGAAGTATTGGAATGGCACCTTTTGAGGCATTGTATGGTAGGAAATGTCGGGCACCCACTTGTTGGGATGAGGTTGGCGAAAGGGCCATCGAAGGGCCTGAGTTAGTCCAAATCACTACGGAGAAGGTAGTGGTGGCTAAAGAGAAATTGAAGTCGGCTCGATCGCGGCGAAGTGTTATCTTGATAAGCGTAGGAGGACTTTAAATTTGAACACGGTGAGCACGTGTTTCTAAAAGTTTCTCCTTGGAAGGGATTCGTCGATTTGGGTTAAAGGAAGCTTAGTCCACGTTATATCGGTCCATTTGAGATTTTGGAAAGAGTTGGTGAAGTTGCGTATCGGTTAGCTTTGCCTCATGACTAGCTCACGTGCGTAATGTGTTCCGTGTGCCGGTGTTAAGGAGTTATCATTATCATCCGTTGCATGTGGTGCGATATCAGATTCGATAAGATTCGGGAGGATCTTACTTGTGAGGAACAAGTGAGGCGATTTTGGATCGTCGAGAAGCGAATTATGAGGAGGAAGACTATTAGTTTGTTAAAGTTTTATGGAGAAATCATTGGGGCGGGAAGCCACTTGGGAGCTTGAGGAGTCTATTCGAGTGGAATATCGCATCTTTTTGATAATTAGAGTGCGTTTATTCTTTTGATTAGGGGACGGAATCCTTTTTAAAGGGTAGGTGATGTAATGCAGAAAAAAATAAATAAATTATTATTTTGTTTTATTTTAAAGCATATTAATTGGACTTTTGTATTTTGTTTGGGTCAAGTAGTCTTTAATTTATATGGGCTTATAAATATTAATAAGTGTGGATATATTAATTGGTAAAATTGGGCTTAAAACTAAGTGGGTTTAAATTATAATTGTGTAATTTTAAAATTCTATTAAAATTTGGAGAGTTAATAAAATGTATTTCTTTGATTAAAATATAAACCCTAATGTATTAAGAACATCATTCATCGATAAAATAAAATAGAGAGCGTATATTGCTGCTAAAAAAAAAAAAAAAACTAATGTACATTCTTATGTAGGAGGATTATATATATAGATATTTATATCATGTTTTTTTTATATCATACGGGGTTACTGATGACTGCTTTGCAGTGTTGATTTTTTTATATATATATATATATATATATATATATATTATATTTAAATCGTATTTGATTATGAACTTATAAATCGGCATTGGTAATCAAATTGAAATTATGTATATTAATTTAGATTAATTAATTTTTTAAACAAAGTTATAAAAGTTTTTAATAATAAATTTAATATATATTATTTTATTAATGATTGGATTGTAATAAAATCTTATTAATTATTTAGATTGAGCGAGAGAGGTTTTAACGAGTCAAATTTGGAATATACTTTGGGTATTACGTTGCTTAATCCAGTGCGGATTTAGTACTCCTTGATGATAATCCTTTTAATGTTGATTTGTTTGTTTTGTTTTCGTTTAGAAGTTAGTTATTGTTTAGCATGTTTGTTCCTTCTCAAATCCACGTGATAGTTTCGTTTTGGAGCATTGATATTTAGAACTCGTGTTTGTACTCTTTGAACTTGTTTATCATGGTTAATATTAATTTCGATTTTTGTAGTGATGTACGTATTAGTATGTTTTGGAGACTTGTATTGATAATTAGATTCGATCGAACATGTACACGTTAGAACCCTTTTGTTTGGTATTATGTCGCATGTGTTGTGACATGATATTTTTGTTAGAATCTAGTAGGGTATACGAGCTATAACCACGTAGGGGTACCACGAGCATATCCTCTTGCTTTGCGAGGCATGACACCTTAAAGTGGCGGTGTGATCGATCCACGGCGTCTCCGTTTTGTGCTCCGTTGGGAGTTGGCCATTTGGTGTTTTGTTGTGGGGGGCGTATGGGTCGACCTAGTTTTCTGTTACATTACATTACATTACGGAGTGGTGATGATGTTTGTGCCAAACACGCCTTCCGATTTTACCTTGTCTGGATTGTGATCCAGATGTGTATTTGCACGTGTGTGGCATTATTTTGATCGCTTTGTGTGGCATTATGTGACTTGCACTGTGTGTGGCAAGGTATATTACTATTTGTTTTTGAGCTCGGTATGAAATAACACCCGGCCATTTGATTGACTATTATTTTCGTTGTATTAGTTTTGTTCGGTTCGTTTGATTCATTTCGTCTCATTTTATTTAATTGAGTTAGTTATTTTGGTTCATTATTTATATTCTATATCCGTCTTTGGGCATTTGGCTCATCTTTGTGTTTTTCTTCCGGCGGTGTCGGGGGGACCGAGGGCGAGTGTGACGAGCTTCCTTTAATCAATAGTTTTGATATATTTTGTTAGGTTTCGATACATTGATTTATTTAAAGTTGTAATAATTATTTTAGATTGGTGGATTGAGCGATGACATTGAATTATTTATTATGGTTTGTCTTATGACATTGAATTATTATGTTTTTGAGTAATTATTACTTTTTTTGTGGTTTACATTAGTAGCCAAATGATCTTTATTTTGGTTATAATATCTTAGTATTTGTAAAAGTGTACAAAAATAGTTTTAAAATAATTTGACTATAAAAAGTCCGTCGGAAGATTTAAAAGTTACGCACCACTAGCGAATGTAGCCGGTTAAGAAGAAGGAACGGAGATCTTTAGCGGAGATCTTTAGCAGATTTTTTTTCTTTTTTTTTTCAAACGGAGATCTTCAGCATATTTTATTTCCTTTTTGTCCAAAGTTGATTCAGAAGAGGAGTTCTACTTATCTTATGTACTAGGGTTTCTCTTGGGGCTATAAATACTTGATTATAACTTGGATTTGGGGAGAGATACAACCTAGAGAATAATACAATTTAGAGAAAGATTAGGAGTAGAATTAGACTTTTGACTTGATATTCATTGTGAGCCATCTTGTGGAGACTTGTAAATTGCATTGGAGAATATTGAAAGCAGAGATTGAAGTTTGGAGATTAGAGATTCCTCGACAGAGTTTTTCTTCTTCTCTTAATTTCATTATATGTACTTATAATGCTATTTAATTTTGATCTTCTTGTTTCTATTATGATGATGAACTAATTTTCCAATTAAGGGTACAATAGAACCTTTTGCGAATCATTAATTTAATTACCATTATTTCTCTTTATTGATCTGATTGAGTTGATTATTATATTTGGTGTTTAATATATTAATTGTTTGGCCAACAATTAATCTTATATCTTTGATGGAATTGAAAGAGGAAATCTTAGATTAGATCTGAATATAATAACGCATGAATTTGTTGATTCTTTCTAGGATAACATACCAGTGTGAGACGACAGTACTTGTATTCCATGCGTAACTTTGTTAAGAGTTTGTGCTTAATGAATCTATTTTAAGTGTCTTGCACGAAAGTAATAAAATAACTGAAATAGGTCTTTTTATTAATCATTGACAGATGTTAATAAATTGATAAGCAATCCTAGTTGACAACTCATTGGATTAAATAAGTGAAAATATGGTAAGGAGATTATTGTAAAGCAATTGAGGAAATTGTATTCCTATGTCTTTATCATCTGGCGATCAATAATTATTAGTTAATTGGTTTTTTTTTCTTTTAATCAAAACAATTTCACAAATCAACTAGAATGACTGTTTAAGAGAATTTTAATTGATAAAAACTTGGTAATTAGATTAATTGTTAGTAACTGTTCCCTGTGGATTCGACACTCTTCTTACTTCTTTATTACCTTGATTGACCGTGTGCACTTGCGCGTATTTGTCATTATATAAATCGGACAACAAGTTTTTGTATTCTTAATTCATATCACAACAATCAGTCTGAGCCATGGTATAGATTTATTAGAGAACTTAACATTTTCCCATACTAGAACTTTGAATACAATGTTGTACCTATAATTATTAAACTGATATAGGACATGTTTGCTTAAATGTGTTTGTTAGTAGAAGAATCACATCCATCCGGATCAAATACAAAAAATGCTACATCCCCAAATACAGACAATTGACTTTTCTACAAATCCAATTTCTCCTCCTATTCCAACAATATCCTGTTTACGAGGAGGAAATTCACAAAAGATGCATTGTTTATCTAGTAACGCAAGCAGAAGCCCGAGAGAGTAGCATATTACATCAATCCATACGCAAAGCATAAGCTTCTTATGGAAAATAAAGGAAAAACCTAACAAGCTTTGTTTAGACCAATATATGAAATGTCCATAAGCGTTATTCCTCTTTTCAAGTACTTCAAAACTTTGTATATTTTGATTGGATGATGATGAGATAATGTATATTTGTAACCAGTAGCTTTTGTAAAGTCCTTAAAAGTATAATTGGTGTAAAAGGAGTAAAAGATCAAATTTGTTAGGTTGATCTATTGAATGTATAGACTATAGAAAATGAAACATTCGCAAAGTTGTTCAACCAATCGTAGATCATTCAGTTGAATATCGCAGTCTGCCTAGAAATCGTAAAGCTAAATCAAGATTGCAGAGACTGCAGAGAGTTCGCAAGGCAAAACAAAAATCGTAGAGTATGTCAAGAGATCATAAAGCTTATTGAAGATTGTAGAATATGTCAAGAGATCGTAAAGCTTATTGAAGATTGTAGAGCATATCAAATATCGTAGAGCAGATCGTAGAGCTTGAAGAACCATGGAAGTCTACGGTCAGGAAAATCTTATAGTATGTCGGGTCTGACATTGGGAAGACTTGTAGAGTGAAGACTCTAAGACGGTTACTGATCATCTTAAAATGAAGATCAAATCGAGTTGTGTTTAACAACTAGTTTTGTAATGTGACATCACCCACGTAGTTGCCACTGTAGCAGTCTGATATGAAATATCAAAACCGAAAGTAAACTGACACATTCACTCTGAAAGTCAACATCATAGATCTTCTAAGATCGGGGCATTTAATGAATCAACAACAACTTTCCAACGGGAAAGTCTCAAGAACTCTACTCTACGAAAAAGAACAACTTGTTCTGCTACTAGGTCTTTCAGAAGCCAAGCTTAATGCCACTTAGTAGCACCTCAACAATCACTTACTTCTTTGTGATTTATTGGTCTTAGTGACCTGCTGTTACCAAGTCTAAGTGACTTGAAGAGTTCTTTGTGAACTGATCTTAGTGACCCTTATGTTTTAGTGACATTTGCCACGTGTTAGTAACTTGAAGGAATCTAAGTGATTTAATTGTAATAGTTCTTAGTGAACTGATCTAAGTGATCACCCTGCATCCGTAGTGGATTTTCTATTCGTGGAGTAGAAAAGTGGACTAGGAGATATTTGTTCTCCGAACCACTTAAAAATTTCTTGCCTCGTTTGCTTTTCTACGCTTACATTTCTGCATTTATCTTTTATATCTATTTGTGACTTAATTCCACAAGTGAACTAAATTCAGAGCTGAGATTTCTTTAATTCTTTGAAGAAGTTTTTCAAACTAATATTCTGTTGTGCTTAATTAAATTAACTTGCTTAATTTATAATCTGGTAATCTTTCATTTAAAACAAAAGTTTTTAAAGGATCTATTCAACCCCCCTTCTAGATCTTTTAGTGCCTTTGGGAAACAACTAGTGATATCAGAGCAGGTTGCCAGAATCTAAGCTTCAATCGCTTGAGTAGATCAATGACACAAAACAAAACTAGTTCTGAGCTCGATGGTGGGGAAATAAGCCACCCCTTTGCAATAAGGATAAGTTTGCTAACTGGAAAGTTCGCATACAGGTGTACATGGATGCTATCGATGAAGATTTATTCGACGCGGTGATCAGTTATCCTTATGTCCCTACGAAGCTTGCCCCAACAACAGATGATCCAAATAAGGTAGCAGTCAAGCAGAGAGCTGAGTGGACAAATATAAAAAAAAACATCATGTTCATGGCTCTAGAAAGATGAATTGTTCGAGAACGTCGTCAACTGCAAAACAGCAAAGGCAATCTGGGAAGCCTTGCTGATTATGTGGGTTAAATGCTTTCTAAGTCATTATACTATAGGTCGACTTACAAATGGGTCACTGAACTTTTTTTTCTTACAGTCAACTCACTGAACTTTAGTATTCTTACAAACCGTTACAAAAATCGTTAAGTATGTTAACTTTTAACGGTTTTGACGATGATTTGACTAATATAATTAGGGCGATGTGGCAATAATAATTCAACGTGTAATATAATAATAATAATAATAATAATAATTATGATAATAATAATAATTACGAAAAAAAAATTAATTAGATAATAATAATAAGAATAATATTAATAATAATTACGAAAATAATTTCGATAATAATAATAATAATTTCGATAATAATAATAATCTGAGATAATAATAATATTTATAAGTTTTATGGTTTATAATTTCTTGAATTATATTTTCCAATAATTACATAAAACTCATTTGATATTAATTATAAAAATAATTAAATATATATTTTCATTTATAATAATATTAATATCAATAATAATAATAATATCGATAATAATAATAATAATAATAATACAGGATAATAATAATAATAAAACTTGTAAATATTATTATTATCAGATTATTATTATTATTATCGAAATTATTTTAGAATTATTATTATTATTATTTTCAGAATTATTATTATTATTATTATTATCATCAAAATTATTATTATTATTATTATCATCAAAATTATTATTATTATTATTATATTCCACGTTGAATTATTATTGCCACGTCAGTATTTTTTTAACAATAAATAATTATATTAGTCAAACTGATTGGTCAAACCGTTAAAAGTCAACAGACTTAACGGTTTTTGTAATGATTTGTAAGAAAACTAAAATTCAATGAGTTGACTGTAAGAAAAAAAAGTTCAGTGACCCATTTGTAAGTCGACCTATAGTACAGTGACCTAGAAAGCATTTAACCCCTGATTATGCATGAAGGAACTGAGGAAGTCAAGGAAAACAAGCGGTCCCTATTGACCTAGCACTATAAAATGTTCACCCATGTCCTAGGGGAGAACATAACAACCACATATGAGAGATTCAACGTTCTGCTCAATTCTCTCAGAGCATTTGGGAAGGTCTACCCAAACAAGAACCTCAACATCAAATTTATGAGGATTCTGCCTAGCAAGTGGGATGCTAAAACCACTGCTATCAGAGAATTGAAGAATCTGCACGAGATGATCATGCAGAAGCTCTATGGTAATCTTTTTACATACAAGCTGGAGCTAAACCAGAGGGTGGAGACTACTTCAGAAGGCAAAAAGAAAGAAAGAGGAGTTACTCTCAAAGTGTCAAAAGCAGCTTCCAAAGCTCCCATCGAAGTAGATTCTGATGATGATAATGAAGACATTGTCTTGCTAGCCAGAAGATTGAGAAATTTCATGCAAAAAGGCAAAAACAACAAGCCAAGGAGATACAACAACAACAACAACAGTCGTGATCATGCTAAGGATCTGTGCTACAACTGCAAGAAGTCAAGTCACTACATCGCAGAGTGCAACAAGCCCCTGCGAGAAGTGCTGAAGAAGGACAAGAAGAAATCAACCCAAAAGAAGGATTCCAAGGGCAACAAGAAGTTCCAGAAGAAAAATAAAGGCATTGTAGCTGAAGGATCGTGGAGTGATTCAGAGAATGATTCTAGCTTTGAGTCAAGTGAAGACGAAGGACCCCAGATGGCCAATTTGTGCCTAATGGACATAGAAGAAGATGCTGGCATCACCACTGAGCGTCAAGAAATTGACATTAGTGGAAGTATTTGATTTTAATTCCCCTGATATAGATATTGATGATTTAAGAATTGCTTTGCATGATATTATATCATATTTGCATAAATATATGAAGTGGTTCAGCGTTCTATCAAAGGACCATTCTCTTCTTCGAGAAGAGAAAAAAAGTTCAAGTAGAGTTGGAAACAGCTCTATGAAGTGCTCAACTCTCTCTAATCTTGAAGCTGAGAATGAGAGGTTGAGACAGATAACTGAACGTAATGCACAAAGAGAGTCAACCCTGGTTTCTAAGATAAAGGAACTGGAGAAGAAAATCTCTACGTGGAATAGGTCTTCTTCGTCTATGGACTCCCTGATCACAAGTTAGAGAGCAGTCACCGACATATCAGGTTTGGGATTTGGGGATTCTTCATTAGATCAAAGTGTGGATAAAATGTTGGAGATTAACAACAGCAGTGCTTCTACTCCCATAGAGGCATTGTGTTCGTGAAATCCACAAAGGTCGCAGAGCCTAGTATTCCAAGTTTTCCGATCTCTGCTGATAAAATTGTAATCCCTGAGAACAATAGATCACATACTGGTCTAGGGTTCAAGAAATTGCAAGGTAAGCCAAAAAAACTACCTTCAAGCCTCAAAAGGTCACAGAGTCAGGCAAAACTAACTCTACAAATTAACATGGCAAGAATAGTAGAGTTGTTTCTACCCTACGAATTCCCATAACCGTATAGTATGGAAGCAGAGAGAGAATCGGTCCAGAAGAAAGGTTCCAAATGGCTATCATCCACACATATCCTTGATGAAAAGGAATCCACGCGCGCGCACACACATGCATCATATTAGATGTTATAATTGTCATGAGTATGGACAAGTAACTACATTATGTTATTTTAATGATTATTATCCAGTTTTCTATAGACCTAAAATCAAGCAGATTTGGGTCACTAAGGGTACTAATAAGAAAGAACCCAAACAAATTTGTGTACCAGAATAAAGCTAATTCTTATTGTAGGTATGAAGCACAAGTTCAATCTGGTATTTTGATAGGAGATGTTTGAGGCATATTATCGACAATAAGGCTCTCCTGTCAAACTTTGAAGGAAAAAGATGGTCCTGAAGTTGTCTTTGGAGACAACAATTCTGGAAAGACTCGAGGATACGACTTGATTGGAAATGGTGCAGTATCGTTTAGCAAAGTGACATACGTTGGGATTGAAGCACAATCTACTAAGCATCAACCAACTGTGCGACAAAGGGAATCAAGTAATATTCCTTAACAATCAGTGTCAAGTTCGAGACCTGGAATCAAACTCGTTGAAGCTGACAGAAACTAGGGAAGACAACATGTATGTGGTTAATCTTGTTGAGCTAAGTTCAACAAAAACAGTCTGCTTCTTTGCTAAAGTATCAGAAGATGTTAACTGGTTGTGGCATCGAATATTATCCCACCTGAACTTTAAAAGCATGTCAAAGCTTGCCTCCAAAGACCTAGTCTCAAGGTTACCAAAGCTCAATTTCATCAAGGAAAGACCTTACAAAGCATGTCAGCTAGGAAAGTAGACAAAAACCTCATTCAAAAGCAAGACAGTTAACTCTAACGATAGGCCCCTGCAGCTACTTCATATGGATCTTTTCGGGCCTATCCCAATTGTCAACCTTGAAAGAAAAAGGTACTCATTGGTGAAAGTAAATGACTACATCAGATTCACATGGGTATTCTTCCTAAACTAAAAAGATGAAACCAGCTCTCAACTGATCAAATTTTTCAAGTTGGTCGAGAATGAGAAGGGCGAGAAAATTAAAGCCATAAGGAGTGATCACGGAAGGGAATTCGATTTCTCTGAGGGAGATAAGTTCTGTGAGGACAATGACATTCATCATAACTTTTCAACACCAAGAACTCCACAACAGAATAAAGTAGCTAAAAGGAAGAACAGAACTCTCATAGAGATAGGAAGGACACTTCTAACAGCTGCCCATCTCCCTGAAAATTTTTAGGTTGAAACTGTCAACACTGCTTGCTATACTCATAATAGATCATTGATTCACTCGGTATTCAAGAAGATGCCCTACTAGTTATGGAGATAAAGGAAGTCCAACATCAGTTACTTTCATATCTTTGGTTGTGTGTGCTACATTCTCAACAATGGAAAAAGATATCTGACCAAGTTTCAACCCAACTGCCCAAGTCAGACGAAGGGATACTTAGAACAAATGTAAGGATCGGAACAAGGTCGGCTACTTAGAACAAATGCTTCTTCCTAAGTTTTCTCTCTCAGATGGAGCCTAAAAAGATCGAAGAATCCTTGGAATATTCAAGTTAGATCGAAGCTATGCAAGGGAAGCTGAACCAATTTGACAAAAGCAAAGTTTGGAGACTAGTCCCAAGACCAAAAGACCATCCAGTCGTCGGCACCAAATGGGTATTTAGAAACAAGAAACAAGATGGATGAAGATGAGGTGATCACAAGGAACAACGCAAGGTTGGTGGCCAACGAAAATTCGCAGGAAGAAAGGGATCAACTATGATGAGACATTTGCTCATGTTGTCAGATTGGAAGTCATCAGAATGTTTCTTGCATATGTTGCTCACATGAAATTCAAAGACTTCCAAATAGATGTCAAGAGTGCATTTCTAAATGTAGAACTTCAAGAAGAGGTCTATGTTGAACAACCTCCAAGTTTTGTCAATCCAACTATTTCTGATTATGTTTATAAATTAGATAAAACATTATATGGTTTAAAACAAACACCTAGGACATGGTATAAAATTCTCAACTATATTTTTTATTGAAAAAGAATTCACTAGAAGTAAGGTAGACACCACACTAGGAAGCACAAAGATAAAACTTTGTTAGTACAAATCCATGTAAATGACATTATTTTTTGTTCTACTGACGAAAAATCATGCGAGAGATTTGTCAAGCTAATGCAGAGCAAGTTTGAAACGAGCATGATGGGTGAGCTGAACTTCTTCCCTGGACTACAAGTGAAGCAGACTGATGAAGGGATCTTCATCAAAGCCAAGTACATCAAAGACTTGCTCAAAAAGTATGGCATGGAATCAATCACTCCCATGAAAACTCCAATGGCCTCTAAAACCAAGCTCGACAAGAATGAGAAAGATAAATGTATTGATATAACTCAATACAGGGTATGATCGGATCTCTCTTGTACTTAACTGCTAGTAGGATAGATATTATGTTTGCTTCTTCCATTTGTACTAGGTTTCAGGCTTGATGAGTGGGTAATATAC
Organism: Panax quinquefolius; assembly: GCA_020205615.1. Classification (NCBI taxonomy): domain Eukaryota; kingdom Viridiplantae; phylum Streptophyta; class Magnoliopsida; order Apiales; family Araliaceae; genus Panax; species Panax quinquefolius. The sequence goes on along the minus strand of CM035174.1, from coordinate 19,045,109 downwards.
CCATGAATTGGATATGATTGGACTTGATTTATTGTTGTTTTTAAGTCTTTTAGGATAGTTTTTATGTGTTTACTTGTTATTTTGCAGGATGAGGCAAAGCAGGGACAAGAAGAGAATTTCAGTATCATTAATGGCAGAATCGTAAATTGTTGGACAGGTGGACAGCGCCGGGGTGCTATAATCAGTACTAAACCAGGGCTGATCGGGGCGTGTCAAGCAGGAGAAGTTGATTGGAAATTGGAGTCTGATTAAAAACAGTTATTTAAGGAGAAGAAACGTGTTGCATAAAATAGATAGAGAGCTGGAGACTAATTGGAGCGAACAGAGAATCGTGCAACGGAATTCAAGTGAAAGATTGAAGATTGGAGGATTTATTTAGAGTTTTCTTCTTCTTCTCTATTTTCAGCTTTTGTAATTCTATTAAGATGATTTTTATGGGATTTGTAGTTTTAATTTCCAGTATGAACTAACTTTTTTATTAAGGCTACAATTGAACCTTTTATGTGTGCGAACTAATTATTCAGATTTATCCGGTTATTAAGTCGATTTGAATTGTTTATCATATTCTGTGTTTATTGATTAAGTATTTAGCCAATAATTACTGTGTTACACTAGATGAATTCGGGAGATGAAATCTAGGGTTATAACTGAATGTGATAACATGTATGCTTAAATAAATAATTAGGGTTGTGGACTGAATAGGAATATCTCTTTTCACTGCATGTAACAATTGAGAATTGGAACTTAATAAATTTAATTCTGTTATTTTGCATAGGGATATCGCAGAATTAATTGAGTTAAATAAATGTTATCTGACCACTTGGAAAAGTGCTTTTAAATAACTAGAATTCATGTTAACAATTCGGGTGAAGTAATAACTGGAGAAACTGGATAATTGATTTGTATTTCATAATTGGGGATATTGTAGTCTTAAACTTTTATTATTTGAATCAATTTTTAGAGTAAGTCAGTTTTAATTAGTTAAATTTAGTTTTTAATTAGAAAATCACAATTTACGATTGTTTAAATAAAATTGAATCGATATAATACTAGTAGTTGGAATTTGTTAATTAGGATTCCTTATGGGTACGACACTCTACTTTACCATTTTATTACTTGTTGACTGTGTAGGCTTGCACGAAATTGTTGATTGTGAAATAAACCAACAAGTTTTTGGCGCCGTTGCCGGGGACTTCTTTGTTAATATTAATTCCATATTAGTTATAATCAATTCAGTCTTAATTTAAACGTTATTTACTTATTTTTATTCTTTTGCTTACAGGATTTATTTATTAGTGTATGCACACTAGATCAAAGGGTAAAGAGGAACTTTTGCCTTATGCAGACGATATTGAGAGAGAGTCCCGAAAATTACGGTTGACTAGTGAGATTGTACCATTGGAAGAAGAACTGGCAGCAGAAGAAATTCCAGAAGTCATGGCAGAGGAAGAACAAAAATCACTCGGGGATTATGTTATGCCCACAATGACAGACATTCAATCTAGTATTCGAAGGCCGACAATCAATGCAAAAAAATTTGAGATTAAACCGGGAACGATACAGATGTTACAAAATGCAGTTCAGTTTGGGGGTGGTTCGAATGATGATCCGAACGAGCATATCTTAAGTTTCTTGGAAGTATGTGACACCTTTAAATTCAATAATATTTCGGAAGACGCAATAAGGTTGAGGTTATTTCCGTTCACATTGCGGGATAAAGCCCGAAGTTGGTTACACTCATTGTCGCCAGGTTCAATCACAGCCTGGGATGATTTAGCACAAAAATTCCTAGCTAAGTTCTTCCCACCAGCAAAGACGGCAAAACTACGGAATGATATTCATACTTTTGCGCAATTCGACTCAGAAACATTATATGAAGCATGGGAAAGGTTTAAGGATTTGCTCCGAAAATGTCCACATCACGGGATTCCAAAGTGGATGCAGGTTGAAATATTTTGTGACGGATTGCATGGGACCACACGAGCTAGTATTGATGCAGCAACAGGAAGAGCTATCATGGCAAAGAGTTTTGATGAGCCTTATCAGTTCTTAGAGACGATGGCCAACAACAACTATCAGTGGCCAATAACAAGGTCTAATCCCCCAAAAACACAAGGAAAGCTCGAACTAGATGCAATTACAGCTTTGACAGCACAGATATCCGCGTTAACTAAGAAGATTGAATCATGGGGCCCACAATCATTACCTCAAGTAGCGATGGTTTGTGAGTTGTGTGCTGGAAGTCATTCTACATATCAATGTGCAATCAGTGCTGAATCGGCTCAGTTCGTGGTGAGTTATAATAGACCATCACAGCCTTATCAAAATCAGAATGTGTACAATCCGCGATGGAGGAATCATCCAGGTTTTTCATTGAATAATAATCAAGCCCAAGCTCAAGCTCCTAGACCGCAAAATCCACCCGGGTTCCAGAATCAGACTCCACAACAGACAGAGAGGAAATCAAACTTAGAGGAAGCATTGGCAAAATTTATTGTAGCTACCGACAAGAGGATGAATGAGCAAGATAAACTGTTAAGTTAGCTAGATATGAATGTAAAAAGTCGAGCAGTCTCGATTAAGAATTTGGAGAACCAGATGGGTCAGATAGCGCATTCTTTGAACAGTCGTCCGCAAGGAGCACTACCCAGTGACATCGAGATTAATCCAGGCAGAGATGAACAATGCAAGGCCGTGACTTTACGAAGTGGAAAAGTTCTGCAAGAGACAGTCAAGGATAATGAAAAGATGGAAAAAGTAATTGTGGAAGGAGAGGTCTCAGAAACAGAAAAACGAAAGGATGTGGAGGTAGAGAAGAAAGCACCTGAACAAAGCTTTATAATGCCCCCCATACCATATCCGCAGGATTTCAGAAATCAAAACTAGACAAGCAGTTTTCAAGATTCCTGGATATTTTCATAAAACTGCATATCAACATACCTTTTGCAGAAGCCCTGGAACATATGCCTAGTTATGCCAAGTTCATGAAAGAGGTTTTGTCGAAAAAAAGGAAATTGGGTGAGTTCGAGACAGTGGCGTTAACCGAAGAATGCAACGCGATTATACAAAATAAATTACCACCGAAGTTGAAAGATCCAGGGAGTTTTACTATTCCATGTGAGATTGGTAACCAATTTTCGAGAATAGCGTTGTGTGATTTGAAGGCAAGCATAAATTTGATGCCGCTATCAGTCTACACTCAGTTCAGACTAAAAGCACCAAAACCAACAAATATTAGTTTGCAGTTGGCAGATAGATCAGTTACATATCCAAGGGGTATTGTGGAAGATGTTTTGGTAAAGGTTGATAAATTTATCTTCCCGGTGGATTTTATTATCCTGGATGTGAAGTAGACAAGGAAATCCCCATCATCCTCGGTCGACCATTCTTAGCAACGGGGAGAACTTTGATAGACGTACAAAAAGGTGATTTAACAATGCGAGTCGAAGACCAAGAAGTAACCTTTAATGTATTCAAGTCAATGAGATTCCCAAAAGAAGAGGGTGAATGTTTGCGGGTAGATGTAATGGAAGAGATAGTGAATCACAAAATCAGCGGAAGTCATTTTGGAGATCCGTTAGAAGCTGTTTTGGTCGGGATGGACAACTACGATGACTGGGAAGAAATGGGATATGTCAAATGGTTAGATTCATTACCAGTTTCCCGGAAGTTCAAAAAACCGTTTGACACTCTTGACCAACCCGAAGGGGAAGAGAAAAAATTCAAGCCATCAATAGAAGAGCCACCAGTGCTAGAGTTAAAACCTCTACCGTCTCATTTGAAGTGTGCCTATTTGGGAAAGTCTGACACCTTACCAGTTATTGTATCAGCGGATTTGAATGACACTCAAAAAGAAAAATTGTTAAGGGTGTTGCGAGAGTATAAAACAGCAATTGGATGGACTATAGCAGATATTCGGGGAATTAGTCCATCATTTTGCATGCACAAGATCCTACTTGAAGGAGCAAAACCAAACATTGAGCAACAAAGAAGGTTGAATCCGATCATGAAGGATGTGGTTAAGAAAGAGATCATAAAATGGTTGGATGCAGGTATCATTTATCCAATCTCAGACAGTTCTTGGGTAAGTCTTGTACAGTGTGTACCGAAAAAAGGGGGAATGACTGTGGTTAAAAACGAAACTAATGAGCTCATCCCCACTAGAACACTTACAGGCTGGAGGGTATGCATGGATTACCGCAAACTAAACAAAGCCACACGTAAGGATAATTTTCCCTTGCCATTCATTAATCAAATGTTGGGTTGGCGGGTCACCAATTCTACTGTCTATTAGATGGGTATTCCGGTTACAATTAGATTGCCATAGCGCCGGAGGATCAAGAAAAAACCACATTCACGTGCCCTTATGGTACTTTTGCATTCCGGCGTAGGTCTTTTGGTTTGTGTAATGCCTCGACAACTTTTCAACGATGTATGATGGCCATCTTTTCGGATATGGTAGAACAGAACTTGGAAGTTTTCATTGATGATTTTTCCGTGTTTGGTGATAGTTTTGATTTATGCCTGAAAAAACTGGTTTTAGTTTTGAAACGTTGTGTGGAGACAAATCTAGTTCTCAACTGGGAAAAGTGTCACTTCATGGTGCAAGAAGGGATAATTCTGGGACATAAGGTTTCTGTAGCAGGGTTAGAGGTCGATAAAGAGAAAATTGAAACTATTGAGAAGCTACCTCCACCAACTTATGTGAAGGGAATAATAAGTTTTTTGGGACATGCGGATTTTTATCGACGTTTCATTAAAGATTTTTCCAGAATTTCGAAACCCTTATGTTCGCTCCTTGAGAAAGATGTGCCGTTAGACCATTTGTGCTTAGAAGCTTTTGAAGTATTAAAAAAGAAATTGGTCACAGCTCCAATCATAGTGGCCCCCGACTGGACTTTACCATTTGAGTTTATGTGCGACGCCAGTGACTACGCGGTTGGAGCAGTATTGGGACAACGACGAGATATGATCTTTCACACTATATACTACTCCAGCAAGACGTTGACGGATGCTCAATTGAACTACACTACCACTGAAAAAGAATTGCTTGCGGTCGTATTTGCTTTCAAAAAATTTAGGGCTCATCTAATAGGGACCAAGGTAATTGTCTACACTGATCATTCCGCAATAAAGTATTTGATTGAAAAGAAGGATGCTAAACCAAGGTTGATTCGGTAGGTGCTTTTACTTCAAGAGTTTGATTTGGAGATCCGGGATAGAAAAGGTACCGAAAATCAGGTGTCGGGTCATCTTTCTCGGTTGGAAAATTCAGAAATTCAGAAGAAAGATGAAGTTGTGATTAATGAGATGTTTCCAGATGAACAACTTCTCCAAGTTACAATGAAAGTGTCGTGGTATGCGGATTATGTGAACTATCTGGTTAGTAATGTGTTCCCTCCATATTTGAATTCTCAACAACGGAAAAAGTTCATCCACGATGTCCGACAATATTTTTGGGAAGAGCCTTTTTTGTTCAAGACTTGTGCGGATCAAATAATTCGACGTTGTGTGCCACATGAGGAGATGGATAGCATACTTAGTCATTGCCACTCATCAGATTACGGAGGCCATTATGCAGGTGATCGGACAGCAGCCAAAGTGTTGCAGTAAGGATTTTTCTAGCCTACCTTGTTTAAAGACGCATATCTCTACGTGTTGAAGTGCGATCGGTGCCAACGAGTTGGTAATATCTCGAAACGCAATGAAATGCCGCTTAATACAATTCTTGAGATTGAGTTATTTGATGTTTGGGGAATTGACTTCATGGGACCCTTCCCATCATCCTTCAATAATCAATACATACTGTTGGCTGTAGATATGTTTTGAAATGGGTGGAAGCCGCTGCATTACCCACTAACGATGCCAAGGTAATACTACGATTCCTGAAAAAGAATATTTTCACCAAATTCGGTACACCGAGAGTGATAATCAGTGATGAGGGGACTTCTGTAACAAGCATTTCACCAAATTGCTCACTAAATATGGGGTCCGACACAAGATCGCTGCAACATATCATCCCCAAACCAATGGTCAAGCAGAAATTTCAAATCGGGAAGTTAAGCGAATCTTGGAGAAAGTTGTGAATCAGTCACGAAAAGATTGGGCAATGCGATTAGACGCCGCCTTATGGGCATATCGAACTGCTTACAAGAATCCTATCAGAATGTCACCTTATGGTTTATGGAAAAGTGTGTCATCTTCCGGTAGAGTTAGAACATAACGCATACTGGGCCATTCGTAAGCTAAATTTTGACTTACAAGCATCTGGTGAGAAACGATTGCTGCAGCAAAACAAAAATCGTAGTCTGTCAAAAAATCGTATTGCTTATTAAAGATCGTAGAGCATATAAAATATTGAAGAGCAGATCATAGAGCTTGAAGAATCATATAATCAGTTCAGACAGACACTATGATCACCATAGAAGCCTACGATCAGAAAAATCGTAGAGTGGGAAGACTTGTAGAGTTAAGACTCTGAGATGGTTGTTGATCATTCTAAGTTTAAAATGAAGATCAGATCGAGTTGTGTCTAACAATTAGTTTTGTGATGTGACATCACCCACATGGTTGCTACTGCAACAGTCTGATGTGAGAGCCGAAAGTAAGCCGACACATTCACCCCGAAAGTCAACATTAGATATGATCGGAGCATTTAATGAAACAACGACAACTTTCCAACGGAAAAATCTTGAGGTCTTCTATAAAAGGGCGCGAAGATCAATCCAACAGTACGGAATCACGAATTACAAGTTGAACCTCTGCTCTACGAAATCTACTCTACAAAAAATAACAACTTGTCATGCTACCAAGTCTTTCAGAAGTCGAGCTTAACGCCACTTATTAGCACCTCAACAATCACTTCTTTGTGATTCATTGGTCTTAGTGACATGTTGTTACCAAGTCTGAGTGACTTGAAGAGTTCTTTGTGAACTGGTCTTAGTGACCCTTCTGTCTTAGTGACATTTGTCAAATCTTAGTGACTTGAAGGAATCTAAGTGCTTCAATTGTAATAGTTCTTAGTGAACTGATCTAAGTGATCACCCTGCATCCTTAGTAGATTTCCTACTCGTAGAGTAGAAGAGTGGACTAGGAGATATTTGTGCTCCAAATCACTTAAAAATTTCCCGTCTCATTTACTTTTTTGTGCTTACATTTCTGCATTTATCTTTTATATATGTTTGTGACTTATTTCCACAAGTGAACTAAATTCAGAGCCGAGACTTTGAAGGGATTTTCAAACTAATATTCCGTTGTGATTAATTAAATTAACTTGCTTAATTTATAATATGGTAATCCTTCATTTAAAACAAAAGTTTTTAAAGGATCTATTCAACACCTCCTTCTAGATCTCTTATTGCCTTTGGGAAACAACAGAATCCATGTCTTTTTCAATTTCTCTAAATGTCGTGGAGAATGATGCAGGACACATATGTAAGGAAGCAAGGTTTGTTCATGGATTATAGTTGAGAATCTCTATAGTCAAATTTACAATCAAATTGGCTGATGTTTTTCAAGATAATATGGATTATAACTTAATTTTGTATTCTGGTGCTTTAGTCGTCATATAGATTCTCAATTTAGGCAAGTATTTCAGATAAGCATTGTATTATCTTCAACATTATTTGAGTAAAGATTTGTGCATGTATATGGCATGATGGCATCACCCATCAATTCTATCACTGAAGCAAATCTTGGCTTGCATGATAATGCATCCCCTTTGAAGAGTATCAACAACCACATCATTTTGTTTTCCTTTTTATTTATTCTGTTCTTTTTTTCTTCTCCTTCTTTTCATATCCTCATTGTGCTCTTGCCCTACATTAATATCTACTTCACTCGTTGGATGCTGCGTGACTACAAAATCCATCCAAAATTTATTTAAATTTATTATACATACCTGTATGGACTGTGTATAGATTTGGTAGATGGACTGTTTTTGGGTCAAGGAGTCTTTTTGGAGTAAGGTTGTGGAAGTCCATTGCGGAGCGTTGAGGGCGAGGGGGAAAAAGTTAAATAGACATGTTGCTCTTCTGGTTGGGGATGGTCGGTGGATCCGCTTCTGGAGAGATGTTTGGGTAGGAGAGGTTAGATCCCTTAATTTGTTCTCGAATACTATTGATAAGAAGGTTGCAATTACGGAATATGTGTTGATTACGGAAAGAAATCCATCCTAGACAGCCAGTGGACATTTTTGAGATCGGAATTTGGATAAGGCATAATTAATTATCAATATTGTTTTAGTAATATTTATTAAAGAACAAGAGAAAAAATATCTTACCTTTAATTTATTAGTACGAACACAATGTGAAATTAAGGCCCAAACTGCAAAGTGTAGCGTAAAAGGCAACTCCAAAACTATGTATTTACGTCTCCATACAAATATGAGACATGAAAAAAAAAATTGGAAACAAAGTCCTTCAATAAAGATAAGAAATCCTAGAAAAAAATTTAAGAACTATTTTATAAATCGGCCTAACTAAAAACAAAAAGGCTTTAATGAGTTATTTTAACTCTTATCGTGTTTACCTCCAACTTAAAAATGTATCGACCATATAGTAAATCACATAGTATCGGAGGTTACATAAGACGTATTGTAAGATACAGCTCATTTTCCTAATACGCTAGCAATACTGTATTAAAATGCTTATGTATCGTATCGCATTGTACGATGTGTATGTATAGTACATTGTATGATACTATTAACTATGACTGAGTTTATTAAGGAGCTTTAGGGGATATATTTGAGCTTTGTCATATTCAGTGGGTTATACCCAATTCAATCACAAAGATTCTTCAGGCTTGGAATGGAGCTAAAGTTCATAGAGGGTGCAAAGCCAGGTGGAATATGACCCCCAATGTTTGTGGTGGACCTTATGGAGAGAGAAATAGAAGATAACTGCAAAGATGTGGAGATTTCACCATATTATGTATGGTTTGTTTCGAAGTCTACTTTTAGTTTGTTTGTTTTTTGGCAAAACAAGGTCTATCCAGGGTATATTGCATAACGTCATAAATAGATTTTTTGAGAGCTCCTTGAGAACTTTGGTTGTGTTGGATGTATAGATTTTTCATGTTTATTGCAATGTGGGTATTTTGGTTTCCACCTGCCATTTGTATACTCCATGTGTACCAGGATGGCGCCCCCTTTTGGAGCCATCTGAATATGCTCTTATCAGAAAATAACCAAAAAAGTTACTACACATAGTCACATACACAGGTAACCTTTTCCTTCTTTACATAAGCAACTGAAAACACCACAAGAATTAAGTTTCACCAATGATATTTACTTTCAAAGTATGTGTGGAACAAAGCCACGTTCAGATTATGACATTTACTTTTTTAAAAGTTATATACGCACTACTCCCTGGGTCTGAAATTAAGCGTCATGTTTCAACTTATCAAAAAATAAGTTTCATTGAAATTATGTTGTTGCATGGGTTTTAAGACTAGCCGAAAAAACATTTAGATATTGTACCTCCTTATATTTCTTTTTTTGAGTTTAATTTACTTATCTGAAAAAAATATATAAAATTTTACTTCAATTGTTAAAGAATAATTTTGAAAAGTTATACTAAAAATATAAGATATCCAAAAACCATCTTCCTCCAAAAAGAATAGTTTTGGCTACTAATTTTCACTCTGTTTCTTTGAGCACACTTGCTTAAACATATAATGGAGTTGATGAGCAAAATTAATATTTTTTTTAAGTTCACTTACTTGCTTGGGAATACTGAAATAGCGATCCTCTCTTGGATCATTCCCAACGCCTACAACAACAAAAAGAGAGGATAAATATTACCAAATAATTATAATAATTTCTAGAATGCATGGGACAAACAACAGTAGCACTTAATTCAGCTAATGCAATATCTAGAAAATAACTGCAAACTTTAATAGGGTTCACAAAATGGGAAGTAGGTAATAACAACACATTGATATTTACTAAGTTAATGAAAAGCAATTAATTAGAAGCTGCAAGCTTGGATACTAAAATTACATCAACACCTGTATTGTGAAGCAAGAGCAGAGGGTTACGGCTCTTCATTAGTCTTTCACCTTCAAAATTTTATTTACCTCCAGTCTCTGGTCAAGCTCCAAGTTGCATGTTTATTACAGTAACTTGAATAATATTATGAATTTAAAAAGAGTTTAATTCCTTCTTTATTTGCTCTCTCACTTTTTATAATATCCTAGTCCACATAGGAAGATGGATGGACTAGATTGTATATTAGGTCTCAAGTCTAACACCAAAAGTACCAATAATTTGTCATGACTTTTGGGTGATCTTGTGGTGGGCCAAGATGACCCAGTTGGTGCTCTTCGACATTGAATTGAGCCTTATTCTGGACTTATATTTGGCCAGGGTCGTTAACAATTTCCCTCAACATCTTTTATATGTCCCCCAATTTCTAAAGTCGCCTCCAATGTTCAAAATTATCTCTCTCTCCCTTTCTCATTATCTCTTCCTCCAACTGAAACATAATTTCTTTAGAGTATTTACTTTGTCAAACTTTCAGCATGAGAGAACAACATAGAAAGGAAAAAATTAAGGACCTTTGTACTAACAAGGAGTGTCAAAGTAAAATTCAGCATTCAAATGATAGACAAATACTCATAGGTATAACTCTCGATTTCTCTCTTTCATTCCTTCATACCATCTTTCATTTGTCATCTTTCCTTCCCTATTTGTTATATTATTTTGTAACTTTTAATTAAGTTATATATTTAACATAATATCAAAAAATACAATTTATTGTTGCATTGGCTTTTGTGTGAAAACTATTATAATAATGATTGGCAAGTTTGCCAAATTCCCAGATGATATAATATTTTGAAGATCCACGGCGAACAATTGTTATTTACTTCAATGCTTTCATGCCATCCCGGTGTATCAACGACATCTAACATTGTGTGCTGAAGGTCAAACAATTTAAATAACTACAATTGCAGACAGCAGTCCTACTCTTTTTCATTACACCAAATTACCAGTCAAGCATAACTTATTCATCTGTAATTTTTCATAAGGGATTGGATTTAGTCAGTGTCCTACACTTCAGCCCTTACAAAGATGATGCGACACTAAAATATACACAGAACATCTTCCAATGAACGTGTTGAAATCACATTCACAATAGTTTTAAATGCACTTGCTTACGAAACATATTGAGAATCAAGGTATCATTAAGTTACTCACCAGCTCCATAAGTCCAATTCCCATAATTGGAACATGGGTCATAATCCAGAAGGCATGTCTCAAACCATTCAGCTCCCATTCGCCAGTCAATCCCCATGTCTCGAACAAGAAAGGAACATACAATCTGCTGAAACTAAGTTAGATATTTACTATATCGACTAGCATTTTTTAGCATAGAAGCTACACACACTCATTTGTGAGGAAATTTATAAACAAAAAAGGCAAATAGTAAAAGAAATGCAACTTGAGATGTCTTTCTTGATCCCAACAAAAATAAAGTATTAGCATAAATTAAGAAAATAACATCATAATGTACCAGGAAAAAAGCATACTACCAGTTCAAAAATATGCTGCAATGGCTCCTATTCAAACATGAGAATTGACTTTTTCTGGACACAAAGTTTGAACTGAAATCTAAAATTTACTAGTGTTTTTTACCTGTCGCCCTCGATTTGACATGAAGCCCGTGGTTGAAAGTTCTTTCATATTTGCATCTATGAGAGGGTACCTAAAATAGAATATTCTTAATCTCTACATAAAAATCCGGTACTAAATTTAATCACAGAGGGCATCAAACTATGCAATATACCCTGTACGACCATCTCTCCAAGTTTCAAACAGACTCTGGTCTTGGTTCCACGTAGACTTCACTTTTCTTGGACCACCTAACAATGGGAAGAATATATGAAATCTGAAAATCTGAATGTACTTTAAACAAACAAACTAAAGAAAAGAGAACATTTAACTTCATTTTGGAATTTTTTATAGCAATGAATAAGGATGTTGATTGACACCGAAACAATATTTTACTATATTTGTTAAGATTACAAGAAGTCAATCTCACAAAGTACTAAAGGATTATTTTCTGAATTTTTTTTTAATTGAAGTACAGACTACTGAAGAAAGTGGAGATACGTTAGAATTGTGGGGGTGGAAGCAGTTTTTGAGCTCTATTAGGGGCTAAACCTGGGGATTATTACCAACATTTGGTACCACTTAAGCTAACTGGATATAAGAATTAATAAAAATTTCCTTTATAAATGGATTGAATGCTTAATGTAGTCAAAAGATTTCTGCATTACCTGGATGAAAAAGGGAATTTCCATGTTTGATGGATATAAACCTGAAGTAATCCCTCCATATCAATTCAAACAAAACCCTGAAAGAATGACGATACATAAACTTTTAAAATGTGCCTAAATTCTGATGCAGGACAAGTCCACCAGCTTGTATAGGTCCAAAGCCTCTTGTATTGGTCCAATCAAGTTCGGTGGGCTCATCTTTTAATTATAGTAAATTATTATTAGAATTTTATTTCCTTGTTTTGTCAACTCTACTTGGTCTGAATTAGGGTTTCTTATTTTCCTATACAAATTCGTGTAGCCTATCACTGTTAATTACATTGAATTGATTATTATAATTTTAATGCATTATTGCTTGTTTATCACTTCTCCGTCCTCATTTTTATTCTCCAACTTAACCCTAATTCTAAAACTCTACCTGGATCCCCGTCAAACTCTCAAAATGCTTGAAAGAAAAAAGAATTGGACTTGAATTTTGTGAATTTGGGGAGATTCTGTTGTTTTAGGCTTGCTCAGATTGCCATAATTTTTTTAAGATGGAGAACAATGTTTACTTTTTTAACAGTTGCATAGCAACATAATTTTTTAAGAAATATATTTGGAAGAAAATAAGCGAAAAAGTGTGTGAATATCACCATCCAGTCCAACATCTACGTGGTCTTGTCTGTAACGTAAATTGTAAAACTAGAACAGACAAAAAAATTCAATGTATAACCAGAAACTACAATTGAACATAAAAACACAAAGCAAGAGAGAATGAGATACCAATAGGTGGAATCATTTGAATGTCTCTCCTTTTCATATCTCTTTACCTTAATCAAACAAATGGAAGTTAGACCAACGATCAGTATCTTTCATAGGCTCAGTTTATGTAGTAAAGCAATCCAATGGTTGAAATAGTATAGCTGTTTTACCTCTTCATAGATGAGGCGGGGAGAGAGGCTTCCAGAAGCTAGCCAAGGGGAAAATTTGGTTGAGTAATTAGGTCCTAACATTCCGTTTCGGGTCTGTTTATACGTCCGCAACAAATCCTAGAAAAAGTATTATGTAGTAACATTTTATTTTATTTTATTGATAAGTAAAATGGCTTCTTAATGTAAAAGGAATTTAAACACCAACTTCCAAAAAACCATACATTTCCTACATAAGCTGTTCAGAATAAACCTTCGCATCAAATCAAGCAAAACCCTCCTAAGGTTTACACACTTTCAGTTGAATAATGGCAGGAGCAATAATCTGGGAAGACCCTATTTATCTCCGTATCCTATACTACTTTCTATGAAAAGATGTTTGCTCATATAACCCAGAATCCATATGTTTCTTTTAGTATGCGTAACCATTTCAGAATAAGTATCATGTAGTTTTTCGTGTCCCGCTATCTTTATGAACCAATGCAAGAACAGTATTTTTTTTGAGTTCTTTTAGGTTCCAAGAAGTGGTTAATCTATAAATTAAAGTTTTAATAAAATCAGAAAACAAGTTTACTTGCCTTCTTCCAGAAATATTCATGTACTCTTGTCAATCCAGCACTTTCACCCCCAACAAACCTCATTCCTTTGCTGACCTGTATGGACGCACCAGAATGGACTTCAAGGAAAGTTAATGATAACATGATATATTTTCCGCACTTCTTATATGATTATGTAAACCTACCTTTTCTTGATAAAACCCGAGCTGATCAATTGAAGGAACGCATCCCCAATCCTCAATGCCAGGTGGGGGACCAAGCGATGTTGGGATTTTGATGCAGCTTCTGACTGCAGACTTTGATTCCACACTCTGTAATTGTTGATTATCATGAAAGGCAGCTGATATATAATAAAGCATACGGCAGTGGAGACTACAATTTATACAAACTGTACCATACGAAACTGAGTATACACGTCCGGTAAACAGCTACAATCAAATGGGAGGTCATCCACGTGGTACATGGTACTACCCCAGATTAATTCTAATTTCGTACTGTTAGTGGAACTCTGGTACTTGGCTGGTCCTTTAGGTGATGGTAGCCCAACTTGTTGCAAACTTGCTCTAACCAATCTTTCTACATTCAGCTCCTCACTACAGGTTTCTTTATGCGCATAGACCTATTACATTACACACAGATTATTTATCTTCTAAGAAACTATTAAAGCAAGATGTGAGAAGGTGTAATAAAGCTATTTCAAAAAATAAAAAAGAAAGAAATGGAAGCAAGACATCAAGTGCAGAAGCTTCTTAACTGTGTGGGCTCCATATGCCCTTACGAGTGAAGGAAGAATTTCCTCGGGTTTCCCATGTTGAATCAGTAAGTTTAGGCCCCGCTGCATCAATTTCTTTTTCAAGTCATCCAAACATTCTATGAGAAAAAGGGCTCTCAAAGCTGTGGAAGAAGATAGTATATACAGAACTTCTATTTCATAAGACCTTCAAAAGTCACCTTGCGTATCATAATATAATTTATTTGAATTTGACCAGATCATTACTCCGATTAATTATCTCAAAGAAAATAAACCATCCTAGCTTCAAAACAAGATTAATCAACGGAAGCACATTTGAAAATCTTATTTATTTCATTATTTGCCTTTAAAAAGGTTCAAGGATGAAAATCTATTGTAATGCATTTCTTAATCATCTCAACTACCGAACTTGAGAAGGGTTATTACACTTGAGCATATAAAACAAATGTTTCATAAACCAAAACTTCTGTTAAGTGTGATAGCTTTATATAAGGTCATGAATTCATGTCTGAGAATGTGGCCATCTTTGATCCCTTAAAGAAAATGATAATCCAAAAAAGAGAAAAACTAAAAGGGGAAACCAATAACTAATAAAATTCAAATACTGATTGTGCACTGGTGACTGGACCAAGTAGATCTTGCTCTGCAAGCTTGATCAGGATCAAGCTTTAGCTGAAAGCCAGCCTGCTGAAGTAGGTGAGCAGTCCAAGTTTATGTAGTTTCAGCATAAGTTAGCTGTTGGTTTGAGCAAAACTTTTGGTGACAGACTTATCTAATATTTATACTGGCAACAGATTCAATATTCAAATCATATCACCACATAGACTGAAGAGCTTATCTGATCTGAGATTTGCAGTAAGAAACTTCATCAATCTTTTTTTGGTAAACTTGCATACAAACCATAGGGAAAATTTCTTTAGGGTCTGCGGAAGTAATTACAATTTGATTGTTTCAGTATAAAAGTACCCAGCTAAGCCTAGCATAGGGAAGGTTTCCAAGAATAATAAGCATAATGACTAAGAGAACCTGACAAAAATATTCATTCATGTTCTATTTTACCAAGAATATGTGAGAGAGTAAATTTCAGGATCTAAAATTACGGTTGGAATATTTATTTTGAGATTCCCTATTTTCTACTCATTTGTTTCTTCTTAAAGCAAACTACCATAAGAACAAGTCAATCCATTTCCATAAGTTTGGTAGCAATTATTTAACAAAGAACAGTGTAGGAAATCTTAATAGATTCTTCAATATGTGGCGTATCATATTAAACTTTTCTGACATAGCAGTTTAACATTTTTTTAAGTGGCCATAAAACTAGACAGGGGCATTACCACTGCGATTTCCTTACAAAAAACAGATTTAACAAAAATTGTTTAATCGCTTCCATTATGCCAACAGACATTAAGATTAGTAGCTCTCTGGGTTCCACCGTCTAAAAAAACAAACCTGCCTCGATCATAGTTGTCATGGCGTCGCCTAGGTGACGACTAGGCGTTCTGGCGTTGGAGAAGGACAAGGAAACGCCTTGGATGCCAAGCCGCCAAGGCTCGCGCATTGGTAGTGGACCCAATTTAAGTGATTAAGTTATTTTTTATCATGACTCATCATAACCATAACCCATGGACTTTTCCAATTATCCAAGTAGCTCAACCCACCATACTCCTTTGGATGAGAGTCATGCTCATGAGGGAGACGGAAATGACTTCGTAGTTGATTAATTTGCTTAAGCTACGACTACGAACAGAGTAGAGAGTGGACACTTTTTAATAGTGTTAGTTATTATATTTTGGATTTTAGTGTATATAAATTTTATTGTGCAATATACTTTCGACTTATCGCCATACAGACGCCATGGCGGGTACCTTATTGCCTAGGTGTCCTGGCAGTTAACTACTATCCCGTCCCGTCTTGGCGCCATGACAACTATGGCCTCGATGCTAATTGACTCCATTCAAATGAGATAATGTCAAACATTAGTTTTATGAAATTCATAAATGCAAAACGTAGGTGATGTTTGTTTACATCTGATTGCCTCTTAATGGACTGCTTCTTATTCGCTAAGAGGCATGATGTTGTTTTTTTGTTACCTCTGAATGTCTTTTAATCGGTAAGACAGAAAATGAAATCTTAATAATTAAGAGGTACCTCTTAATAAAAAAGTTTTGATAATTTTTTTTTATATAAATATATTCAACAATATTATGCACTCATTTTTATTAAATTGAATATTTAAAATTATTAAATAAAATTTTACCCTTTAAAATGGTAAAATAGTATCATTAAGAGACAACTTACTTTTTAGTTATCAAATAATTTTTTAGATTCAGACCTCATAACCATTCCGATGATCTAATTTATTAAGACATCATAATCATTCAGATCTTAATTCTCAGGTTTATCAAACACAACCGTGGTCAATAATCTCATTCTAACACAGTTCAACACCAACTACCATCACTAACAAAATAGAAAAATAGTACTCCCTCTGTTCTACAAAAATGGTCTCAATTGTAGGTTTTTTTTGTTCCACAAAGAATCCTCTTGTTACACAAAAAAACATAATATCCTCATGTTTGTTGTCATAATTTCATTATTATACCACATTACTAAACTAGCAAATTATGTTTATGGGTATACATGAAACAAAAATATATCCTTAATATCAGCAAATTTTGGAACTTTTGTTGGAATTAGTAATTTCCTCCTTGAAAGTGAAGTCCAAAACTCCAAGGTGGAGGCCATCAACATATTTTGTTTGTATCTATTCATAAGAGCAAATAGTCTATGTTGGCAGCTCGTCTTATTGCATATGAATTCTTATGAGTCAAAATAGTTGGCAATAACCAATTGTAGGCACCGCTGCACTGGTTACCATGTCAGCAGATTTTGTTTACACGTCTTCGGCCAGAAGCTTTGAATCAATTGGAAATACTCAGCTATAAATAGAGTAGCGGATAATTACTTGAAGATAATTGCAATCTGGGTGCAAATTGAGTAGAAACTCAGGTACTTAAAATATTAAGGAGAGAAAGCACGGAGAAAGCCGTTCAAGTTCTCGTTATTGTTCCTTTATTTCCTTGTTTTAGTGTGCGAGAAATAATTGTATATTGATAGTTGCCAATAAAGTATCTCCTTTATATAAATCTTTCTACTCCTTTAAGAGTGCCTCAAATACTTTTGAATATGCTATGTCGGTGTAACCATTCTCCACTAAGTTCCATAAATCATGGGATCTGAGAAATACTTTCAATTGGATATACCAATTGTCAAAATTTTCCCCTGTGAATTCTAGAAGTTGCAAACAAATTGAACGTTCGCATACATGATTTAATTTTTTTGCACCTCGCAAAAATTCAGATGTGGCTCTAATACCAAATGTAGGGACCAAATAAAACATAAATTTATTATTTCGCTCAGGGAAGCAATATATGAAAATTTTAGTATCTGACGCAAAGGAATAACTAGAAAAGATTAATATAAAGGAAACACTTTATTTCGCAACTGCCACTATATTATTGAAAGCACTCACAATTATTTCTCACACTAAAACAAGAAAATAATAGAGCAATAACAACTAGAACTGCAATATACTCCTTGATTGCTCTCCTTAATATTTTGACTTTTGAGTACTTGTAGTTGCTACTCAATATGCACTCAGCTTGCAAAACTATACAATAATCCTGCATCTCATCTGCTACTCTATTTGTAGTTGAGTATTTCCAATTCATTCAAAGCTTCCGACTGAAAACAAATTTGCTAACATTGGTACCAGTGCAGCAATGCCTACAACTGGTTATTGTCTACTATTTTGACTCATCAGAATTCATATTGCAAAAACATGAATAATGCTGCCTACATAGACTATTTGCTCACATGAATGAATATAAAACAAAAAGGATGGATGGCCACCACCTTGGACTTCTTGGAGAGGAAGTATATGTTGAGCAACCACTAAGGTATGTCAAGAAAGGACAAAAGAAAGCATTGTATGGACTGTAACATGTTCCCTGGGCATGGTACACAAGCATAGGCTCAACATTTTTTTGTTCCAAAAAGAGTCCTACTGTTCCACAAAAATGACACAATATCTTCAAGTTTGTCATCACCATAGTAGATAGAATCTTACGCTACACGATACCTATCGTATGATACAATCTATGAGCATTTCAATACATAATCGTTAGCATATCAAAAAGTTAGCAGTATCTTATTATATGTCACCCACATCCTACGATACAATACGATATTACGATGTATCATATCGATACATTTTTTTAAATTGTTGGCATTCATGATAAGAATTAAAATAATACATTAAAGCCTTTTTTCATTAAAGGACTTTGTTTCTACTCCTTTTTTTCATGTCAAATACTTGTATGCATAAATAAATACATAATTTTGGAGTTATCTTTTGCTCTACAATTCCAATTTGGCGCTTAAATTTATATTGAGTTAAGTTAAATACACTATTTTTTTTTCCTTGTATTTCATAATAAATATTGCTTAAACAATAGTGATTATTAATTAAGCCACTAGTTTAAATGCTTCAAACTATAATTTTAATATTTAAAAAATCTTTTATAGGCTTATTTTGTTTACTTTAACATTAGACTTGAGCTAATATACTATATTTTCCAGTAAAATGAGTTCTATGTGTGTTTTGTGTTTTGCATATCTTACTATACATTACATGATACGAGACGCGATTAACGATTTAAGGATTTTAATACTACCGTCATAATTTCATTATTATACCCTATTACTAAACTAACGTATTACTATTATGGTATACATGAAATAAAAATATATTCTTAATATCATCAAATTTTTTAAATGGAACACTTTTCGTAAAACGGAAGGAGTAATAAATAACTACAACCAATTCAACAAGAAACAACAAAACTGGGAAAATAAGAAATATAACTAAAATTAAAGTAATTCATACCACCAGTTTTAGGGAAACCAAAGTAATGGGTGGTGCCACCAAAAGTTATAGGATCAACACAATACACCGGCAAAACAGCCTCAGAAGAAACCCAAGCCCTAAACAAAGCCTCATTGTCCAACACTCTCAAATCATTTCTGAACCAAACAATGGCTACCCCTTTACCATTTCTCTTCGTTGGCATTGAATTCAAGCTATATCTTCCAATGGTTTGTTCCGAGATTCGGTCCATTTCGTCGGAACTCAGTCCCGGAACCTGGTCATAACCAGCTAGTGCTACCCATTTTCTAGAATTGGAGGAATTTATCATGGTAATTGAGGAGGAAAAGCAAGAAAAATATGGATGGGCCTGAGTTTGAGGTTTTGATGGGTGTTTAATTTGAAGATTAATGCAGTTGGAAAGTAAACGAGCTGGGAAGAAAAAAGAAGAACGAAAACAAATCATATGAAATCAGATATTTGAGTTTTGAAAGCAATTGGAGAAATGGATTTGGATATATATGGCGTGGCGCAATTTTGGCCAATATACACAGCTTGCTCGGCTTCTATCCGTTCCTTCTAGTACATTTCTTTTGTCTTATCTGGTATTCACTTAAGCTCTGTCTGAGTTTTAAAATGGAAAAGAAAATAAATAGACAGAAAATTTAAGTGTTTTTTTCTAATTGAGTTTTTTAATAAACGAAAAATAAAAGAAATGGATAGAAAATTTGGTCACTTTTTCTGCTAAAGTTTTTCGTCCAAAATTGGCTTTGGACTGAAAAGAAATTGGAATTAGTAATATTTTTATAATTCTCATATTATCCTCAACTTTTAATATAATAAATTTTAAATTATAACTCATGTCCTCAATTTCAAATTTTCTATTCTTTTCTATTAAAAACTCAGAAACAACACAAAAGAAAACTTTAAGTTTTCTATTCTTTTATTTTCTATTCTAATTTAAATTTTCTATTATTTTTTTTTTCTGTTCAAAACTCAGAAAGATAGTGTAACACTATGTTTCTCTTGGTAGTTTTTGACCGTGTTATGTTATCCCTATTTTGTATATCGAGCTGCCATGTTTACGTCATATCACCACATTAGGCCTGGGAATAATTTAGAACTCTATTCATAATTATGTTTGAATGAAAAAATAAGGAAAAAAGTATTTTTACACAACTGTGATTATATTGTTTTAAGCAATTAGTCAATGTGCTTTTAAAATATTTAGTTAGCTCACTGTATTTTTTAAAATTTGTTAATCAGGTCATTTCGTCCAATTTTTTGGACGGACGTTAAGTTCAATTGTATATTTACATACGTGGCAGCCATAAAAAAAAAGAAAAAAGAAAATATTTAATGACTGGGCAATGATTTGACAACTAAATAACATTTTCTTATTATTTCTCCCTCTTCCCAAGTTCTTCTTCTTTATTTATTTAAAAGAAATTAATATAAATTTATACATTTATACAAAGGGATTTAAATCACTCCTCCGTGAATTCCGACTAGACGGTCAAGGAAACTCAAAATATTTTAATGTTTTATTTTCTTTCTTTTTCTTTACCTAAATATTTATAATATGTATAATATTAATAAAAATTAATATTATAATATTTATAATATGTATGTTTTATTTTAAAAAATAAAAATAAAAATACTTTTATATTTTAAAATACTTATAAAATTTTAAAAATACAAATATTTTAATATTTTATTTTCTTTCTTTTCTTTACCTAAATATTTATAATATGTATAATATTAATAAAAATTAATATTATTATATTTATAATATGTATGTTTTATTTTAAAATAAAAATAAAAATACTTTTATATTTTAAAATACTTATAAAAATTTTAAAATAAAAATATTTTTATGTTTTATTTTCTTTCTTTTTCTTTACCTAAATATTTATAATATGTATAATATTAATAAAAATTAATATTATAATATTCAATTTCTCCTCAAGCCAACCCTATTACTACACTCCACCGCCGTTCTCCTCCAAAATCCATCGCCCGCTCGGCCGATCCATGCGCACTAGTGGTTACTGGCTACCCAAAATTGATATCCACGGTACTTAAATTCATATAAAACAAGTTATTGATTCTAAAATCATAGCTAAACTTCCTCATTACCACAACCACCACCATCGCCATCTTTAAACTTCCTTTATCTTAGCTGTGAGTGGATTTGAAATTGGGAAGAACGCTGTAAAAAAATTTGGGGATAAAAAAGATTGAGATTAGAAAGAAACAGAGAGGGGCGTCGGCGATTTCTTCTTTTGTCGGAGAGGGAGTCGACTATGTTCAGTAGATGAGGAAGAGAAAGTAGAAGTGTAAGGTTTCAGTCGAAAAGGGTTTCAATCGGTCTGATACATGAGGGGGAGAGGGAAGTGTAAAGCATTTGGCTTTGGGGATTATGATTTGTAGGTAATTGGATTTGGGGATTTGAACGAGGGATTTAGTATTTGGGAGATTTGGGATCTTGTTGGAGGAGACATGGGATTTGGTATTTTGATTATTTGTATTATTTAGAATTAAAATAATTAAAAAAGGAAAAGGGATAAAGGAAAAGAAATATTATAAACAAATAACGAGATTTTGATTGTATAATTAATTTTAATTTTTTATGTCATTTGTTTAACTAATTTTTGTTAATTGTATCAAATTATCTATTTTATGTTAATTATGTACTTACCTTTTATATCATTAAAATATATATTAGTATTAATTTTTAAAATAAAAATAATTATTAAAAGAAAGGAAAAGAGATAAGGAAAAGAATACAAATAAAGAAAATGAATTAAAATATTTATTTTAATTTTATTATTATTTTAATTATTTTTTGTCATGTAATTAATGATTTTTTATTTTTGTAGAAATTAATATAATGTTGTAATGATCTCATTTATACAAAAAAAATTGATATATTATTTGTATTATTTGGAAAAGAGATAAAAGGAAAAGAAAAAGACACATAGGATAATTCATTGCCCACTCATTAAATATTTTCTTTTTTCTTTTTTTTTTCTGGTTGCCACGTATATAAATATACAATTGAACTTAACGTCCATCCAAGAAATTGGACGGAATGACCTGATTAACAAATTTTAAAAAGTACAATGGGCTAATTGAATATTTTAAAAGCACAGTGTCTAATTGCTTAAAACACTACAACCACAGTGGTGTAAAAATGCTTTTCCCGAAAAAATATTGTTTAATAATTAATTTTTTAAAATGTTTGAATAACAGTATTTTACCATTTTAACCTTCTGAGCAGTTTAAGCAAATCATGTTTGATAACCGAAAAGGTCTGAATAGTATTTTAAATACAAATTTATAATATTTTGGCCACAATATGATAAAATAAAAATAAAAACATTCAAATTAAATTAACTCAAACATAGTATCATGTCCCAAAAATATCAACATAGCATAATAATTCAACCATACAAATTAAATTAACTTCAAACAGTTGTTAAGAGTTGAAGTGCAATTTGTTCATGTAGATTAACCATAAATTCTACGCCTTAATCACCCCATTGCGGTTCATCTTGTCTCTCTTCTTCGTTTCCTTCATTTTGTTCCGCTTCATCGTCAAACATATTATCTCGATTATATTGAGCAAACAATTCATCCTCAATGTTATGATTCCTTATGAAATTATGGACTGCGAAGCAAGCGATAACTATATCCCTTTGTACAAGGGTAAGGAGTCATTCGTTTCAAAATTGGGAATCTTGCTTTCAACACACCATAAGCACGCTCGATAACATTTCTAAGTTGTGCATAAGCATGGTTGAATTTTTTTCCTTTATTCAAAGCATGTATGCGTCGAAAATCAACTAACCAATACCTTGTATTGCGATATGGAGATAAAAATCCTCGAGTGTTTATGTATGCAGCATCACAAAGATAACATTTATCTATAATTGAGACAAAAAATAATGATTATTATTAATAACTTGAATGATAAAATTTTATGACAAAAATAAATAATAGTTGGAAATGGTAAAAGAAATTGTAATATATACCCGGGGGAGGAAATGGAAAACCAGAAGATGGATCAAATGCAACTTCTTTTAGCACTCGTGAGTCATGTGCAATCCCTTCCTATCCGGCCCAAAACAAATGTGAATGTCATGTTAAAATCACATTTTACTAAAATATTTTGATAACATTCACCTCTTCCTCTTTCTCTTCCTCTATAACGCGTTTGTTGACTAACAAGAACAGCTGCATGTACAAGAGTACCATCTAATGCACCTACTGCACCCTGCATTAAACAATTTAAAGTTCTCAAAGTATTTTATTGTATGGAATAAAAGAAAAAAAAAAGAATTTATATGCCACTTATCGAAAATATTTGTCGTAAATTTTTATGGTTTCCCGAAATATCGGGATTTGGATCAAATGATGTAGGCACTATAATTTCTTTTGAAAACTCAATTATTTCATTTAACACCTCATGAAAATATCTATGTATTGTTTGGGTAGAATGTTGAAATATGCGTTTTACAACTCTAAAGCGTTCATTATGGCTTATAATAGTTAAGAATATTGTCATCTTCTCCTCAACTGTTATGTGTCTACTATTGTGTACCCATTGTTTTTCCTTGAAGTGTTCACATAGATGTACATATGCATCATGAGAGAGACTCATCAATTCTCGACACTGTGTATTTGATCCATTTAACAACTCTAATCTGTAAGCATGTCCGCTCAATGCCGGAGTGTTATCCATAATCCTTCATATTCTCCTTGAAGATCGTCTTTTCAAATACCAATATATAATCATCAAACATAAAATTTGATCCTCAATATTCATATTACCTATATTAAACATAACAATTTTAAAATACTATAACAATTAATAAAAGAAAAAATTCATTGGAATGGTCAGAAAAGATTAAACCATTAACATAGATAGGATGAATCTATCTTGACAAGAAGTAGGGTGGTACAAACGTATACAAAAGATAATGACCAAAGAAAACAGAGTAATAACAAAAATCACATCCATAATTTAACTTAAGAAGTTCAAAGTCATCTATAACAAATATTACATCCATAATTAGTAATAGCAAATATCACATCCATAATTACCAAATAAGTCCCAACATATACAAGAGTTTATATCCCAAAAATATCAAATTAGCTAGCCCCAAAGATAAAAAGTTTGTACCCAAAAATATCAAATTAGCTAGTCGCAAATATACCCACCAACATAATACCAAGTTTGTACTTAACTAATATCCAACAACTAAACAATATGTTGGGAGAATGCATATTATGATT
This sequence comes from Panax quinquefolius, assembly GCA_020205615.1. Classification (NCBI taxonomy): domain Eukaryota; kingdom Viridiplantae; phylum Streptophyta; class Magnoliopsida; order Apiales; family Araliaceae; genus Panax; species Panax quinquefolius. The sequence continues at coordinate 19,020,383 of CM035174.1, read as the reverse complement.
TGATGTTTTAATGTATATGTTCATGATTATTTGTAAGGTCCTTAAATGAATATATGTACAAGGACTTAGTGATAGATCAAAATTGTTAGGTTGATCTAAGCTTTCAACGTGTACCATTCTGATAAAGAATGTATAGATAGAAAGATCAAAACTGTTAGGTTGATCTTAAGATGTAATAGATTAGTCTTGAAGAAATCGTAATGCATCAATCTGATCAACATTGCAAAGTCAAGGCAAAAACGTAGAGCACGAAAATCGTAGTGTGCACGCGCTTGAAGGAGACTCTTCGGATATCGTAGAAGCGGTCCCAACGATTTAAAGAGCTAACTCCACGATCGTAGTGTCTTTGAAGGAAACATGAAGTTTACAAGTCGGCGATCGTAGTGTGCTCTCGGGAGCGTAGAAGTAAACAACACGACGAAGAGAAGATCGTAGTGTACGAAGGTTTAAGGAAATCGTAGTGCTCTCGGTGATAGCATCGTAGGTGTGCAAGGATGTCGAAAGACACTACGATCTAAATCGTAGAACACCACGATCGAATCGTGAAGAGCATCATCTCGTCCTGCGTCGAAAAGCGTCGAGCATCATGATCGTGTGTTTTCAACAAGTGAGGAATGGATCCCAGATGATTGCGGTGCTCATCATCGTCCCCAGATTGTATGAAATATCCTTAGTATGCAACAAAGAAACGTATTGAAGAAGCTAAGGATAGTACCATGTGTAAGAGGGACAAAACACCTTTTCAGGTGGTAGGTGAGAAAGCAGCCTGCAGTGTCAGTGGGCCCGAATGCTGAATTCAGAAGATGTGCAGAAATGTCTCCATCACAGTACAAAAAGTTCAGACGCATTTAATGCCACAACGGATGGATCCAACGGATAGTTTTCAACATCACATATATACAGATCAGACAGATGAGAGAGAGTTTTTAAGCAAGCATTGATCAAACAACGTGAACATCTCTCTCAAGCTCAACTCTACGATCTAAGATATTGCAAAGCTTGCTTTCATTTACTCGAGTTCTTTAGAACAAGTGCTTACACAATAATGTTGAGTAGTAGCAACCATCAAGAACACAACAACTATCAATCAATGAAGAAGAAGAGTACCAAGTCTGCTTTGGACTTGAAGAGTTCGTAGTGGCGAAAAAAAGCCAAGTCTGCTTTGGACTTGAAGAGTTCAAAAGTGAACTAGAAGTTTCTAGGCTTTGTGCAGAAGGAATCTGTGTGATTCGGAAGATTGTAAAAGACATCCTTAGTGGATATCCTACTCGTTGAGTAGAAGAGTGGACTAGGAGCTTTGAGTGCTCTGAACCACTTAAAAACAACTGTGTCGTTTACATTCATATTATATCTGCTATATCTGCTATATCTGCCTTACTCGCTCATAACTCCATTGCTTGGTAAAGAAGATTAAAACAAATACTAATTTCGCTAAGTTTTAATCATTATCTAAGAACTAGTTTAAAAGAGAAAAGATTTTCAAATATCTATTCAACCCCCTTACAGATAACTTCATGCCTACTAGAACTAACAATTGGTATCGAGAAGCGGGTTCTATTTTACGACTTACACGCTTTAGTTGATCCAAATTGCACTTTCGTACCAAGCGAATCCAGACCATGGGGAGGCAAAGAAGCCACCAATGTGCAACAAGGATAAATTTGCTAAGCTGGAAAGTCGATGAAGCTTACATGGACTCGATAGATGAAGATCTATTTGAGGACCGTTCTTAATGGGCCCTATATACCAACAAAGCTTGCACCAACCATTGTGATCCAAAGCAGAAAGTACAAATCAAGGTTTAAGAAGAATGGATGAACCACGAGAAGAGAGTCATCCAACTTGATAAAAAAGCGAAGAACATCTGTGCGATCCTTAGAGGACGATCTGTTTGAAAATGTTGTAAACAAAGAAAGAAAAACTAAGGAAGTTTGGGAAGCACCTGCGATCATGCAAGAAGGGCAGAAGAAATCGAGAGAATAAAAGCAGTCTCTCGACAAAGAAGATATGAAATGTTCACACGTGTGCAAGGAGAAAACTTAATTGCAACCTATGAAAGATTCAACGTTCTACTCAACTCTCTACGAGCGTATGGGAAGATCTATCCTAACAAGGATCTAACCATAAAGTTCATGAGAGCCCTACCGAGCTGGTGGGATGCAAAGACCACGTGAATAAGAGAATCAAAGAATCTTAATGAGATAGCATTCAACAATTGTATGGAAATCTCGACCTCTGAACCGGAAGTGACCCAACGCTACAGAAACCTTATCGGAAGGAAGAAGAAAGGATAAGCAATTGTTGCTCTCAAAGGCAAATGAAGGTGTATCAAAAGTCATAACTGATATTGACTCGGATGATAATGAAGATGATGACGATGACTTTCTTTATCTTTGGTAAAGAGACTAAGAAGGTTAAATGCGACAAAGCGTAAGCAGATAAGCTAAAGAAAGTCAAGAATTCATCGACCAGAACAAATGAATGATTTATGCTACAACCGCAAGAAACACTGGTCATTTCATTTGCCAACCGCAACAAGCCTATCAAAGAAGAACTAAAGAAGAAATCTCATGCAAAGAAAGAATACAAAGGAACCAAGAGGCCTCAGAAAAGAGACAAAGGCCTGGTTGCCGGAGGATCGTGAAGTGATTCAGATAATGACTCAAATGCACACTCTGGAGATGAGGAAGAACCATATATGGCCAATCTGTGCTTAATGGCCAAACATGCAAAGGACAAACAAAGCCTAAACATACTTAATGTAAGTCTCGATGAGGTATTTGATTTTAATTCTCCTGATGTAGATATAAGTGACTTAAGAACTGCTCTGCATGGCATAACCACTGATCTACATCAATACATGAAGTGGTTCAGAGTCTTGTCTAAAGATCATTCACTTCTTTAAGTGGAAAAGAAGAAAGTTCAAGAAGAGCTTGAAACAACCCTTCTAAGTACCAATCTTCTGTCCAAGCTTGAGGCTGAGAATGAAACTTTAAAACAGACAAACACACTCAATGAACAAAGAGAGTCTAAGCTAACCTCTAAAATTGAGGATCTAGAGAATTTATATCTCGCATGGAACAAATCCTCATCATCCATGGATTTGTCTCGCTCTCTCAGTGAGAGAAGCACATTCGATGAGAATAGGCAAGCTTGGGGAATCCATCTCGAGCTAAGTGTGGAAAAGACAATGGAAACTAGCTTTAGTAATGCCTCAAGTTTTAGTAGAGGCATTGCTTTTCATGAAATCCTCACGATTGGAAGAACCAGTTCAACCTTGTTCTCTTTTTTCTAGTTATCTGTGAGAAGTAAAGGATCTAAATGCGGTTCGGGATTCATAAAGGAGAAGAGTAACCCAAACTATATTTACCCACCTCGAAGAATCGTAGAGTCAAGTAAGACCAACTCTACGAATCAACTGGGGAAGTACAGTAGAGGTAAGACACACTCATCACCATTTATGAAATCTAAGGACACGTGGAAGAAAGAGAATCAGTTTAACAGAAGGTTAACTAAGGAACCACACAAGTCCAAGTGGAAGATGAATCACCACACACGCACAGGCATGCATTATAATAGATTTTTCATATGCAATAAATATGGTCATAGGGCTACAAAGTGTTATTATAATTCCATGCATGTGAGACCTAAGATTAGACAAATTTGGGTCCTCAAAGGCACTAACAAAGAAGGACCCATGCAAATATGGGTACCAAAATGAAGGTTCAAATGTTTTAACAGGAAAAGAGCTCTACATCCTCAACATGGTATCTGGACAGTGGTTGCTCGAGGCATTTGACAGGGAACAAAGCTCTACTATCCAACTATGTAGAATATGAGGGTCCCTCAGTCATCTTTGGAGATAACGGCTCGGGCAAGACAAGAGGATATGGCTCTGTTGGCAATGGTGCAGTATCTTTCAGCAAAGTAGCTTATGTGGAAGGACTTCAACACAACCTACTAAGCATCAGCCAACTCTGCGACAAGGGTCACTAAGTAACATTTCTCAATAATCAATGTCAAGTCAGAGATTTGAAGACATCTGCCATAAAGCTGACCGGAACAAGAGAAAGAAATGTCTACACAGTAGATCTTGGTCAACTAAGCTCTGATGAAACAATATGTTTTCTGGCAAAAGCATCCGAGGAAATGAGTTGGCTATGGCATAGAAGACTGTCTCACTTAAACTTCAAAAGCATGTCAAGCGGCATCAAAAGATCTAAATGGGGCCTACCCAAGTTCAACTTTGTGAAGGAAAAGCCGTACAACGCTGCGCGACGGAAAGCAAACCGAAGCTCATTCAAGAGCAAGGCGCCAACTCCATTGACAAGCCCCTGCAGTTGCTCCACATGAATCTCTTTGGGCCAATCCCAACAACCAGTCTTGGAGGAAAAAGATACTCTCTGGTTTTAGTCGATGACTACACCAGATTCACATGGGTATTCTTCCTAACTTTAAAGGATGAAACAAGCTCCGAATTAATCAAGATGTTCAGACTGGTGATGAATGAGAAAGGAGAGAAAATCAAGGCAATAAGGAGTGATCATGGAAGAGAATTCGATTTCTCAGAGATAGACAAGTTCTGCTCAGACAATGGCATCAGTCATAACTTCTCAGCTCCACGAACTCCTCAACAAAATGGAGTTCTTTGAAAGAAAAAACGAGAACCACGATAGAAATTTGGAAGGACTCTACTAAGCAGAAACTTCGTCTGCTGAATACTACTAAGCGGACTTCTACGATTAAGAAGACACCCTACTAACCGTGGAAAGAAAGGAAGGCGAGTGTCACTATTTCCATGTCTTTGGTATGTGCATGCTATATTCTCAACAATGGAAAGCGATGTCGACAAAATTTATTGAAGTTAGGCGAAGGATCTTTCTTGGATATGCATGAGGACAAAGAAAGCTTACGGGGTGTTCAACAAGAAGACACTAAATGTTGAAGTCTCAATACACATCATCTTTGATGAAACTAACTTAGACAAGCGATTGCCTCGAAGACACTCACGACCGATAGATGGTCTGGTACACTACGAATGCAATCGTCGAGCTCAGCACTACGATCGTAGTACCAGACAGTGAAATCGTAGAGCATGATAATGAAATCGTAGAGAGGTCCATCCAAGACAGCGAGCCTCCATTCCAAGAAGAAGAGATAGACCTTGAAGACCTAAGACAGGAAGGCATCAGAACAGATGTCCCAACCGAGAACAGATGGGCAAGAGACCACACTCAGGATCTAATCATTGGAGATCCAAGTGCAAGAGTCAAAACAAGAGCTGCTACTTAGAATAAATGCTTCTATATAAGCTTCCTATCACAGATAGAGCCAAAGAAGATAGAGGATGCTATGGAAGACTCCAGTTGGATAGAAGCCATGCAGGAAGAACTCAACCAATTTGAACGAAGTAAAGTGTGGAGATTGGTACTAAGACCAAAGAGTCATCCTGTCATAGGAACCAAGTGGGTCTTCAAGAACAAAATGGATGAAGATGGGGTCATCACCAGAAACAAGGCAAGATTAGTGGCAAAGGGCTATTCTCAAGAAGAAAGTATTGACTATGATGAGACATTTGCACCTGTTGCCAGACTAGAAGCCATCAGAATCTTTCTTGCCTTTGCTGCCCATATGAAGTTCAAAGTCTTTCAGATGGATGTCAAGAGTGCATTCCTAAATGTAGAGCTTCAAGAAGAAGTCAACGCAGAACAACCTCCAAGTTTCATCAATCCATCTCTTTCCAATTATGTCTATAGATTAGATAAAGCCTTATATGGTCTTAAACAAGCACCTAGAGCATGGTATGAAACACTGACTAACTTCTTAATAGAAAATGGGTTCACTAGAGGTAGAGTAGATAACACACTCTTTCTTAGAAAGCATAAAGACAAAGTCTTACTAGTTCAAATATATGTTGATGATATAATTTTTTAGTTCTACTGACAAAAAGTTATGTAAGAGATTCTCTAAGCTAATGCAGAGCAAGTTTGAAATGAGCATGATGGGTGAGCTGAATTTCTTCCTTGGACTGCAAGTGAAGCAGACTAATGAAGGAATATTCATCAACCAAGCCAAATACATCAAAATCAATCTGGACCATTCATGAGTTAGTTACTATGCAGTCCATTTTTCTATAAATAGAAGCTCATTCCTTCATTATTTCTTACGAATTCATTGAAACTCTAGAGAGATAAACTATAGAGAGAAAGAAGAAAAGTATTCTGCTACTTCACTACTCATATATCCAGTACTCTTCTTCTTAAGGTAGGGAATATTATTTGTTGTACCCGTAAGGGGTATTATTTCTTTTATATTCATGAAGAGAACTTTTGTTATTACATTCTTTATTATTACATTGGAATAACTTTGTATCTGTGGACTTCCCTATACTTGGTGAAATTCTCCCGTTATTCTATCCTTTATTATTACATTAAAATATTGTCTTATGCATGCGTTTTATGCGGACACGGTTAAAATCTTTATTATTCATTTGTTGAATATATCACATCATCTTAATACCGCATGCATGGTGATTTTGTTGTTATTTCATTCTTTATTATACTCGGTTGGTTAAATTTTGACTTTCTATACTCCATGAAATTAGTGGAATATCCTTGATATTTGCGCTTTCATCCGATATCTTTTCATGGAAATATTCTTACGAGCATTCTTGAATTTTACTCCACAAAGCAAAGATCATGTTGACAATTTGGACATTATTGGTTCTAGATAAATTAATTCTTGAACTTTTTTTGAATTATTATGTCATTGTCATCATCCTCATGTTTATATTATGTTGAAAGTCATTTGTGGCCCTTTGTAGTGCGTAGATGGACTTGGTATAATTAAGACCAGGGATTATTCGGTATAATCGTGACCGTAATGTTTACAAATGATGTGGAAAAAAGTCCTCATTGGGGTAGTAGTGCATTGATGGGATGAGTTTTTGGTATGTTTATGGCTATGGATTCTCTTTCGCCAATGGTGCAAAGAGCGAATTATTTTATGGCGTGATCGGGGATAGATTGATGAAACACGATTATCTTTGGCCGTGGTGCATGGATGGATAATTCGTGGTCGTGATCTTAAAGAATATCCTTGGCACGTAGTGAGTGCGGGGATGATTTGATGATGTGGATTATTTAGTAAGTTGAGTCTCGGCCGATAATGATGATGAAAACCTTTTAAATCATAGAAGATAGTAGATTTTATTCTACTTGACTCTTCTAATGGATTGCTTGTTCCTATGCATTAAACTTGATGTTTGTTATATTTTATCAGTTTAACACTGTTGAAAGCTAATGATAATTTATTCTGCATTATCATAGTCATAATATTTCTTACTGGGCTAGTTGAGCTCACCCTTTTGCTTTCATTATTCTCTTCAGGAAATAAGAACGTAGCAGGGACTAGTCGGGGAACAGAGTGATGGTCTTAGATGTTTGCATTAGTAGTCCTCACTATTCTGTGAAATAGTGTAATAATAATTGTAATGAGGACTCCTTTTGAGTTTTTATACTCTCTAGTAGACAATATTTGTATTCAAACTTACAGTTTATGTTTTGTCGTATTGTACATGACAGTTGTATTATTAAGTTGTATTTGAATTTTGTACCTTGTATCTGGCGACCCAAGATGGGTGATGTATACCTAATTTTGGGGGCGTCACATATTATGACGAAGATAATACAGAATAAATTATCATTAGCCTTCAACAATGTTAAACTGATAAAATATAACAAACATCAAGTTTAACTGCAACGGAACTAGCAATCCATTAGAAGAGTCAAGTAAAGAATAAAATCTATTATCTTCTATGATTTAAAAGGTTTTCATGACTTCTATCACGAGACTCAAATTTTAATAAATAATCCACATCATCCCCGCACTACTGCCGAGGATATTCATTAAGTATCACGACCACAATTTATCCATGCACCACTGCGCGAGGATATTCGTGTATTCATCAATGGTCATGATCATGCCAACAATTGTGCATCAATGCACTACGACTAACGAGGACTTTTACCACATCATTTATAACATTACGGTCATGATTATACCGAATAATCCCTGGTCATAATCATACCAAGTCCATCTATGCACTACAAGCCACATTTGACTTTCAACATAATATAAACATGAGGATGATGACAATGATATAAGAATTCAATAAAACAAGTTCAAGAATTAATTTATCCAGGAACCAATAACGCCCAAATTGTCAACACGATACTTCTTTGTGGAGTAAAATTCAAGAATGCTCGGAAGAATATTTCCATGAAAAGATCTTTGGATGAAGCCTTAAATATCAAAGATATTCCACTAATTTCATGGAGTATAAGTCAAAACTTTAACCAACCGAGTATAATAAAGAATGGAATAACAAAAGAAATCACCGTGCACGCGATAGGCGCATGCATACGGAGTTATTCCAATGTAATAATAAATAACAAAACCAGTCATTCAGAACGCATATACTGGGATATTCCACAGAATAATAAATAATGGAACACGGTCATGCATGGCCTTACAGACGCATGGATATTCCAGCAGAATAATAAACAACGGGCGAGGTCATTCAGAACGCACGCATGAGGATATTCCAACAAAATAATAAACATCGGAACCGTGTCATGCGAAGCATACGCACAAGATGTTCTAATGAGAATAATAAAGATTGGAATAATGGAAGAATTTCACCAAGTATAGGGTATCCTGTATATGAGTTATTGAGCGAATAATAAAGAATGGAATAATGAAGTTCTCTTCACGAATAAGAAAGAAAGAATACCCTTACGAAAGTACAACAAATAATATCCCTTACTAGTAAAAAGAAGAGTATTAGTAGAGGCGATGATATTCATGAAAAAAACTCAGACCACGCTCAAAGCTTCTTAAAACTCTAAAGAAATATGCTCAAGATTATGAAGAATTCTCCGAACGTCTGGTGTGGTTTTTAATTCTAACTAAGTCGTCTATTTATAGGAAAATAGAAAGGATACTATCTTTCATTGACTATGCAATAAAATATAATATATTCTAAATATATATATATATATATATATTTTATTTAAAATCTAATAAAATAAATAACTTTATAAAAGTATTATGTTTTATATAAAAATATTTTTACTATGTAAAATACTATAAATACTTACACTATGCAACACTATGCAGCACTATGCAACACTATGCATAATAAAATATAATATATTCTAATTATTGCTCAATAAAACAAATAACTTTATAAAAGTATTACATTTTATATAAAAGTTTTTTTCTGTTTTATTACATTAATAATACTAATAAAACAAAACTCATCATCATTATTATAATTCACAATATTAATCGACCGAATGTCGTTTAAAGGAAAGGGGCTTTCAATAAGGATTTCTCCCCATTGGTAGCCTTGATAAGGTGACCAAAACTCTCATCGATGAACTTTACAGACATCGTTAATATTGCAAATAATAATATTTATAACTTTGTCATCTCAATTATTGATTATAAAATATTGACAATAATTGAATCAAATAACGTGAGATCTATGCAGTGAATTATCGTAATAATAATTGAACAAAAGCGAGTGACTTTCAGACGTAAGCATCAATAATCAATCTGGTAGTGTTACTCTTTGTGCAACTACGCATTATTCTTGCACTTTTAACAAGGTGTTTCAACAATTAACGGTAAAACTTCCGCCGTTATTTTCATAAAAGTATTTTTGTCGTTTTTCTCGATCAAATGATAATTACATTATTAGGGTCCACCAATGATTGTGCCATTATACTAATATTCCACTGTTAAAATGAATATTCCCCACCAATCGAATATTATATAACAACTTGCATACTTTGAAAAATTTATAAATATTACCCACAACTATAACATTATATCAAATTCATTCCATAATATTCAAAAATGATATTTATAGAAAATTCATCTTTATTTATAAATGTTGGGATCTTACAACTGAGATGTGAGACAAGAACTAGGAAGGGTGAGATGGGGAATTCCTTCGCTAGTATGACCTACCTAAGTTTATTTGGTAGTTATTTGGTCGGTCAGAGTATAGGGATAATATGTAACATGTCAATTAACCCTTGTTTTGTGGCGAGATTTGAAAATGACATCCGAGAATGTTGAGAATAATGATGGAGCACAGGAGACCGTTGAGTCTCCACGGATCAATAATCGAGGATAATGTGCATCGGGGAGGCGATAATCCTCATGCAAACAACAACACTGACCAAATGATGAACGATGGAATGTTCAGAGGCTTTATACGCAATTCATGCAACTTCAGTAGTGAGGCGGCTCTATCCAAAATGTAGGTGGAAACACTTGGAAACTCTCGGACGATCACCGCTAAAGCGATTCAAGGAGTGGGACCACCGGAGTTTATTGGAGAGCCAAAACCACTTAAAGCTAAGCGTGGATAAAGCAGATCACCAAGATATTTGTGTTTTGGGATGCTCTCAGGAGCAAAAGGTTCCATTGCCACCTTTATATTGCGAGGAGAGGCGATTCTTGGTGGGAATCGGTAAAAGCGTACTCAACTCCTGCCTTTGAAGATGTCTTGGGAGAAGTTCCAAGAACTATTCAACGACAAGTACTTTCCGAAAGTATTCGTCACATGAAAGAGGTAGAGTTCATCAAGTTGGAGCGAGAACAATATGACCGTGTCACGGTCACGAAAATAAGTTTGCCGGAGTTGTCCCGATTTGCGCCTCACTTGGTTGATAATGAGGAGAGAATGAACGCGGATGTTTTAGAGAGTTTGAAACCCGAGATACGTCAATACTTAATTTCTCACAAACTATGTTTGTATTGAGATGTTGTTAATAGGGCTCGATTATTGGGTAGCGATAATGAAGTCAACTCAACGAAGAGAAAGCCAAAGAAATGATAATACCGGTGGTAGCGAATCATCGAAGCGGTGACAACAAACGTGGAGGAATCAACATCTTAGAAATGGTAACCACTTTGGTGGTAATCATGGCCAAGATAGTAAAATGGACATATCGAAAAGGAGATTCAACAATGATGGAAAACGCGTCGACCAAAGACCGTTGTTAAGGAAGGAGAACGACCACCTATCATATGCTTCAAATGCGGAGGGGAGGGACATATCAGTCAAAACTGCGCGATGCAGTCCAAAGCGTGTTATAATTATGGAAGAGAAGACCACCTAACCCGATTTTGTCATGCACCAAAGATAAGTCCAGCTGGGATGGAGGCACCAAAGACCATCCCAGAAAAGTCAAAGCCGGTAGTTCAAGAGAGAGCGTTTGCCGTAACCTTCCAGAAAGCAAGGAACCCGAATGAGGTCATCACGGTTAAGCTTATCATAAACTCTAGCGAAGGATATACCTTATTTGATACCGGTTCTACCCATTCTTTTATTTCTCATACTTGCGCTCAACGTTTAAATTTGACTCCGGAGAAATTAGACTTTGACTTATCGGTTGAAACTCTGTTGGGAGAAACCTTCATTACATCCACTATTTATAAGTCTTGTTTGATTTAAATCGGTAACCGCACGTTACCTGTCGATCTTATTTCTTTAAAAATACTTGCATTTGACGTGATTCTAGGGATTGATTGGTTAACTACTCATCATGCTAAAATTGATTGTTTTCGTAAGGTTGTTAGCTTTCATATTCCTAATCAACCTATTATGCGAATTCAAGCGACCAAACCATTATAATCAATCACGGTTGTAAGACCCCAACTTATTATAAATAAAATCGAATTTCCTCTAATTATTATTGTGAATAATAAGGTGTTAAATTGATATAATATTTTGGTTATGGGTGAAATGTGCAAATTTTGCAAAATAAGCAAGTGGTTATAAAATAATCATTGTTGTCAGGGAATATTCGTTTGGTCATGGAATATTCTTGTTATCGGGGAATATTCGTACAACGGCGCAGTCATTAGCGGGCCCATAACAGAATAATTGTCGGATGAAGAAAATGACAAGTTTGAGTTTTTATAAATAACGGCGTAGTTATTCTGAATTAACACTTATTGGAATACCAAATTGGTTAAAACACGATGTCTGGCGTGGATGCACGAGATTGATGAATTATTGATCCTTACGTGAAAGGCACTACTCAATAATTATTACACGATGTAATTCTTATTCAATATTTTATTTTATTGATTCAATAATTCTTTGCATTGATATTTTATATTATTGTTGTTTCAATAATTATCACTCGCACGATGATTTCCCATTATCAAATCAATAATTCATATTATTTGAATAATATTATTAGATAACATTATTGGCAATGTCTAGAAAGTTCTGTCAAGGAGAGGTTTGGTCACCTAATTGCGCGCCAGTAAGGAGAAATTCTTAATGGAAAGCCCCCTCTTTCTTGGGAACGGTCTGGTTGTCATAAATGTGATTCTGTAATATTATTTGTGAAAAATTAATTATTGATTCATATGATAAGGAAATATTTATTTTATGTGGATATAAATGTTGGATATATTTATTGTGGTTAAAAAATGAAAGAGTTAATGTTGAGGTGTTTTATCAGTATTTTTGTCGGAATGAAGGTATTAAAAAATTAAACCAGTGTTTTTGAGATATATTGCGTGAGTTATAATTTTTAATCAGACCATTGGATCGTTGTAATTTTTGGATATGTTATACATATATAAGTTGAGTATATGTCCACAAATTTTGAATCGTTAAAAATGAACGTATGATTTGTTATGAATTTTAAGAGGTGACTGGTTCAGAAATTGTTGAAGTATCTTAATTTAGCATTTTGGTGGAAAATTTTATAATTGAGTGGGCCCCACTTGTGGTTGGTGAAGAAATATGCTGAATTTTATTTCAAATGTGGTGGGTGGAAATAGTGTGAGTAAAAGCCTGTGGGTTCTTGGTCAAGTCTGCTAACATTTTCCTATAAATAGAGGGCTAAGTTAGAATTGAAAATCACACCGTAAAACATAAGCTTTCTCTCTCTATATTATCGGCGTATTTTGTGTGTATTTAGATACTTTGTGAGTTTCTATTCATCGGCAAGTTTCCTTGACCTTATATACCGATATTCCGATCGGAAATCTTGATATTTTGAGGTAAGGGGTGTTATATTCTTCTTAAAATGATATTTTCTTCAATATCATTATCTAGAAATGTTGGTATGAACTTTTTATCAAATTTGGAACTTTTTTGTGTGTAAGTTACTTATTCACGAATACAAGACTATTCATAGAAAAATGAAATTTTCTTCTTTTTGTCCAAGATGTCTATTATGGTTACTATCTTTGATTGTATCCATGTTTTGATCTTTATTCTTGAATTTTGCTTCAAAATTGGTTATTATGGAGTATTATTGATCTTGGATAAACTGTTATCTGAATCCTTACTATTTGTCCTTACATCTCATTTGGATTCGTTTTCTTTAAAATATTTTCATCATTCTCGGTCCTAAATGATGATATTCTTGAATATCTTTGGCACGTAGTGCAAAGATGAATGATTAAGCGATGAATATCTTTGGCCGTAGTAGTGCGAAGATGAGCAGTGTTGAGATGAACATGACCAATTTGGTGATACAAATGAATATCTTTGGCTTTGTAGTGCAAAGATGAATATTGATTAAAGATGTATATTGATTGTTGTTACTGAGGATAAAATTGATGATGGACTTTTAAATCTTAGAAGATAGTAGAACTCATTCCCTACTTGACTCTTACAATGGATTGTTGTTTCATTGCGGTTGTTGATCTAAAACTTGTTGTCTATTATATTTTATCAGATTTTTCCCTGTTGAAGACTAACGATAATTTGTTGTATATTATCTTAGCCATAATATTCTTTAATGGGCTAGTTGAGCTCACCCTTTTCCTTTTTGTTCCATTTTTCTCAGGAGGTGAGAACATAGCAGGAACTAGTCGGGGTACGGAGTGATGGTTCTAGAAAGATGTTTTAGCGAGTCCTCACTATTTATAAAATAGTGTTTGAATAATTATAATGAGGACTTATTTGAGTGTAGATATTGTCTAGAAGACAATATTTGTATTTAAACTCACAGTATGTGTTGTCGTATTTTGCAAGACAATTGTATTATTGAAGTTGTAGTTTGCTTTCTGTACCATGTATTTGGCGACTCAGAATGGGTGTTGTATACCTATTTTGGGGGCTTCACAACGGTCATCTCAAGCCATAAAGCTATTCGTTTATTGATAGACAGATGTCAAGTTTTCTTAACTCATGTCGCAGATTTAAACAAAAATACGTCAGATTTGAAAGATATTTCTATTGTTAATAAATTTCTAACGTATTCCACGAAGAACTTCACGCCTACCCAGGCGTGAAATTGAATTTTTATCGACCTTGAACCCGATAGAAAACCCTCTTCCAAATCCCATATCGAATGGCTCTATTGAACTTCGAGGAGTTAAAGACCCAATTCTGAGAATTGTTAGACATCGGTTTCATTAGTCCTAAAGACGTCTCCTTGGGGTGCTCTCTGTTTATTCGTGAAGAAGAAAGATGGAAGTATGCGACTTTGTATTGATTATCGGGAGTTAAATCATGTCACCATCAAAAAAATAGGTACCGTTGCCTCGCATTGATGACCTATTTGACCCGGATTGTAAAAAGCGCCTTGATCCGAGTTAAACTAACCTTAAACATCATCTGTGGAAACATAAACAAATAAGTCTTAAACAACATCATTAACTTAAGTCTTAAAGCGAAATACATCATCATATAAAACAACAAGTCTTCGTCACTTGTTAATCTTTCCCTTGCCTCCCTTTAGTAGAAGGCTCGTCGGACCTTTTCGTTCTTAACTGCAATGTTATTATTACGCAAGAGTGAGCACTATTGTCCACAGGTAAAATAATAAAATATTAATGCATAATAACATGCGAGTGAATCAAAGACTTCTGAAATAAAAGCTCAACTTTTGAATCGAGAATGAATAACAAGAATCGAAAAAGATTTACGAGGGTCGTAAGACCTTAAACTATGTCTAGGTTATCAAGGGTTATACTTGAAACCTTTAATGATCGTAAGACTATGGACTCTTCTTCTCGTACTTGGGGATCGGCCCTTAGTACCATCTTTATGCACAATATCTTAGCGCTAGCTTAGCATAAGTAATCCCTTTGCGGGGTTGTTCATCTCGGTTTGACATTCGAGTCGCGCAAAGGAAGTTTGGTTTGGATAATTGATAAGGGTTACGAAATTTAAGCGTTCATCAACTATGGACTAGTCGAATCAATAAGTTTAGCTAGTCTAATAAGGTTCAACAATAATGATAATTAAATTGAATAATAATCTCAATAGGTATCTGATAGGACAATTATTGTATAACAAAATCATGCTTTGAAAAGATAATCAATCTTTAATATAACAATTGAACTTGATTAATAATAATGAGAATAACTTCAATAATGATAACAAGTAGGGTTAGGAAACTTGCCTAAATGCGTAGATTACACTTTAACTAAACTCGTTCCTTGATTTAAATCCTACATATCAATTACGTTCACAATACCGGTCAATTATAACTTACTAAACATCACACGTTTATTCTTTGTCTAACTTTCGAATTGAGGACTATACTTAGTCGTATTACCATACTTGTTTCCACATAATATTACCTTTATCTGAACAACAAGCTAAGTATATAATCAACAATTCAATCAACACGTAATTGTCCTCTTGACTTGGTAAAAACTCACTTTAATGTCTCATTATATATCTAACGGTTTTTATATTCATTAGACTAGAGTTACTAACACATTTCTATACTTGAACATTGAAAAAATGCATTTATGGACATTACGCTAAGTGGGCTTTTGGCGCCACACACTTTTATCTTGGAGTCTTGGCTGTGCTGGTGTAGTGCTGGTACTTTGGCAAGTGGTACTTTGCTTGACTTGGTACTTGCATTGTGGCCATGAGGAAATGAACTAGGAGTTGGGCGTGGTGGCGACACTCAGAACTTCGAAATTCAGTTCACGAAGAACACAAAATTCAGCGAAATAAACACTACATAATCATTAATTCTCCAAATTAAACATACCCACATGTTAGAATTCATATATAATCAATACCCAACATTTTATAGAGTGATTTTAACCCATTAAAACACATAATCAAATTATGCAAATTGTACTATTCTTGATGTTCTTGAAGTGTTGAACATAAATTCCTAAAATTCAACGCCACAGATTTGTTATAAAACAAAATCCAACCATTCAAATTTTGTTTTGTTCGTTTTATCATGCATAATCACATATAAGTGGAAATTTTGTAGAAAAATTTATGGTTGACATATTAAAATTACGTATAAGGGCCATATGGCCATATAACGTACTCTGTAAATTTTTGAAACAACAAGTCATAATATTATGAAACTTATGATATGGAATCATATACAATATATATAAAACATCTATATCTATACTTTCGAATTATTACATATATCCCTAACATAATTTCCCCATTTACGAGAGATTCAACAAAACTTAAATGAAAGCCATTTTTCAAAAAAAAAAAATGGCGTAAAAAAGAAAATTGGGTTGAAGAAGATTACCCAGCGTAGAATTAATGGAAGATGAATTCCTTCTCGACTCTCTCATGATCCTCTTAACAATCTCTAAATTCTCAACTCTTTCTCTGTATCTCTCTCTCTCATTACGCTTTTCTAGACTTAGGCAAATAATAAAGAGAAGAAAGAAAAGAAGCGTAAACTAAATAAGGAACAATCGATGCTTTGGTGGTGGGTTACCTAGTCGTGGGTTAAGCTTCCTGACTCCCTTTAAGGGCCGTGTTTGGCTAGCTAGAATAGGTTTCAAAAACCATTTAATTTAATAAAACTTTATCATATAGTTTAATTAATGTCACACTCCTTCATAAAATAAATCAATATCTTATTTAATTTATTTTAAATAAAATATAATAATTTCTCATTAATTCACATAGTCACATAATTAAAATTCTCATTGATTAATAATGTCAAATTCTTAAATCTCTAATTAATAATTAAATTAATTAAAATAACACTAGGCTTATTAAATATTTCTTTTAATCTGATAAGCTCACATAATCACATACTTGATAATAAAAATTCTCCACATTAATTTAATAAATGTAACACATATAATTAAATTAATCTATCATAACTTCATCAATTAATCATTTAGTCTAATAATTAATTCATCGAAAAATATTTATTCAATCCAATAAATATTAAAATTAATTACAAAATCTCGATTGTCACATCTTTCCCCTCTTAAAAGGATTCTGTCATCAGAATCACAACTCAAACAATTCGTCCCGTTACATTCTCCCCCCTTTACAAAGATTCTGTCCTCAGAATCGCTTATAACAATCTAAGTAAATAAATGAGGATAATTCTTCATCATATTCTCTTCGAGTTCCCACGTAACTTCTTCAGCTTTGTGGTTCCTCCAAATTACCTTAAGAGAAAGTATTACTTTATTTCTCAGAACTTGTTCTTTTCGGTCGACAGTTTGAATAGGAATTTCTTCGTAAGATAAGTCTTTGTCGAAATGTAGGGGTTCATATTCAATCAGCGTGCTTGTAATCGGGGTTTGTAGGGTCGTGGGGTGAGACATGGAAAATGTTGTGGACATTCTCGAAATTTGGAGGTAAAGGCTACCTCATAAGTGACTTCTCAGACCATTCTCGAGAACTTGAAAGGGTCGATGAATCTTGGGCTTAATTTCTCTTTCTTTTGAAACTGATCTTTCCCTTCAAGGAGAGACCTTTAAGAATACATAACTACTGGCTTGAACTCAACATTTTTACGGTGTGGATCGGCGTACTTCTTACATCTATCTTGAAATTGCTTTATCGATCTTGTTCGGATCACTTTGACTATTTCTCTTTGTTTGTTGTACCGATTCCGGGCCTAGTAATTGTCTTTCATGACTTCATCCGATATAGCGGAGTTACACTTTTCTGTAGTATAACGCTTCATAAGGTGGCATGTCTATACTAGCGTGGTAGCTTGTTGTTTATGCCGAACTCTCTACAGTGGTAAGTGATCATCCCAATTTCCTTTAAAGTCCATTATACTGAACTCTTAGCATATCTTCTAATGTATACGAATTGTTCTTTCGCTCTGTCCATACGTTTGAGGGTGGTATCTTTGTACTCATTCAATAATTGCGTACCCATGCATTCTGAAGCGTTTTAGAAATTCGATGTAAAGCGCGGATCTCTATCGAAACAATTGACACCGGCACTCCGTGCCTCGAAACAATCTCTTTTACGTATAGTCTGTGGTGATCTAAGTTGAATCGATTTTGATCGGAAGGAAGTGTGCGGATTTCATTCGATCGGTCAGCGATAACCCATCTGCGTCGTAGCCTTTACGAGTAGTCGGAAGGCCGACCACGAAGTCCATTGTAATATGTTCCCATTTCCATTACGGGATCTCTAGCGGTTGTAGCAATCCACTCGGTCTACGATGCTCTGCTTTTACTTTTGTGGTCGGACATTTGGCAACACACTCTGTAACATCTCGTTTTAAATTTGGCCATCAGAAATGTTGTCGAAGATCTTGGTACATTTTGGTACTACCAGGGTGAATCGAATATCGTGAACTATGAGCCTCGCTCAAAATTTCTTCCTTAATATCTTGTACTGATGGGACCCAAATTCTACTCTCGAATCTCAGTATTCCTTCCTTATCCAGCTTGAATCTTGGTTCAATTCCTTCAGATATCTTCTTTGTCACCTTTTTACATTCATCGTCCTGAAGTTGAGCCTCTTTAACTTTATCTAGTAAGGTTGTGCAGTTGCATGAAATAGCTTCTCATTAATCTCCATAGGATACTTCACTTCGACTCCGGTTTCTCCATTTACGCAATTAGCTCCTCTGAGCGATCGACATCATCAATTTCTCACGACCCTTTCTACTTAAGGCGTCGGCAACCACATTTGCTTTACGGATGGTATAAAATCTCAAAGTCGTAATCCTTAATTAATTCCAACCATCTTCTTTGGCGCATATTCAAATCTTACGTGTGAAAATATATTTCAGACTCTTGTGGTCAGTATATATTTCACACTTCTCCCCGTAGAGATAGTGCCTCCAAATTTTAAAAAAAAAACAAGCTACTGACTAACTCCAAGTCATGGGTTGGATATCCTTCTCGTAATCCTTGATTGTCGTGATCATACGTGATGACTTTGCCGTTTTGCATCGACTGACACAACCAAGTCCTTTATCGACGCATCATTATAAACAACAAAATTTTCTGTATCGTCAGGAAGAGATAACCACAGGTCTTTGTACTCAACCTCTTCTTCAATTCTTGAAAGCTTTCCTCACACTTCTCCGTCCAAACAAATTTCCACGACTTTTGAGTTAAATTCGTTAATGGAGTTGCGATCTTGGAAAAGTCTTGTATGAACCTTCTATAATATCTGCCCGATCAAGAAAACTTCATTTACTTAGATGGCGTCCTCGGTGATCCCGATTAATCGCGGCCCGACTTTGGATGGATCTCTAGAAATTCCATTTTATCGATCACGTGCCCAAGAAATTGCACTCGTTTAATCAAAATTAGCATTTCAAAAACTTGGCATACAACTTTTCCCTTCTAAATACTTCGATGTTAATCTCAAATGCTCTTCATGTTCTTCCTTGGTTTTCGAATAGACCAAAATGTCATCTATAAATACCACTTCTGAACTTGTCCAAAAGCGGCTTGAACACACCATTCATTAGTCCCATAAATCTTTGCGGGAGCATTACGTAAGACCAAAGCGACATTACTAAAAATTTAGTAGTGACCATATATCGCGTTACGAGCGATGTCTTTGGTACATCTCTGCGGCCTCACCTTGAGTTGATGATAACAAACTTCTCAAGTCTATCTTGGAAAAGTATCTCGCTCCTTGATTGATCAAAGCAGGTCGTCGATCCTCGGTAATGGATATCATTCTTAATCTTGACCTTATTCGAGTTCTCTGTAGTCGATGCGAGCGCATCGATCAAATCCTTCTTTTTCACAAATAACACTTGGCGCTCCCCCCGCGGCGATACGCTTCGGTTGAATGTACTTCTTGTCGATAATTCTTGTAGTTGTACCATTAATTCTTTCATCTCTCTTGGTGCCATTCGGTATGGTGCCTTCGATATTGGAGAAGCGGTTTGGGGCGCTAAATCGATCTGAAATCTACCTCTCTATCTGGTGGAAGTCACGGCAAATAAATGCGGAAATACGTCGATGAAGTCCCTCACAATCGGTATTTCTTACACCTTGGATTCTCTTTTCATTTCATCGACTATGTAAGCTAAGTATCTACTGTGACCTTGTCTTAATAACTTCACGGCTGCATCATCATGAGACTGACTCGCACATGCAGGCGACTTCTTACCATAAAACCTGACCTTTGATGGAGTCGTAAGGTTATCGCTTACTTCTTTTGGCAATCAATTCTGACCCGAGTAATTGAATAACGATCCATTCCAATATAACATCAAATTCCCCAAAGTCGAATAGGGATAAGATCTACGTTCATGATATTACCCTTAATATCCACTCTCTGAGTTCTTATGTACGTACTTAATAGGGATTATTTCTCTATTACGTAATTTCTATGTTCATGGGATATTCAATTCATCCTTAAGCAAATCTAAATTCTTAGCAAAGTCATCGGATATAAAGGAACAAGTAGCACCGAATCAAATAAAACATAAGCATTAATTTTATTGATCGGAATGATACGACACCACATCACGAGATTGAACGCATCACCTTGCGTCGTGTTGAAAGTCACTGGCGGTCGATTCGGTTTGTTGCGGTTGGTCGGTGATAGTTAAAGCATTTCCACTTATTGTTTCCCGGTTTCCTCGATCTGACCCTCCCGATCCTTCTTAGGACAGTCTCTTGCGAGATGGTCCTTGAACCACAAGTGAAGCAAGCACCCTTCTTTGGGTTAGGGCGGTTAGGTCTTTATGTGGCCTTCGACCACAATTGTAGCACACTCTTTTTCCCTTCATACAAATTCCCGGATGAGCTTTCCGGCGAATGGTCGGGCATGCTTGATTCTTTTCTTGACTTCCTTGTTGATTCCCGATGATGAATTGTCATTCCACCTTTTTTTGATTAAAATTACCACCTCTGTGCCACTTCCACTAGTCTTGTTATTTCCTTCACTTTCATTCTTCTTCTTCTTCTTCTTACGATCTTGATTGTACTTGGTCGCGCATCGCTTCCACCTTGATGAGGATGGCCTTTTCGATACTCGGCAAAAGTGTTTATCTGAAACATTGATACTTTACTTTATATACCCGAGGCTTTAGTCCTTGTTTGAATCTTCGGCTTTTCTCTCGTCGTGTGTACTTGATGGGGCGAACCTCACCTAACTCGTTGAATCTAGCCATGTAATAAGAATGCGCTCATATTTCCTGCTTCAATTCGAGAAATTGAACCTCCATACAGTTACTGTAATTTGGTTGGGAAATACATCTCGAAAACATCTCTTTAAATCTCTCCCAGTAATTACATCTTCACCTCCACGAACTTTGTTTGCTTGCCACCAATAGCTAGCCCGGACTTGACATAAGCGTTGCAAAAGCGGTCTTACGGTCTTCTCTAACCCCTAGCAACGTCGAAAACCTTCTCCATCTCCATAACCCGCGTTTGAGCCTCGATCGGGTTCATGGAACCTTTAAACTCTGGCGGTCCCACAGCCTTGAAATCTTTAAGCGTAGTATTTGGTGGAGCTTGAGGTTGATTATTCATTGCTCGGTCGATAAGTTAACAAGATTCTTTGAATGGGATTAGCATTGGCGTTATTGTTGTTATTCGTTGACTCTTCACGAAAGTTGGTTGGCGTTGTTGTCTTCTTCTTGGCGGCATAATTACATTAAAATATGCTTATTAAATCTCTATTAAATTCTCTAAATAGTTAAGACTTAACTCGACAATTTAATATAATCATTTAACACATTATCTCAAACAACTTGATATATATTCATTGAACTAAAAGTTTTAACATCAAGCGATAGCATCACTTTGCTATTTACATCAACTATCTGAGATAAAGAATCTATCGAGATTTAAATATTAAAATATTCCTTTGTTCATAAACACATCGAATTTACATATAAAAACTAAATTAAGTCTTATCACATAATTAAACAAATTCTATCCTTTATGCATCGAAGTATTTGAATAGCCTTACTACGCTCTCTCTTCCATGATACGAGACGTAAATCCTGCGATCCGGCATATACGATGGAAGTCCTTGAACTGGATGGGGTACCTCAAAACTTCGATCTGGGCCTCATCCATTGCATGATTAAGTGTAGAGTATGTCTCCCCAAGCTTCGCCTTCTTTGCACGACCATCCTCTTAGCTTAAGATCGTACGACGTGACTCTCTCACCCTTGACCTTCTCTGCTATGATCGGCCTTTGAGCTTTCCTTCGGTTCCTTCTTCAACTTTTTATATCTGCGGTCTTATCTTTGGTTTGACCCTTCTCGTGGACCAAATTCCATTCTACATTTCCGATCGTGTGAGTGAAGAGTCGAAATCTCCCTCTCCTTCTGCTCGAGAGTAATCTGCTGAATAATCGCCCGCTCAGTCAGATCCTGCACCTCATCTCGTAACTCTACGTTACGGTCGTATAATGTGTCGTACATCTCAGCATCAATGGAGTGCTGTGGAAACTCCTCTTCTTCCTCTTCCTCTTCAAATTCCTCCTCAGGATCCTCCTCAGGATCAGTCTCAGGTTCATGCTCCTGACCAACAACGGTGATCAATGGAGATGACTCCCTCTGTACCAAATTGTTCCCCTAACGACATGAATGTCTGGGCTCCTCCTCTGTGAAGTGCTTGTAGGTACTCGGGGTTCCTCCTCCCATTTCGACTAGTTCCTCCAACATCAGACATCCTTACTGATAAAATTTCAAGTTTTAGTTACTAAGTCGTCTCTAGTGAGCACATAATTTAACACATAAGCACATAAGTCTTTTATTATCTTGATGAATTACAAAAATTCATTTTCTAGAACTCGATAAGAGTTTTCCATCACTATGTTCTTTCTATAAGGCTACTACCTAAGGTTGTTCCCCCACCTAAGGTTCATAACCTCGACTTTGATACCAACTTGTGACACCCCAAATCCGGTACTTGATTCCACGAGGATTTGGTGTTCCTTTATCTGAAAATATCATCTATCTATCTACCCGTAATAAATGCAAACCATGCAATAGATAGAAATAAAATCTCCCCTTATGGGGTTACAACATCCAAATAGTAAATACAATCACAGGTTAAACTAACCTTAAACATCTGTGCGAAAACATAAACAAATAAGTCTTAAACAACATCATTAACTTAAGTCTTAAACAGAAATACATCATCATATAAAACAACAAGTCTTCGTCACTTGTTAATCTTGCCCTTGTCTTTGCTAGTAGAAGGCTCGTCGGACCTTTCGTTCTTAACTGCAATGTTATTATTACGCAAAAGTGAGCACTATTGCCCACAAGTAAAATAATGAAATAATAATGTATAATAACATACGAGTGAATCAAAGACTTCTGAAATAAAATCTCAACTTTTGAATCAAGAATGAATAACAAGAATTAAAAAAAGATTTACGAGGTCATAAGACCTTGAACTATATCCTAGGTTATCAAGGGTTATACTTGAAACCTTTAACGATCGTAAGACTATGGACTCTTCTTCTCGTACTTAGAGGGATCAGCCCTTAGTACCATACTGTGCACAATATCTTAACGATAACGCATAAGTAATCCCTTTGCAGGTTTGTTCATCTCAGTTTGACATTCGAGTCCGCACCAAAGGAAGTTTGGTTTGGATAATTCAATAAGGGTTACGAAATTTAGAGCGTTCATCAACTATGGACTAGTCGAAATCAATAAGGGTTAGCTAGTCTAATAAGGTTCAACAATAATGATAATTAAATTGAATAATAATCTCAATAGGTATCTGATAGGACAATTATTGTATAACAGAATCATGCTTTGAAAAGATAATCAATCTTTAATATAAGAATTGAACTTGATTAATAATAATGAGAATAACTCAATAATGATAACAAGTAGGGTTAGGAAACTTGCCTCGTGCGTAGATTACACTTTAACTAAACTCGTTCCTTGATTTAATCCTACATATCAATTACGTTCACAATACCGATTAATTATAACTTACTAAACATCACACGTTTATTCTTTTGTCTAACTTTCGAATTAGGACTATACTTAGTCATATTACCATACTTGTTTCCACATAATATTACCTTTATCTGAACAACAAGCTAAGTATATAATCAACAATTCAATCAACACACGTAATTGTCCTCTTGACTTGGTAAAAACTCACTTTAATGTCTCATTATATATCTAACCGTTTTATATTCATTAGACTAGGTTACTAACACATTTCTATACTTGAACATTGAAAAAATGCATTTACGGACATTACGCTAAGTGGTACTGTGGCGCCACTTTTATCTTTGAGTCTTGGTCTTGGCTTATTTGGCGGTAGCGTTCTTGACTTTGGTAGTACTTGGCTTATTGTTGCTGCTATTTGATGTGCACTGTGGGAAATGAACTAGGAGTTGGCGTGATGACGACACTCGAGACTTCGAATTCCCGATTCGCGAAGAACACAAAATTCAAATGAAATAAACACTACATAATCATTAATTCTCCAAATTAAACATACCCACATGTTAGAATTCATATATAATCAATACCCAACATTTATAGAGTGATTTTAACCCATTAAAACACATAAATCAATTAAATTATACAAATTGTCTTTATTCTTGATGTTCTTGAAGTGTTGAACATAAATTCCTAAAATTCAACATACATGATTTGTTATAAAACAAAATCCGACCATTCAAATTTTGTTTTGTTCGTTTTATCATGCATAATCACATATAAGTGGAAATTTTGTAGAAAAATTTATGGTTGACATATTAAAATTACATATATAAGAGGCCATATGGCCGTATATAATATACTCTGTAAATTTTTGAAACAACAAGTCGTAATATTATGAAACTTATGATATGGAATCATATACAATATATATAAAATATCTTTATCTACTCGATTTATTACATATATCCCTAACATAATTTCCCCATTTACGAGAGATTCAACAAAACTTAAATGAAAGCCATTTTTTAAAAAAAAACTAAGCGGCGTAATGAAAATTGGGTTGAAGAAAGATTACCCAAGCGTAGAATTAATGGAAGATGAATTCCTTCTCGGATGACTCTCTTGATCCTCTTAACAATCTCTCGAATTCTCAACTCTCTCTCACGATCTCTCTCTACATTACGCTTTTCTAGACTTAGAAAAATAATGAAGAAGAAGAAAAAAAGAAGCGTAAACTAAATAAGGAACAATTGAGCGTTGGTGGTGGGTTACCCGATCGTGGGTTAAGCACTGACTCCCTTTAGGGCCATGTTTGGCTAGCTAGAATAGGTTTCAAAAACCATTTAATTTAATAAAACTTTATCATATAGTTTAATTAATGTCACACTCCTTCATAAAATAAATCAATATCTTATTTAATTTATTTTAAATAAAATATAATAATTTCTCATTAATTCACATAGTCACATAATTCAAATTCTCATTGATTAATAATGTCAAATTCTTAAATCTCTAATTAATAATTAAATTAATTAAAATAACACTAGGCTTATTAAATATTTCTTTTAATACTGATAAGCTCACATAATCACATACTTGATAATAAAAATTCTCCACATTAATTTAATAAATGTAACACATATAATTAAATTAATCTATCACAACTTCATCAATTAATCATTTATTCTAATAATTAATTCATCAAAAAAATATTTATTCAATCCAATAAATATTAAAATTAATTACAAAATCTCAGTTGTCACATCTTTCCCCTGCAAAGATTGATGTAATTCAAAGCTGGGAGCAACCTAAATCAATGACCAAAGTACGTAGCTTTCTCGGCTTAGCTGGTTATTATTGGAGATTCGTAGAAGGGGTTTCTTGAATCGCTACTCCATTAACTTCCGGTTGAATCGAAAGATACAAAATTCGATTGGGCGAGGAATGTGAGAAGAGTTTTCAAGAACTCAAGAGGAGACTCATTTCAAAGACTTATTACGATAATACCATCCGGCTCGGAGGATTTGTCATCTACTGGTGATGCTTTGTGCAAAGGTTAGGATGTGTTCTCATGCAACATGGGAAAGTCGCCTTTATGCCTCACGAATAACTCAAAGAATATGAGAGAAATTATCCTACTCATGATCTAGAGTCAGCGTTGATGATTGCTGCGCTTAAGATTTGGAGGCATTACTTGTATGGAGAGAAGGTGGAGATCTATACGGATCATAAAAGCCTCAAATATTTCTTCACTCAAAAGGAACTCAATATGCGGCAACGACGATGGCTTGAGTTGTTGAAAGATTACGATTATACCATTCAATACCATCCTGGAAAAGCGAACGTAGTAGCTGATACATTGAGTAGAAGATCATATGCGGGTACGAGTGCATTATTGTCAACGCAAGGGCCCATTTTATATGACTTACAAACGATGGAGATAGAGTTAAAGACTCCAAGGACCCACGTGATGAAGGCGAATATACGAGTAGAACCGACTTTAATCGATAAAGTTAAAGTTGCTCAAGCTACAGACCTGGAGCTGATGCGTATGAGGAAGAAAGTGCAAGAAGATGTTATGCCGAAAGCAAGAATCGATGAAGAAAGAATACTTTGAGTCAACTCTAGACTTTGTGTTCCTAACAACCCTGATTTAAAGTATAAAATCATGATGGAGGCGCACAACACACCGTTTGCAATCCATCCTGGGAGTACCAAAATGTATCGTTATTTTCGACATACATTTTGGTGGAGCAATATGAAGAGAGAGATAGCGGAGTTTATCTCAAGGTGTTTAACTTGTCAACGAGTCAAGGTAGAGCATCAAGTACCAAAAGGTCCATTGCAACCACTTGAAATTCCAGAATGGAAGTGGGAGCACATTACCATTGATTTCGTTACTGGTCTTCCCAAGGTTTCTCAAGGCATAGATGCAATTTGGGTCATTGTTGATAGATTGACCAAGTCTGCTCATTTCCTACCTATACGAGAAACTTATACACTTGAACATCTTGCTCGTATGTACATAAACAAGATTGTAAGACTGCATGGTATGCCGGTATCCATAGTTTCTGATCGAGACCCAAGATTCACTTCAAGATTTATGGTTTGTTTGCAAAAAGCTATGGGCATGGATTTACGATTTAGCTCGGCATATCATCCTCGACAGAATGACGCAAATGGAGAGGACTATTCAAACTCTTGAAGATTTATTAAGACTCTGTGTCCTTGACTTCAAAGGAAGTTGGGACAAGTTCTTACCATTGGTGGAGTTTTCCTACAATAACAGTTATCAAGCAAGTATTGGCATGGCTCCATTTGAGGCGTTGTATATATAAAAGAAAGTGTCGTTCTCCAGTATGCTGGGATGAGGTGGGTGAATCAACGTTGTTGGGACCGGAGTTGGTACGTATGACTACGGAAAAGATTCAAATGATCTGACAACGTATAAAAACCTCACAAGATCGACAAAAGAGTTATGTTGATCTTCATCGAAAGGACGTGGAATTCGATATTGGAGATCATGTGTTGTTACGTTTTGCTCCATGGAAGGGAGTTACGAGATTTGGAAATAGATGAAAGCTCAACCCTCTCGATTCATTGGCCCATTTTTAATCCTCGATCGAGTAGGAACTGTGGCCTATAGACTCGCCTTACCGCCAAGTATGTCTCGTGTTTATAACATTTTTTACATATCTATGTTACGTAAATATGTGAAAGACCCAAACCACATTATTGAATTAGAACCATATGAGATAGAGGATGATTTAACGTATGAAGAGTTACCTGTTAAAATCTTGGATAAGAAGGATCATATTCTACGTTCTAAAGTTATACCTCAAGTCAAAGTTTTGTGGAGAAACCACGATGTTGAGGAAATGAGCTGGGAGTTAGAATCTGAAATGAAATCAAGGTATCCTCACCTCTTCGATATACCAGGTACGTACATTAATTTCGATGACGAAATTTCATAAGAAGGGGAGGTTGTAAGACCCCAACTTTTATGAATAAAGAATAATTTTTTCGAAATATATTTTTGAATATTATGGTGTGGATTTGATATAATGTTATAGTTGTGGGTAATATTTACAAATTTTGCAAAGTAAGCAAGTGGTTATATAATATTTGATTGGTGGGGAATATTCGTTTTAACAAGGAATATTAAATGACGATGGCACAATCATTAAGTGGACCCTAATAACGGAAGTATTGTCGTAGTAAAAAACCATGTAATTATCTTTTTATAAACATAACGGCGAAAGTGTTACCGTTAAAATGTTGAACTACCCGAGATAGTAAAAGTACGATGTCTGGCGTGGTTGCATAATAGTAGCACATGGTATTGATTATTGATGCTTACGTGAGAAGTCACTCGGTTATACTCAATTATTGCTACGGTAATTCACGATCATATCTCTCATATTATTGATTCAATTATTGTCACAAGATTATCTCGCATAATATTTATTATTATTAAATCAATAATTGAGAAGACAAAGTTATTCATATTATTATTTACAATATTGACAATGTCTAGAAGTTCTGTCAAGGAGAGGTTTGGTCACCTAATTGCTCGCCAATAAGGAGAAATCCAAATCAGAAAGCCCCCTCTTTCCTGGGAACGACCTGGTTATTAAATATTGTGAGTTATAATATTAATGATGAATAAGTTATGTTGATTAAAGATGAAATTGATAGTTCCATTGTGTTGGGATTATTAGTGTTAGTGGAAATTGACATTTATTTCGATAATAATTGATGTCTGGAGGTTATATTGACCAATCGGATAATCAATCGGATAAATGAGCAATTAATTGCTATTATGTCACATGCTTATAACTATTTGTTCACATGTGTGTACTATTGATTCACATTCATGTACTATTAGGGGAGGTGGTGCAAAATTGATAATACTTGCATGACTAAATTAAAAATGGAGGTATAGTTGAAGGTACTATACTGTAATTAGTTTTTTCACATTATTATAGTATTGAGTCACATGAATGAACTATTAATTCACATTATTTACTATTAGGGGAGGTGGTACAAGGTTGATAATACTTGCATGACTAAATTAAAAATGAAGAAAAAGAGGAAGGTATTATACTGTAATATTTCGAGCCCCAAAACGTGCAATTATCGAAACTATATTTTCCTATAAATAGAAGCTCATTCTTCCTTCATTTCTCACCAATTCACAAAAGCTTTAGAGCAATTATTATAAAGAGAAATTATAGAGAGACAGAAGAAGAGAAGTCTACTACCTCACTATTCCAGTATCCAGTTTTTCTAAGGTACGGGGTATTATTCTTTCGTATTCATAAAGAGAGTTATTTTCTTTCAATACTCGTAAGTGTAGCGCCCCCAAATCCGGGTATCTTCCAACCCGACAGATAGTGCTATACTGTACAACATTCATACATTCATTCAATTGAAAAGTCTCAAAGAACGAATATAACCTCTATATATTTAAAGTAATATTTATATTTCCCAAGTTCTAAACCCATTACAAAGGTTCTTTGTCATAATATCAGTTACATTACAATAATAGACCTATATTTATTACAAGACAAACTTAGAAATCGCCTTTAGTTTTTCCTTTATCTTTTCCTGATCCTTCGGGACGTTTAGTCTTAGCTGCATTCATATGGTTCAAGCAAGAGTGAGCATAACTAGCTCAGCAAGTATAATAATTTAATAACAACATGCTTGACACATAAAATTCGTATATCTTCGATAACTGAACAATAGTTATGAAGTACTATTGATAATTCAAAATAGCACTTCGTCTTTTCTTTCAAAATATTTTACAATAACAACAGTATTAGTAAAACATTCACTCCCGATTCGAGACCTCGAGTATTCATTCTTTATTGAAAAAGGACAACCCGGAAGCAAATCCGTAAGCCCGATATTACTTACAAGCACTTCTAGGTGATCAGCCTATTGTACTCTATGTTGATCAACACTACATCCGTTAAACTTATGTACGTTTAAGCATTTGGCAACCTCACGTGCCTGTCGTTTTACCGACCAAACATTTGTTTAACATTTTAGTCTTCTGTTAAAAACCATAACAAGTAGTTGACAAAAGATAGCAATCATTGACAATACATGATTAGATTATCAATATTTCAAGTCTAGCCAAAGGAACTGGCTTTAACTTCAACATATCTCAATTCATGTGAAAGAATACATGAACATCAAAAACTTTTTCAGATTGAACTGAAACAAGAGTTAGAATAC
This sequence comes from Panax quinquefolius, assembly GCA_020205615.1. NCBI lineage: Eukaryota > Viridiplantae > Streptophyta > Magnoliopsida > Apiales > Araliaceae > Panax > Panax quinquefolius. The sequence continues at coordinate 18,989,970 of CM035174.1, read as the reverse complement.
TTGCCTTTAGCGTTTGCTATGGTGTTTTAACTTTATATTCAAGTCGTTCAAGTCTCTACAATACATGATCACATAATGCCTTACATTAGGTCACATATAATCAAGTATGTATATGACTATATCATACTCTTTATTTCAATCTAATTGTGTACTAGATTCAATTACTATTCGTTCTGGTTTGTCATTTACCATTGCATTTATATTTGACTAGGCTATCTTAACCTTTACATTACATTCTTTAAGGTTTAACAAAGTTTAACAATGTTACATTACCTCCTTAAGTTATGTTTACTTCCATTTTTTTTTCTTTGCACTTAGAAAATTTCCTTACTATCTTTGTTACGAGATCGGCCTACTGCGCCAGATTTATACTCTACATCTCAGGTGCATGGCCATGAGCCTTATCAGATCTATGATTTCGGACTTGGCTGGCTGTGGCCACTTATTGAACTAAGGTTCATATTGCATGTAACTCTCTTGAAGATGCTCGGTTATTATTCGCCGTAGTGGCTGAGTCTTTTCCTAGGGTGGCGCGTGGCGGTGCCAACTCGTGCACCGATAATAATTTCGTTTTGAAATTTTTGTGAACTTCCCGGACGCATAACTTCTTCGTTATAATTCCGAATTGGCTCATTCAAAAGCCTACGGTTCACAGATTACGTACTCTACATGACCATTCAAGAATTTTATCTATTTGACTTTGTTTGCTAAAAATTCACCTATTGGTTCATTTTTAACGTAAACGATAAACGTTCGTGAACGTTCAACGCTCGTTTCTTCGTTCTAAGTCAGAATCCGGTCATTTTCGAGTCCGCAACTCTTAAATGCCAATTATGACTTGTCTCTATTGGAAAACAAAGGTTTCGTGATCCAACACAAAATTTGACTTTCATTTCGAGAATTTTACGTATTCGACGTTTATCGTCCAATCGTGCAAATTCTGGCAATTCTTCATTCTTATGATTTGTTCAACATTATAAATGACTTCCATTCATCATGTGAACATTTTAACATCCTTAATACAACAACTTATATTCATGGTTGGATTTTTGGACTTATTCTTCAAGAGTTCATAACTTGTCAAATTATAAACTACTTAAGATTTGATTATTCATGACGTATGACAATTAAAATTTCTTAACCATCATTTCTCATATGTTCTCAACATATAACTTAACTTAGGTATACATGATACATATAATCATATAAGTTCTTTTGCATTCATTTCATTTCTCTTAATAAACTTCTTACAAGTTCATATTATTTTCACATAAGTTTATAACTCATGCTAGCTTAAATGACTTATTACCAAATTAATTGGCTTAAGTTCAATACTTACTCATTCATGTTTCTTAATCCCATTTTTCTTATCATCCTATCATGATAGAGATAGAAGATATTTGGAGAAGAAGTCTTACTTTAGAAGTCTTTGATAAGTAGCTTCTTCTTTTCTTGGCTTATAGAAGTGACTTATTTGCAACTTAATCTCTCTAACACTTAAGCACTTTGTGATGTCTAGATTAGTTGAGCAACCAACAAATGGCTTGCAAACTTCTTCTATTTATAGAATTTCCAAGGTTAGGGTAGTTTAGTCTTTAAAACATCCCACCTCCTTAAACCACCTCCTTCTTATTCATTACTTGCAAGGCAACTTAAATCCTACACTTGGTCATTACTCTTGGTCTTGGTCAATACTCCTACTTGATCATCACACTTACTTGATCACCACATCACTTGGTCACCACACATTCAACCATATTAATATGGTTTGCCCCATGGGTCAACCAATTTATTGGACTTTAGTTTTGGGCTTGGATTAATAAATTCTTTGGGCTTTGCATTAATAAACCCTTATTGGTTCATTAATAATAGTTGGGCCTCTCCCTTTAATTCATTTAGATTTGTCCCTAATTATTAATCAATCATCCAAGTCCATTAACATTTCTTAATACATATTGTTGATGTATTTTCGTATTCTAATTCTTATAGAATTTATATACGGTATTTCATTATTCATATCAACTCGTATAATACTTCGTATTATACTCGTTTTCATTACTTTGTACAATACCAACGTATCATACCATTATTACTTATTTCTTAACACTTCACTTTACTTAACATTTATAAATTAAGTCCACAAGCGATTTATTACATTTTCCATGACTAGATTTTTATTACATAATCCATCTTACCTTGTTATTCCATCATTACGTATTTCTCGGAAACTTAAAATTATATCCCGAGCAAATACCGATGAATAGTATTTTTTGGAAAATTTCTCGAAAAACTTTTATTTTCGTCTTGGAAATTCAAACACTTTAATTCATCTACGTAGCCCAAATACTACGATATTCTAACATCAATAGGTTATACAATGACAACCATCTTGATAACACATGGAATATGATTTTATTATTATTTAACTTAATAAAATCATTTTACAATAAGATCCGAATTTCTCGGTCGTTACAGTAAGGGTTGTTATTCCATTCTTTATTATTATGTTGGAATAACCTATCTATGCGATCTATCGCATGCCTGGTGAATTCTGTTGTTATTCCATTCTTTATTATTCTGTTGGAACATCCTGTCTGTGCGGATTACGCATGACCTGGTTCCATTCTTTATTATTCTGTTAGAACATCCTGTATGTGCGGATTATGCATGACCTGGTTCCATTCTTTATTATTCTGTTGGAACATCCTGTCTGTGCGGATTACACATAACCTGGTTCCATTCTTTATTATTCTATTGGAATAACCTGTCTGTGCGGATTACGCACGCCTGGTGAATTCTTCTGTTATTCCATTCTTTATTATATTCTGTTGGAATAATCTGTCTACGTGGATTACCATATGGCGGCAAAAATCTATTTGCGGTTTTATATATTCTATTATACTCAGTTGATTAAAGTTTTTGCTTCTATACTCCATGAAATTAGTGGAATATCCTTGATATTTGCACTTCATCCAGTATCTTTTCATGGAAATATTCTTCTGAGCATTCTTGAATTTTACTCCACAAAACAGTATCATGTTGACAATTTGGACGTTATTGATTTCTGGATAAATTAAATTATAAATCTTTACAAATTTATCCTTGAACTTGTTTTATTGAATTCTTATATCATTGTCATCATCCTCATGTTTATAATATGTTGAAAGTCATCTGTATTCTGTAGTGTAGAGATGGACTTGGTATGATTATGACCATGGATTATTCGGTATAATCATGGATAGTAATGTTACAAATGATGTGGTAAAAGTCCTTATTGGTCGTAGTGCATTGATGGACGATTGTTGGCATGATCATGACCATTAATGAATACACGAATATCCTTGGCCCGTAGAGTATGGATAATTTGTGGTCGTGATACTAATGAATATCCTTGGTAGTAGTGTGGATGATGTGGTTTATTTATTGTCGAGTATCACGATAAAAGTGATGAAAAACCTTTAAATCATAGAAGATAGTAGATTTTATTCTCTACTTGACTCTTCTAATGGATTACGTGTTCGCCACAGATTAAACTTGATGTTTATTATATTTTATCGTTTAACACGGTTGAAGGCTAATGATAATTTATTTCGCATTATCCTAGTCATAATATTTCTTCTTTGGGCTAGTTGAGCTCACCCTTTTCTTTCACCGTTATTCTTCTTGAAATGAGAACGTAGCGGGACTAGTCAGGGAAGCGGAGTGACGGTCCAGATGATAAGCATTAGTAGCCCCACTATTCTGTTAAATAGTGTGACAATAAATGTAATGAGGACTCCATTGAGTGTGGATATTGTCTAGATGACAATATTCTTATTAAAACACTTAGATTATGTTTTGCCGTATTTTACACGACTGTTGTATAATTAAGTTGTATTTGAATTTTGTACCATGTATTTGGCGACTCAAGATGGGTGATATATACCTATTTTGGGGGCGTCACAATTAGCCAATGTAATTGAATATTATTTTAGTTAGATGCATGAATGTATGAGTTAAATGGGGTCTGCGTACCTCGTCTTCTCTATTTTTTCTTAATGTAAATTCAATCTCCTTCCTATGTACTTCCCCTTGACTGTTGATCAAGGTTTCTATTTATTTTAAATAGTTTTGTAATAGGAATAGTTAGAATTATTTTGAAGAATTGGAGATAAAGGAGCAAGGAGCGCTTGAAGACCCGTTTGTAATAAAGCCCGGGTTTAAATGTAATAGTCATATTTAAATTTAATTTTTACACCCTAGGTTTGACCTTTTGGTTCACTTGGTGGCTCTAGTGAACCAAACTAGAATAAAGTCCATAATCAATCCGGGTAGAATATAGTATTCTATATGTGCATGCTTATAATGTGTGTATATATATATATATATATATATATATATATATATATATATATATATATATATAAACATGCTTCATGTTAATTAATATGACTTGTAATTAATATAATATATATATATATATATGTGTGTATGTGTGTGCATGCGCGCTAAACAAGATGAGACAAAATAATAACAAACCCCTCAAGCAAATTATATTAAGTTGTAACGTTCAAAGATATTTGGAATATCGAACGACGCCTTCTAGCATGGTAAAACAATAGAATATTAAATATTTAATATGAGTTTGTTGTGTACACACAAGGCAAATATTAAATATATAAGATGTTGTTTTATCACATTTAATGCTTATAAATAGACTGAACAATGCTGTTTTGTTGTGTACACACAAGGATAGTGTTTTTCTTTTGAATATTTGGAAGTGCTAGGTATGACTTAACTTACATCATTTTAGTTCGGATGTGCACACACTTGACCATTATGATCTAAGAGGCAAAATACAAGGAGTTGAATAGTTGATGTAATTGACAAGAGTTGTCTACCTATTTATTTATATATGGTTTCTTGTGCACACACAAGGCTATATACATTTGAAATTGGATCCTTTTTCTCACTAGCATATCTTTAATAAAATATTGCTGAACTATAGATATTGAGTGTAATATAGTTTGAAGAAAATAGTGGGAGATATTAATTTAAAAACAGGACCTAATTTATTTTGGTAATTAATAAAAGAATGTATGCTAAAATATTGTTAATTACAAATTCATTTACATAATTTTATAATGTTTAAGTAACTTTCACTGCAGAGCATATTAGATGCTAATTAATCGAACTGAATTAAACGAATTGGTTAATGAGTTTGAGAATAGTTCTCACGGTTGAAAAGCTATTTTATGTCCTTTACACGCCTATCCCTACAATGGTTGCAGACAATGCCTCTGAAGAAGAGATTGCTACTTTTTGAAAGTGGTAAGATGATGCACAGTTGGCTCAATGCATCATGCTCGCATCCATGAGTAACGAGCTTCAACTTCAGCATGAAACTACGGATTCTCCTACTATACTCATGCACATCAAGTAGTTGATAGTGAGGAAAGTAGGACTGATAGATATCAAATATCTAAGGAGCTATTTCGATCTATAATGACCAATGACACTACAGTATATACAAAAGTCCTTAACATGATCAATTTGATTGACCAATTAGGACAACATGTTTTGTCATGGATGGAGAGTTGAGTCAAGATTTGATCTTGCAGTTACTCCCGGACTCATTCTCACAATTGTTTGTAATTTTTCATATGAACAAGCTAGATATCAGCCTTGCTGACTTGCTTAACATGTTGAAAAAATTTTGAGAGTCACTTTCCAACCAAGAAAGACCAAGTCTTGGTGATCTGCTTTATCCCCATAAGTGGTTCTGGCTTTCCCAAAAACTCCGGTGGTCCCAGCTCCTTGAACTGCTTAGCAGTGACCATCCGTGAGTTGCCGATGTTTCCACCTGCATTTTTCACATGAGTCTCTCTTGCCTGATGTTGCATGAATTGCGTAAAGTCTTTGAACATCCCATCGTTCCTCATTTGGTCGGTGTTGTCATTTACCTAAGGATTATTGCCTTCTTGATGCACGTTATCATGGGTATTGATCAACGATGATTCAACAGTCTTATGCGCTCCATTGTTAACATTTTCAGCTGTCATTCTCAAATACTGTCACAAAACAAGGGTTAATTAAAGAAATTAACATACCACATAATACCCTTATATTCTGACCGACCAACAAATAAGCTTAGGTATGACACACTAGCGAATGATTTACTCGTCTCTCCCCTCCTGGTTCTATTCCCTGATATTCGCCAGAGACCATATCCCTAAGCTTTGATACAAACTGTGAAGCCCCCAAAATAGGTCCATTCCACCCAACCCATTTTGGGTCGCCAAATACATGGTACAGAAAATAACTACAACTTCATTATTACAATTGTCGTGCAAAATACGATAACACATATACTGTGAGTTTAAATACAAATATTGTCTTCTAGACAGTATTCAACCCCAAATAAGTCTTCATTACAATTATTGATACACTATTTTACAAAATAGTGAGGACTACTAAAATAACTATCTTGAACCATCACTCCACATCCCGACTAGTTCCCGCTATATTCTCGCCTCCTGAGAAGAAAAATAGAACAAAAAGGAAAAGGGTGAGCTCAACTTGCCCAATAAAGAATATTATGACTAAGATAATATACAACAAATTATCATTAGTCTTCAACAGGAAAAAATCTGATAGAATATAATCGACAACAAGTTTTAGATCAACAACTGCAGCGGAAACAATAATCCATTAGAAGAGTCAAGTAGAGAATAAATTCTACTATCTTCTATGATTTAAAAGTCCATCATCAATATTTTATCCCTATAACATCAATCAATATACATCTTGAATCAAATATTCATCTTCACTACAGGCCAAAGATATTCATTTGTATCACCAGTTGGTCATGTTCATCTCAACACCTGTTCATCTTTGCACAACGGGCCAAAGATATTCATCAGTTAATCATTCATCTTTGCACTACATGCCAAAGATATTCAGTTATATCACCATTTAGGACTGGGGATGATAAAAATATTTTAAAGAAAATGAATCTAGAGAGATAAAAGGACAAAGATTAGGGATTCGTACTTTAGTTTATCCAAGTTCAAAAATACTCCGTAATAAACCAATTGTGGAGCAGAAATCAAAAATGAAGATCAACACATAGATCCAATCAAAGATAGGAACCATAACAGACAATCTTGGACACAGAAAAGAAAATTTAATTTTTCTGTGAATAGAGTCATATTTGTGAATAATGTCGTATACATGAATAGTAACCCCGACACTAAAAGATAGAAATTCCACAAGAAAAATTATCATACTTCGTGAATAGTACTCGTGAATAGTAACTCATGAATATTAACTCGTGAATAGTAACTCATGAATAGTATCCCCGACATAAAAAGGTAAAAATTTCATAATAAAATTCATACCAATATTCCGGTATAATGATATTGAAAGAAATAATATCATTTACGAAAAAATTAACATCTCTTACCTCATGTACTTCTGGCTGGAATATCAGATATAACGTTGAAGAAAACTTGCACCGTATAGCAACACTCAAAGTATCAAAATACTAACAAAAATACGCTCAATAATATAGAAAAAAAAAACTTCAGATTCTGGTCTGTTTTTCAATTCTAACTTAAGCATCCTATTTATAGGAAAATACTTAGAACACCAAAGCAGAAAATTTAATAAAATAATAATATTTATTAAAAAAAATCACGCCCACCTCTTGAAATCTGAATTCATCACATTTACAACATATGTGGGGCCCACCTAATTGCAAAAAATGTTTTTCTTAAAATAAATATTTTAAACTCCAAAAATCAATTATTCTGGAACTTTAATAATTCATAATAAATAGCCTTTTATCAGAAAAATTTGAATCTTATATCCATTGCATAGCAAATTTAATTCTCTACAACTTTGTAGCTTTAAGTTTTTCCAAATTCTAAACAGAAATTGACCGAAATCCACATACGGGCGATTTTGCAAGCTATAATCAAATTTCAGTCAAAAATGGGATCCACCAACATGTTTTTAGGATTTATTGTAACAAAAATACTCTTCCTCCTCATTTATTCATATATCGCACATTCATTGTAAAAATATCACCATTATTATATTATTATATTATCACATTATACATTTATAATGTAATATAGATAAAATATCAATTTTCAATAATTGCCACTTTTCTAAAAATTCTCTCATTCCGACAAAATACTGATAAAACACCTTAATATTAATTCCTTCATTTATATCCACATAAATTAAATATTTCCTTATCATTTTTTTATCAATAATTAATTATTCACTAATAACATTATAAAATCACAATAATGACAACCAGGTCGTTCCCAAGAAAGAGGGAGCCTTCCAGTAAAGATTTCTCCTTACTGGCACGTAATTAAATAACCTCTCCTATACAGATCTTGCTTAGACATTGCCAATAATGTTATCTAGTAATATTATTCAAATAATATCAATTATTGATCTGATAATTTGAAATACTGTGCAATGACAATTACTGAATCAACAATATAAAATATCAACGTAGCAATTATTGAATCAATAAAATAAAATATTGAATAGTAATTACTGTAACGATTATTGAGTAGTGCCTTCTTACGAAAGAGTCAATAATTTAAAAAAATATTGTGCAATCTGTAAGTATCGTGCTCATCGTGTAATCACGCCAGACATCGTATTTTAACCAACGGGTATTTCAACAGTGTTAACGGTAACAACTACGCCGTTATTTTTAGAAAACTCATTCTTGTCGTTTTCTTCATCCGACTGTTTTTCGTTATGGGGCCCACAAATGGCTGCGCCGTCGTACGAATATTCCACGACCAAACGAATATGGATAATGACTATTTTATAACCACTTGCTTATTTTGCAAAATTTTCATATTTCATCCATAACAAAAGTATTATATCAAATTAACACCTTATTATTCAAAATAATAATTAGATGAAATTCAATTTTATTTATAAAAAGTTGGGGTCTTACAACAACTGTGATGCCCCCAAAATAGGTCGATTCCACCTAATCCATTCTGACTCGCCAAATACATGGTACAGAAAACAACTACAACTTTGTTATTACAATTGTCGTGCAAAATACGACAACACATATACTGTGAGTTTAAATACAAATATTGTCATCTAGACAGTATTCAAACTCAAATGGAGTCCTCATTACAATTATTGATACACTATCTTACAAAATAGTGAGGACTACTAAAACAACTATCTTGAACCATCATTCCATACCCCGACTAGTTCCCACTATATTCTCGCCTCCTGAGAAGAAAAATGGAACAAAAAGAAAAAGGGTGAGCTCAACTAGCCCAGTAAAGAATATTATGACTAAGATAATGTACAACAAATTATCCTTAGTCTTCAACAGGGAAAAATCTGATAGAATATAATAAACAACAAGGTTTAGATCAACAACTGCAGCGGAAACAGAAATCTATTAGAAGAGTAAAGTAGAGAATGAATTCTACTATCTTCTAAGATTTAAAAGTCCATCATCAATATTTTATCCCTGTAACATCAATCAATATACATCTTGAATCAAATATTCATCTTTGCACTACAGACCAAAGATATTCATTTGTATCACCAGTTGGTCATGTTCATCTCAACACTTGTTCATCTTTGCATTACGGGCCAAATATATTCATCAGTTAATCATTCATCTTTGCACAACAGGCCAAAGATATTCAGTTATATCACCATTTAGGACTGGGAATGATGAAAATATTTTAAAGAAAACGAATTTAGTGAGATAAAAGAACAAGGATTAAATATTCGTATTTTAGTTTATCCAAGTTCAAAAATACTCCATAATAAACCATTGTGGAGCAAAATTTCAAGAATGAAGATCAAAACATGGATACAATCAAAGCTAATAACCATAATAAACAACTTGGACAAAGAAAAGAAAATTTTAATTTTTCTGTGAATAGTGTTGTATACGTGAATAGTGTCGTATACGTGAATAGTAATTCTGACACGAAAAGGTAGAAATTCCACAAGAAAAATTATCATACTTCGTGAATAGTACTCATGAATAGTAACTCGTGAATAGTAACCCTTACATGAAAATGTAAAAATTTCATAATAAAATTCATACCAATATTTTGGTATAATGATATTGAAAGAAATAATATCATTTACGAAAAAATAACATCCCTTATCTCAAAAGAATAAGTACTTACATTTGGAATATCGATATAATTGAAGGAAACTTCAGACCAGTATAGCAACACTCAAAGTATCTAAATACTCACAAAAATACGCTCGATAATATAGAGAGAGAAAATTTCAGATTCTGGTATGATTTTCAATTCTAACCTAAGCACCCTATTTATAGGAAAATGCTTAGAACACCAAAGCAGAAAATTTAATAAAATATGCGAGAGACTCATGTGCAAGATGCAGGTGGAAACACTGGCAACTCACGGATGGTCACCGCTAAACAGTTCAAGGAGCTGGGACCACCAGATTTTTTGGGAAAGCCAGAACCACTTACGGCAGAGACGTGGATAAAGCAGATCACCAAGATATTTGATGTCTTGGGATGCTCCGGGGAGAAAAAGGTTCCCTTTGCCACCTTCATGTTGCGAGGAGAGGCATATTACTGGTGGGAATCCGTAAAGCGTACCCAACTTGCCGCAGTCAACATGTCTTGGGAAAAGTTCCAAGAATTGTTCAACGACAAGTACTTTCCCGAAAGTATTCGTCACATGAAGGAGGTAGAATTCATCAAGCTAGAGCAAAATAATATGACCGTGTCGTAGTACGAAGCTAAGTTTGCCGAGTTGTTCCGATTTGCATCCCATTTGGTTAATAATGAGGAGAGAATGATGCGAATGTTTCTGCGAGGTTTGAAACCTGAAATACGTCAATACCTCATTTCTCATAAACTGTGTTTGTATTCAGATGTAGTGAATAGGGCTCAATTATTGGAGCGGGATTATGAGTTAGCTCAACCAAAAGATAACGACCAACAACACGATAATAATCGTACCGGTGGTAACGGCCATCGGGACAATGATAACCATCGTGGAGGAAATTATCATGCCAGAAATGGTAACCACTTTGGTGGTAATCATGGCCAAGATAATAGAAGAAATGATTCAAGTGGAAATTTTAAGAAGAGAAGATTTAACGATAACGGGAAGATGTCGGCAGCAGCAGCAACAACACCTGTAACAAATTCTAGGGGAGGAGAACGACTGCCAGTTAGATGCTACAGATACGGAGAGTAGGGACACATAATTCCAAACTGTTCATAGCCTTCCAAGGTATGTTTTACTTGTGGAAAAGATGGTCATATAGCTCGATTTTGTCCTGTTACAAAATTAAGTCCATCTGGGATAGTGGCGCCAAAGGCGGATACGGACAAAATAAAGTCGGTGGTTTCAGGAAGAGCGTTTTTCGTGACTTCTCAAAAAGTGAGTAACTCGAACGAAGTTATCACGGGTTAGTTAATCATAAATTCTTGCGAAGTCTATACCTTATTAGATACCAGTTCTACCCATTCTTTTATTTCTCCTGTTTGTGCTCAACGTTTGAACTTGACCCCTTAGAAATTAGACTTTGACTTATCTGTTGAAACTACGTTAGGAGAAATCTTTATTACATCCACTATTTATAAATCTTGCTTGATTCAAGTTGGGACCATCACATTACCTGTTGATCTCATCTTTTTGAAAGTACTTGCATTTGATGTGATTTTAGGGATTGATTGTGTAAGACCCCAAATTTTACAAAATGAAAGTATTCAATTTTCTTATAATTGTTATTCTATTTATTAATGGTTAAATTGATAAAAGGTTAAAATTAAGGGTAATATGTGAAATATTTTCAAAGTAAACAAGTTGTAATAAAATACCCGGTGGTAAAAGAACAGTAATACGCGTGGTTGCATAGTAGCAAACGATATTGATTATTGATGCTTACGTGAGAAGTCACTCAGTTATACTCAATTATTGCTACAGTAATTACTGCATAATATCTCTCATATGATTGATTCAATTATTGTCACAATATCAATATTTTATATTATTAAATTAATAATTGAGAAAACAAAGTTATTCATATTATTATTTGCAATATTGACAATGTCTAGAAAGTTCTGTCGAGGAGAGGTTTGGTCACCTAATTGCGCACCAATAGGGAGAAATCCTTATCGGAAAGCCCTCTTTTTCCTGGGAATAATTTGGTTGTTCAATATTGTGAGTAATAATATTAATGATGAATAAGTTCGTGTTGATTAAAGATGAAATTGATATTTCTATTGTGTTGGGATTATTAGAGTTATGGGAAATCGACATCTATTCTGATAATAATGGATATCTGGTGGTTATATTGACCAATCGAGTAATTAATCGGATAAATGAGCAATTAATTGCTATTAATTCACATGCTTATAACTATTTGTTCACATGTGTGTACTTTTGATTCATATGCATGTACTATTAGGGGAGGTGGTACAAGATTGATAATACTTGCATGACTAAATTAAAAATATAAGTATAGATGAAAGTATTATACTGTAATTATTTTTTCACATGTATAGAACTATTGATTCACATGATTGTACTATTGATTTATATGATGTACTATTAGGGGAGGTGGTGCAAGTTTGATAATACTTGCAGGACTAAATTAAAAATGAAAGAAACGATGAAGGTATTATACTATAATATTTCGAGCCCTAAAACGTGCAATTATCGAAACTATATTTTTCTATAAATAGAAGCTCATTCTTCTTTCATTCTCACCAATTCACTAAGACTCACAAGAGCAATTATAGAGAGAAAAGTTATAGAGAGAGAAGCTATAGAGAGAAAAAAGAAGAGAAGTCTACTGCTTCACCATTCCAGTATCCAGTATTCTTCTAAGGTAAGGGGTATTTTTTTCAGTATTCATAAGGAATAATATT